>CM047816.1:20017239-20493420 GCA_026214975.1 Gentiana macrophylla | reverse complement strand
AGATTGGCCTCCTTTTGAGAGATTTGACAGAAGGTTGGTGAGGTTGTGTTCCCAGCATTAGTTTCCTCTTACTTTCCTCATGTTTGACTTCAGAGAAGACAGATTTGAGGCTAGGAAAAAGGAGATTTGCCAAGAATCCTGCCCCTCACATCATCAAGATCAGGGTTTAAACCCTATCATTTTCAGTGTTGCCCTTGTGGATCTTTGCATCAGCACAGGGCAGTTCCACTTGTGGACATTGAAGAGATCAAGTTGTTGCCAAATTGCTCAGTTGATTATAGTACTGAGTGACATTCAGATCACCATGCCTTAGATCCTTCAACTGAGATTTGAGATCATAAATCTCAGAAGTGTTGTCCTTCTTGGAGTAAAGATCATGAACAACAGCCTAGATTACTGCAATAGAGTTGTAGAACATGAAGTTCTCACTCTGTTCTTTGGTCATTGATCCAACCAGCCAGGACATAATCACATTTAGCCTTCCATTGCCTCGGTCTTCGGTCTTGGATCATTTGCAGGAGGCTCAGCGATTTCACCAGTTAAGTATCCTCTCTGCTTTTTCCAGCAATAAACATGAGCAAGGATCTATGCTTTTTCCAGCAATAAACATGAGCAAGGATCTAGACCACAGATGGTAATTGTTCCCATCGAACTTGTGGTTGGTGAGGAGGTGGGAGTTATCATTGCTACCCCTTGATTGAGTGTAGCTCCACTAGATGGAGTAACATCAGAGGATTTCACCAGTTAAGTATCCCTCTCTGCTTTTTCCAGCAATAAACATGAGCAAGGATCTGACCACAAATGGTAATTGTTCCCATCGAACTTGTGGTTGGTGAGGAGTGGGAGTTATCATTGCTACCCCTTGATTGAGTGTAGCTCCACTAGGCGGAGTAACATCGGAGGATTCAACAGGAGAAGATGCCATTTTATGTGATTTTGAAAATCACCGAGAAAATGGGATTGAGAGGATGAAGAAGAAATTTAAACACAAGAGGCAATCGATACCATGTAGAAATTAAAGGGAAACTTGATTTATTATTGATATAACCTTATCTAGAAGATGAGGGAACATTACAATATATAGAGAAAACCCCCAACGGCTAGAATACACTGTTCCAAACGCTATGAACAGTGTATTCTGCCTAGAAAACATAAAAAGACAAAGGAAAGACTTAGGCCCTCAACATTAGAACACTAAGTAAAAAGACTAAAAAGTGATAATAAACCCTATATTTTAACAAGATTTAACTTAACAATGACCGAGTTACAATAGATGTATGTTCAGTTTGACCACACTAGATTCAGCTGTGTTCATATTATTATTATTATTATTATTATTATTATTATTATTATTTTTAAAATCTGAATTAAACATTTTTATCCTACTTTTTGTCAGGAACCTGAACCTTCGTGTTCGAATCGAGCTTAGCCTAATGAATTAGCATAGTTTAGCTAAGGAGTAGTGTAAAAAGACTCATGCTATTTGATAATAAAATTGTTCTTTCCTCTATATCTTTTCTTCCCAATCTCTCTCTTCTCTCTTCCCTAATTGATAATAAAATTGTTCTTTCCTCTTTATATCTTTTCTTCCCAATCTCTCTCTTCTCCCTTCCCCAAGTCTGTTCCAAGAAGGATCCGATCATCCTAACACCTTTATTTATGTTCACTATAGACAACATTCATTTCATCACGTAACATTATAATATTCGATACAACTCAAACACATTTGTTTGGTGCATGTTATCTTGGTCTGTTTTCGTTTTTCATTATAAATAAAGGGAATGAATTGTAAATCTTGTTAAGCACCCGGGGGGGAAGGGCTAGGTCCCTCCAACCGAGGAAAACACTCAAAAAATGCTAAGCTTTCAGCCGAGCAAAGGCGCAATCATACTTAGTACGTTGTTAAAAATCAAGGGAAACAACAATATTATGTATTTTCCTCTTATCGATAACACATTTCATCAATTCACAGGCTACCCTAGAACAAAAATTCATCTTGAGTTAAGGTAACGGATTTGGCAAGAGGTCTAGCGGTAAAAGGTGTGCTCTTTTGTGACTCTACGTCTCTTGTTGTTTTTTGTTTAGCCTAATGCTTATTGAATTGGTGGATGGATTTGCAGGTTGGTGAGGGATTTTGCCTTTTCAGACGTTTTAGTCCGAAAATTGTATAATTCTCTTTATTTTCAAGGACCAGAGCTTGTCCATTTGTTCTAGACATATGGCAAAGGCCAGAGCTTACTAGTTTTGGAGACTTTGCCTTCCACCTAGAGTTTTTGCTGCCGCATCTGCCATCGGCATCCGCAAAATTATAATGTAAAGTTTGACAGTTACTTAATTCTTGCAGTTGTCGTCGTATTTAGGCTCTGGAAGTTTAGCAAGTTGTAGTTTTTGCAGGTATGGTGGCTGAGATGGGAAAATATGGTTGTCGGATGTAAATGTCTTAGACACAAGTGTATACCCGACATTATAATCAACGAATAATGACACAAAATAAAAAACAATTGAAATGCTCATTTTTTTAAATACCTGAATCCAAATTAAAGGTCCCGTA
The DNA here is from genome assembly GCA_026214975.1 of Gentiana macrophylla. NCBI lineage: Eukaryota > Viridiplantae > Streptophyta > Magnoliopsida > Gentianales > Gentianaceae > Gentiana > Gentiana macrophylla. The sequence continues at coordinate 20,490,869 of CM047816.1, read as the reverse complement.
CACCAATACAATAGGCGGAAGATCATATAAAAGGGCATCCGAAATAAGGCTTAAAAAGTGTATCGCGCTTGCGTCTTGTAAAACATCACCTGCAACAGCCATGCTGAATATGTAAAACCCATATATACAAATGCACCATTGAATTTAGAAAAATAGCTCAATCATTTGAAGACCAGAAGTCCATAATCTAATCATTATTTCTGGGAAGAAAAAAAAAAGCTACCAAATGTCTTTTACAAAAAGATGCCTAAGGAAACATGCATTCTTCAAGAAAAATGGAAGGCCTAAAAGTGTGAAAATTAATCAGTCATTTGAAACCGTTAAATTATCGTTCCTTAGTTAATCTTTTATTAAACTTTTAATTGTTGTTTATATTAGCCCTAATCGTATTGTAAATTAGTGGCTAACTTTCCTCCTTTCGGTGGTTTCCAGAACAGTAAACATTGTTCTTCCTGCCCTGCAATAGTAAAAGTGTTAATATTAAGTTACGCATCTAACACCCGAGGGATCGACCACTGTACCTAGCCCTGCGATGTAGTGAACACCGAATAATGCAAGCAAAAGCACAGATGATTAAAACAAAAGCTGCTCATTTAAATGAAACTAGTAGAACAGAAGAAAGAAATACATGACAAGGAGAAACATTCATATTCTAAAGTGACTAAGTACCAACCTCAACCCCAACCCCAACCCCCAACCCCAACCCTGCTCAGATTCTCCAAACAGATTCAAAAGTAAATTGGTACTTTAAACAAGCAAATGCAGTTATCACAATTTTCATGAACTTTAGTAAACTACTCAGATTGTGTCACTCAAATAATGACTATTTGGATTGATAAACAAACCACAACAAAGCAAGATCAGCCTTAAACATTTTCTAACAACAGTCCAACTGATAGCAGCATGCCGAAAGGTCAAGAAAGCATGATGATATATGTTGTAACGCCCCGTCCCGAAAATACTCGGGTTTTCGGACGGGCGTTCTGATTTTAGTTAAAAAGGCTTCGTGTTACGAGACTTTATCTCAGAGCATGGCCAAACGGTCCGTATTCCGAAAATACTCGGGTTTTCGGGACGGGGCGTTACATATGTACCAAGTGAACAACACACTTAGCATTACTCCAATTGGATACATAATCAACTAACACAGTCAAATAAATGGCACAAATAGCAAACTAACTCTCATACCAGAAAGCTTGATGATATGTACCAAGTGAACAGCACACTTAAGATTATTCCTCCACTTGGCCATATCATCAATACACATAAAAACAGCCTTGATATCATTCTTACAAAGGCTCATAAACATCTTTTGTGACGACCCTGTTCCGGATACCGAGTCCTTAACCGGAAAAGGACGCCCGGCACGTATATAATGAAACCGAGCCCTTAACTTCGTCATGTTACAAGTAAGACGTTGAATCTCAAGTCAACATCACGTAAGGCCAAGTGTAGAGTGTTCCAATGCTCCCGTGAGACACGGTGCGGAGCCAAAATCACTAGAACACGTATATTTAACTTTACAACAAACCACGATGCTTCACATTACATTATCACATGGTATCAATATTTGGACACATGTTATTACCATTTGCATTCTATTTTATTTCTTTCTTTCTGTCTCTCTGTAAATATAATACCACATATTTAGATCATCTTTTTTTCTAGTTTCTTTTTCCATGCCAGCCGGCAAATCTGGGAATTGGAACTAGTACTAATCCAAATTAATAATATATATATATTATTAAATCATTCCAAAGTAAACTAACAAATAAAACCACCATGTGGAAAACATAGGCCCAAACCCATATAAGAGGAGGGGCCTCATCCCCAAAACCTATGGGCCTATGTTTTCCACATGGTATCGGAGCCACCCTTTATTGTGCAAGTGTTGGGCCTATTTGTTGGCCTTGTGTGCCCGACCCACACTTGAGGAGGCGTGTTAAAGTGTCCCACATTGGGAACTTGTGGTTGTTTCACCCACCATATTAAGAGATGGACTTCCCTCACCTCACAACCTAGGTTTTGGGGATGAGACCCCTCCTCTTATATGGGTTTGGGCCTATGTTTAGTGTACATGATGGTTAGTACACTAACATGGCTGGCCGACGTAAACTACTGATTTGGCTTCGACGTGGAGAGGCTTAATACTATATTCGGTACACAATAAACATCTCGATTAGAACACCCCTTTACCTCAAATCTTTTGAAGAAAAGATGATATTCAACTTGAATCTTCAAGACAAACAACCCACTTCAAATCTACAACCAGAACGAAGCTATACGACTACTACAACCTTTAAAATATTAAAAACTCAAGAACACATCTAGATCTAAAAAATAGGTTTTCGAAATTCTTACCCGATCGTAATAAAACTTATATCAAAACGAAACTCTCATCAACGGGAGCATTTTGATGTAATCGGTTTGTGATTTCGACGGCCAGATTGATCGGAAAGACGGGGTTTTTCTTTCTCTCTTTTCTTTTTCTCTTTCTCTCTTTTCTTTTCTTTTTCCCTCTCTATCTCTCATTGCTGCGGCTGAAAACTTTGGGATGAAATGATAGGTTTTGGAATTAAAAGGGGTATATATAAAGGGTATTACATTTACGTTTTTACCCTTGCTAAAAATTACACCATTAAAATACCGTAAATACCCTTTAACATTTATCTTGATTCTATTTATTTAATTAAAATATAGCCCATTAAAATTATCGTGACCCACACAAAATGATAAAAAATATTAAAACTTAAAAACGTCAGTCCACGACTTTCCACTGGTGTTCCTTGTGGCACACCAACGTCAGTGTCAGTGTCAGTGTCACTGACGTTGGTGTTCAACAAGGAACACCAGTGTGACTGACGTTTTTTTCATCCAAAAAAACAATCAAAAAATGGGTGCGGGAAGTAAAAGCGAGGTTCTTATAGAATTCACCTTTTCTATACTTGTATCAATTTTTTTAGTCCCTCCGTCTCACTATATAAATAATTCTATCTTTTTCATTATGTCTCATAATATAAGTCATTCACAAAACCAAAAGAGCATTTTTTTCACATGTTACCCCTAATTTATAGTCATTCAACTACTTTACGATTGTTGCATTTATGACAGTCAAATGGTGTATTAGGTATTTTAACCATAAATTAATGATAGTTAAGTGATTTTTTAATCTTTTTGAAATTTCTAAGACGACTTATATTTTGGGACGGATGGAGTATTATTTAATATTGTTTCATGTACTTTGGTATAAAGTAGATCAAAGATAAACGGTCAAGATCAACTTTGTGGAAGATATTTTGTCCAATTGCAATGTGTGGTAAAACAGGGAAATGACCCGAAATGCGTAATGCAAACGACGAAACTTCGGGTTGCCATCACAAGTGGAATTGAGAAGCTTTATCGACAATTTTTCTGGGAAGAAGAAAATGGTAACCGAAAGCTTCATATTGTAGCTTAGGAACAATTGTGCCAACCTAAGGGTGCAGGGTGGCTCGGCTTTAAGAATATTAATGCGATGAATATAGCCTTTCTGGGAAAACTCAAGTGGCAACTACTAACGAATGATTCTTCTTTATGGGTCTCGACCTCATCAATAAGTATGGTAACCCGTTCGAGAGACCGAAGCTCAATGCCTCCCCGACTTGGAAGGGTATCTGCGTGGCTAGTAAGGCCATCCAAGATGGACTTGCGGTTCATGATGAACATTGTTTGGAGCCCGTCTGATAAAGGTGAATACACCGTCAAAAGTGCTTACAACAGGCAAATGGGTTTTCTGGATAATAGACCATTGGATCAGTGGAAATCGATATGGAACCTAAAAGGCCCAACCTGATATAATTTTCTCCTTTGGCGGGTTTGTCATAATAGTCTAATGGTAGAAAATATTCTCATTTATCGGCATGTTGTCCCAACTCCAGACTGCAGTTTGTGCAATCATGCTAATGAAACAGTGCTCCACGCTTTGTGTGAGTGTGATTGGGCACACTTTGTTTGGTGAAGCATTGTCCCAACAACAAAACGGGAAAGCTTCTTCTCACACTCATCCCCGCAAGATTGGATAATGAGAATCTCGGAAGAAAGCAGTTGGGCCTATGTGTTTGAGAAACTTGCTACGGCATTTGGTGCTGGAGAAATAAAGTTGTGCACGACCCTTACTTGATGAGGCCCTCCGCCCAAGTGTTCAACGCACAAGCTGTCAGAAGAGCCAAAGACCTCAGCCTTGCTTGGAATGTTGAAGCTTAATTGTTAGTCGTACATAGTATCCGATTCGCTTGAATCTGGAAAACATTATGTACTAGTGAAAGACCGTTTTGTACTGCAACCGTGGGGGCTTTCCTATCTGTTTGATTAAAATCGATCTTTTATATAATAAAAAAATAAAATATATAGGTAATGACACGGACACAACCGGTATGTCACAACCGTAACGCAACCGTAATATGCATTATCGATCATGATGAGTCTAAACTGGTCGTGATGTAAATTCATCATGATCAACGGTGCAGATGTCCGTTGTGTCACACGTTGTAACACAACGGTTGTGCCCATATCATTACTCGATAAAATATTATGTATCGCCGTACCACACGTTGGCTTCATAAGTGATATATTAGTAATGCAGATGTCCCGTAGATGTGTCATAGTGTAATATAAAATGTTATATAATTGATACATTATAATATAACAGGTTGTAAACCTGTAGACACCTTTATTGAACCCAATCATGGTTTGAACCATGCTCCTGAAGATAAACCAGCGAGCAGACAATCCTATCAAAGATTGGTGGGAAGACTCATCAATGTGTCTCACACAAGGCCTGACATGCTGTGAGTAGATACATACATAATCCTAAGAAGTGTCATCAAATAGTTGCCAAGAGAATGGTCTATTATCTAAAGAGTTGTCCAGGCATATTATTCAAAAAGGAAGATCGGAATACAATGATTGCATACACGGATTCAGCCTTTGCAGGATGTCTAGATGATATAAGACCTACCTCTAGTCATTGTGTCTTTCTGTTTGGAAACCCTATAGGTTGGAGAAGTAAGAAACAAACAATGATGGCAAGATCAAGTGCAAAAGCAGAGTTCAGGTCCCTTGTTATTGGAATGTGTGAATTATTATGGCTATAGATAATTCTGGATGATCTTAAAATTCAAATATCACCTATGATCTTATATTGTGACAATCAATCTGCCATTGATATATCACACAATCTTGTGCAACACAACATGACCAAAGATGTGGAAGTTGACCGTAATTTTATCAAAGAAAAGCTGGATAATGGACTGATCGATACCGTGATTATCAACTGACAAGAGCATATTGCGATTTACTAACAAAAGGCCTATCCAGAAAACCTCTAAGTTATCTACTTGGCAAGCTGGGAATGATTGACATCCTCTCACCAGCTTGAGAAGGAGTGTTAGAAAATAGAAATTGTGGCATGCATGTTCTTTTTGTCTCTTATTGTAGTCCTAATTGTGTGTGGCTAATCATGTGCTAATTAGGAGGCTTTCTTTCCATCATTTTCCATTTGTTTGTCTCCCTGGTCCACGGTCCAACATGACCCTGTTTGAACAGTGTTTCCAGTTTAATCCAACTAGCCGTTGGACCCCTTTCCAAGTATATAAAGGAGAGCTTAGTTGTAATAACTCTAATGAGCTTGTATTCTAATACAAGAAGAATATGTTTCTCCTCATTCTTTATTTTTATAGGAACCAACAACGGCAGAACAATGTTAGTGCATTCAGACTTATTTACACGTCATATTACTGACACTGTCCCGCAAGTTGAGTTCGAGGTGACTGGTCACCACTACAATATGCCATATTATTTGACTGATGGTAATTCCAAAATATGATACTCTTATTATATCCAAGCCATCAAACCCAGTCAACCAATATGAAGTGCTCATCACTCGAAAACAAGAGTCCTTACGTTAATTGAAGATGAAATGACAAATTTTGCATAATCTAGCTAGGACTTAGAATTATGATTACATCTCCACACATCACGATGGACCGGGGTGTGGGGACCCTCGAGGTAGGGTTTACCACTTTTTTTAATTTTTTTTTATGATGAATGGACGAAAGACCTACAATGTGAAAGGAAAAAAATTAAACACACGGGTGTAGACGACCACCTACTCGTTTGACAGTTTAATTCTCAACAAAGAATGAACATAACTCCAAATCAATTCATACTAAAAAAAAAACTACCATATAAGAGTATGATGTATGTTGATCAAATTAAGAGCAAACAAACATTCTTACACGAGTTTGTAAAAGCTACAGAAACATATATATCAGAGATACAAGGCTGAAATAACATATTTTATTTTTTTCATGATGATGGAATCAAATTTTATTGACTTTCAAAGTTTGATGCATAAATCAACAAGTATCAAACGACACAGGAGCAGACAAAGTGATTCAGGAGGCAAGAATGTTCGATTCACCCCTAGAAACTCTTGGTATAAATCTCACGGAGAAACTAAACTACGCCCATAAAATGGAACAGCCACCGAAACAATGATAAGGGCAAAGAGACAGGAAGCTAAAGAATAGAATACCTCAACAAGAGGCAGATATGCATCCCCACCGGAAGAAGCAGATGAGTGTTTAAGGGGGTTGGGCTTCCCGAAGCCAATTCCACCGAAACGGCTAGCTGCTGCCTCCTTAACTGACTGGAATTGGGGTGCTGTGATGTCGATTTCTGCCCTGGCTACCTCCGAATCTAACACAGCCTCGTCAATAGCTCCTCCATTAGTGGCCCCGTCTTTAGCCATTTGAAGTGATGTCTGCCCAAAAAAAAAAACAGTTTATAAAAATCACTTCAGATAGATGTAATTCTACCAACAACAACAAAAAAAAAAAAAAAAAAAAAAAAAAATCCACACTTCATCAATCTTTTACAAATGGAAAGTATACCAGAAAAATCATAGACGAAAACACCAAATACCTCAACCATAAGAGCTATAAGCGGTAATTTTGAAGAAACCCACATTTATTTTGTGGGTGCAACTCTAACACCACCGTTGCTCTGTTTCTGTTATATTGAACCCTAAAGACTAGATCGAAAGACATACCGTGATTTATGACCGTGATTTAGAAGATGATATATGCAAATGATGAAATTGAACTGCAGCTGTGACCTTGCCCTATCGCCTGACTTCTCTCTGTTGTTAGTGAAGAATTGAAGCAGAGACTTCTCTCTTTTATTAGTTAGGAAGCAGAGGCATTTAAAGGACTTTGTGATAGAGCGATGAAGATAAACGAGTTTGTGGCAGAGAGATGAAGATATTCTATTTAATGTTTTATTTTTTATTTAGGAGTGTTGCCTGTTTGTAGAAGAAGATGAGTGTGGGCCAGTGGGAGTGCTGAATTTTAAATGGAATTTCTAAAGTTCCCGCCGGTGGATACCAAATTTTAAATTTCAGAATTCAAAATTCAAAATTTCCCCCCTCAAAAATAAAATTCAAAATTTAAACAAATTCCCCCACCAATATATTTTCAAACTCAAATAGGGATATTTGAAAAAATATGTGGAAAAAACACGATATTTGAGGAGAATGCCCCATAAAAAGTAATTCGAAAATTCGGTGACATTTATACCGGTTTTACGTTGCAAGATATGTATATTTTGAATATTCTCGTAGAATTTCGACAAATGATTTTTTTTCATTTGATTATATGGTATCAAGCGAGTGAGTTATTAAGTGAGTAGTTCGAGATCGATTCAATTCAAAACTCGACTCGACTCGATTTAAATCAGTTCGAATTTGAAATCGACTTGACTCGAAGATAAAACAAATAGTACTCGAACAATACAATACTCGACTCGATTACTCACGAGCAAGCACAAATACATATTTGTATATACTAAAAATAACACGACTTATACGTCAGAAATAGATAGGTGTTGTGTGGGTTAGTTAATATACTCAAATTTCGAAATCCTAGGCTATAAAAAATGTGCCATGTATATGTCACATTCAGGTAGGTTTTGCGTGGGTTTGTATTTTTATTTGTATCGGATGTAAGGTATAAATGAGTCGAGTCGAATCGAATATTGCTCTAAACAAGTCGAGCACTTTAATATATTCGCGAGCTCGAGTTTGAACTGTTGATGCAGTGCTCGAAACCCAATCGGGTTGGACTGGATCTGACCGGGTCAGATAATTTCTACTACGTTTTTTATAAGCCAAGCCCGCAAAAGAGTCCGCGGATTCACATTGGCCATGAACGTAGGCCCAATATGAATAAGGTCATCGGACCAATCGATTCAGCATTAATAATAAGCCGGTGGGCGGGTACAATCCAACCGCCGCCAAGCCTTTACGATTTCCATCATTGGCTTGGCATGCAACGGGCGTCGATTAGCAAAGCGTTCAAAATTATTGGTGGGTTGTTAAGAAATTTAGAAGATGACAGAGGATACCAAGTGGTTGAATCTGTTAGAGATAATGACACGATTGAGTAAATAAATTGCTTAGATAATAATGTTTGAATATGAATTATGATAAAGTTGTTAGGATAGATTATTTGATTTAGATAAAGTTTTATTTGAATAGACATCTATTATTAATTAGTCTATAAATATTGTATTTATGGTCATCATCATTATCAATCAATGCAATCAATTATATTTCTCCATTACGGTAGCAGAGCTCTCAGATTAACGTCTTTTCGGTCCTGAGTAGTTTTCATGGAAAAATGTTCGGGTGGGGGTTTGTAACATTGATCTAAACGAACTCACACCCCTCCCCTTGCATAATTAATCTCGTTTTTTTCTATGCATGTCTAAATCTGTTTTCACAGGCTGTATAGTTTCCATCATTCTAGCATAATCATCATTAAAAACTCGGACCACCCAGTTTTTGTTGTATCATCTTTTGAAGTAGAAACACATGACAGTGAAGACGCATTTTCAAGTCCACTTCAGGGACGGACCCAGCTCTTTAAAGGGGGGGGGGGTGCACGGCCCCCACTGAGATCCGAAAATCGACGCATTTTTATAGGTAAAAAATGTAAAAACACTATTGATGTCCCCACGCGCTTTCAAATTTGTTAGAGTCACTTCCACTGAGATTTTTAAGATTAAAGTCACACTCAGTCATGCATGCAATGACATATTCATCATAATCTCATTATTCAAAGTATGTGAAGAGCCATTCTTAGAAATTCTCATTTCTTAAGTAACCTCATCTCGACTTAGTCATATTTGTAAAATTATATATTTTGAAGACATTAGTAACATATAATATGCATAAAATCAAGAGTTTTAAAATACACAAAGGATATAATGACAGAAATCATATATATTCCTATTGATTCTAATCGATCGAGTATCTTTGTTGATTAATTCTTTTTATACAGAGCCTTCTTGTGTGAATCATTTGTCCAAATTGATGTATACACACATATATGTGTGGTTTTTTTTTTTATTTTAATAATGAACATACACACCTTTCTTTACTTCCAATCCTCACACAAAAAGAATGAGCTAATGTAACTTAGATGTAGAACAGTCAAAAACACATATTATAGAGTTGTTTCCAGAATGCAGTCCCAAAGTTCAAATCAAGGACCTGCTGTGAATCAAAACATTAATCACCATGGAAAAAAAAAACATCACCAATAGTTTCAAACAGATCAAATTTAATATATTAATCAAAAGAAAAACAACTCTTCTAAAGGTTCAACTAGTGGCGGACCCAAAGTGGGGGTTAAATTTTAAAAAAAAGTGAAAATTGAATGGGGCAATTTTAGAAAGTTGTCCAATTGAGTTACCGGAATCTAAAACTATACTTTGATTTATAAATTTGTTTTATTAGACTCATCAATCCCTAAAACTATATTTTTTAAACCACAAAACGGTATTTTTCAAGTTCTCCTTTATTTATTTATCTTTTATATAAATGAGAATGCATTGTATTGTTACAATGATTCAATAAGAAAACCAATTCAGTGTTCTTTAAATTTTCAGTGTGTTATGATTTTCTTTAATAACAACTAAGAAAATCTTGGCGTGCGTTGACGCGTGGTGTTTTACTACGCTTTTATTTTCGATGGGTAATTAGTTCGGTATTGAGTGATGCACTTTTGCCTTCGTGCATTTGAACAACATAAGTTAATAATCACTATTATCATCTCTGATAAAAAAATTTATTGAATGACATTTGTATAATATGATACACATAAATATATAATGAAGCAGAAACATCAAATGTACTGATAGTGCATCGAAGGTAAACAACTATTTAACTTTCATAAACGGTTTAGTCTTTTTCTTGTTTAATTTTTGCTAACCTAATTTTTTTTCTCAGGTTGCCAATGATCTCATCATCTTCAATGTAGATTGGACATTTGTCTTCATTTTTCATGATCGTACTTTCACAGTTGTCATTGCTTGCATTCACTTTGACCTTCTTTTTCTTCTTCTTAGTTTCAGTTGTTCTTCCAATGTCATCGTGATGATCGTCAACATAAATTGGAGTCGTGTCTTTGTGTTTTGTGATTGTATGTTGACTATAGCATGCAGTCACTTGACTCTTTTTGTTTTTCTTCTTTGTTTTTACTGTAGACATGTCGATATCTTTCCATCCTCCTCTAACGGTTTCTTGTCGGTATTTTTTTGCATTTTCGCATTCGTTGATGTTGATTTTTGGATTATGGATTTTTGCATTGCCTCTGCTATCAACTTCGGCGAACCATTGATATCTTCTATTCTCCCGTTGAATCTGAAGAAGAATTCGTATTCTTCTTGACCGGGGTCGTTCAATTTATCATAATATTCGAGCTAGCTACCATTTTCCTGTGTATATATATTCATCACAAACATAAATAAGTAATCTATATTTAGAGTTTTAATATATATATATTTGGTTTTGTTACCTTGCAATTAATATAATTATAACGTGACATCCAATATATGTATCCGTTGCCTCTCCGAATAATGTGATGTCAGCAGTTTGTCCTTTAGATTCAACCGTTAAATTCAGTCGATACCTAGTATGTAGAAGAAAATTATTGTTAAACTATTGTTAATTGTATATTTTAAATGGTTAAGCATAGTAATTTAGATTACCTTGGTGCTTCTTTTGCATCATTCTTGTTACATTTCGAACATACCCAACCACATGGTCCTCTTTGAACTGCTTTGGTGCATTGCATGCATGAACTATACCATATATTACCCAATTCTTCACGTGTGACACTGTTGCAGAGAAACAATAATATGCACCCTGCAAAATAAAAGTATAAGAAATGTGTGTTTTTTTTATAAATATTTTTATGTATGTGCTATTGTTTGTTATTTGCTTACCTTTTTAAGTGTGTTTTGACTGAATGCTATATCGGTTAGGTTTATCTCTGTTGCTTTGTCTATATTGGAGTTGCTGTAGTTGTTCAATTGGGGGAACCTGTCCTTATTTGCGTTTGTGTTTTGCCTGAATAAATATGTAAAATTTTAATTTTTATTTTTGCAATGATTCAATATAATTAAGAGGAGGAAGTAATTATTTGGTGTAATGAATTTTGCGAGATGAATTTACCATTTTTGTAGACTTTTACTCTGTTTTCCGTCCAGAGCGATATGAAGGGTGGATGAGGATGTCGTGGTTAATCTCCATTCACCTGCAAATACGTAATATGCAAAGCTTATAATTAATAATTTCTTTCTGATGAAATACTCTGGAAGTTAGATTTGGCCTATCTTGAGGTGTTTGACCTTCAAATAGATTTTCCTCAATTTCTGTCCATCCTGGATTGCATGTCATGGTAATAAAAAGATTTGGTTTGCCAAACTTTTGGACTAAAGCCATGGCATCTAGATATCTACGACGCATGTCTCTTGGGCCTCCAATAAATGATGCCGGCAACACTACTCTTTTCCCTACCGCGCATCCTCTTTTTTCTCCAGCTTTAACACTATCAACTATCCCTTGGTAAAGTTCAGCCCTCACCTTATCTTGGTGCGTACGAAAGAAGTCTAGCCGTGACGTTTCCAGTTTTATATACATGCCCACTGCAAATTGATGGAATAAACGTCCAGCAAATAACATTGATGATTGTCTTGCATGTCTTATTTACATCTTGTAGCAGTAATATTCTCTACAAGAGACATTTTTTCTTTTTGTTTCTTTTACACCTACAAAATGAAATAATCATTTACATGACCAAGTGAAAGTATGAAAGATAAAAATATATAGGTTTTAAATATGTACCTTTTTCTTGATTTATTACATCTTCGGCACACGAACAATTTTCAATATTAACTACACTTGGTGCTTGCGTGAAAGTATTGCCTTCTGCAACCAATTTTGGAATATTTGGATGCCATCCTATTTCTCCATTTGGGAATAAGAGTGGGTATTGTAATGGATCATAGCAACCAAAATAATGTTTTACTTGATATGTCTTTCCAGAATGTGAATATATAACGATATCTGTTTCAGAATGAACATTGGGATCATTTCCTTCTATCCAAATTGTAGCAACTTGTTCTGCTATAGGTGAATTGTACACTCTCTGATCTAACTTCACATCCTTTGCAATTCGAATTTGTAAATCCTCGAAGGAACTATATTCTTTCAACTTCTTAAAAAATTTAGCATAAGGATTTCTGTCTAAAAGTTTCATCAATTGTTCTAAAATTACTTCTTTCAGCCAAGTCGAATCTGGAAATTTACTCATGCAATTTTGAACCTCATTTTGAGTGTCATAGAAATATAGTTGAAAGTATACTGGCGTGTTATCTTCTGGGACAATACTTGGTAGATTGCGATAAATCTGTCCTTGAACTCGAAATGTGTATACTCCACGTCTACCAGATGCCAAATCCTTGTCTAGTTTGCCACCAAAAGATGTAAATGAAAACACACTATTGTATGCTCGGATATTTTTTCGAAATTCTTTACATGATTTTAGTTGTGAGGTTAATAGATCATATAATGCATCAGGGATATCTTTCGAGGATAATTTTATCTTTCCATTATCACAGCAAAATGTAGGAGATTCAAACTCAAATCTTCTTGCATTGCAATGGACACAGTTTTGTATTTTCTTCAAATGATTTCGTTCCGATAATTTTGGCTGATACATGATCTCACCTACTCAAAAAAATGTTCATCGAGTCATGAAATTTCTAGTTGGTCAAAGAATTGTTGAGCAAAAATAGTATTATATAAGTTACTGATGTTGCGCTGAACACCAGATTTGCGGTAATAGTGTTTATCTTGTGGATATAAGGCTGATATATGTGATTTCAACGGTGCAGATACGGTGGCGATGAAGAACAAGTAAAATGATTCGACAAATTGGCAGAGTGAATCTGCTTGTATTAGATTTTTAGCTTAGAGTTTGAGATTAGCTTTCTATTACATTGTGATCCTATATGTATAGGCTAAAAAGTAAGTCGGTTTACTGTTCATCGACAAGACAACTAGAGTACATAGCTAAGGAAAGTATGCATGCAATACAAGTGTCCTATCCAGCTGTTTTGTGCCAGCTGGATTGATAAGTAGGGCGAGCAGCGTCCAGCGACCAGCGATGAATGCGATGAACAGCGGACTCATTTGTGCCTTGTCTCGAGCTGAGCTTGACTATATGGATAGAAATCACATGGAGAAGATGGATCCGACATATGACTGGCGGACAAGATCCGGCTTACTGTCGGCGGATAGGACCCGGCTTGTAGCTAGCGGGCAAGAGATGTCTGTGGCAGCGGCCAGCGGAGATAGAAGCTCATTACCTTATGTTGATGGGCCAAGATGGTAGTCCAATATGGATGAACAGGCCCATTCCGATGCGGGTATATCAATGGCCCCTACTGCATTGGTGGCGTGTCCGCCAAGGCGAGAGTAGAACGAAGAAGAACTCTTAGGTGAACCTCTATTTGTGGTCGCCGTGATAGTGGCATGCCGATACTGTCTTATCGGGCTTGAACCAGTGTTGGTAAAAACCACTAGCTAGATGCTGTGCATTTGTAGCGAACAGGCTTGATTGCCGACAACGTTCTGTCGGACTTATTTAGGTGATAGCGTTCATCGAGATGTTTTGTCGAGAATAAGCGCGCTGGGCATTGTTTGATACTAGCCGCTTGAAGTAATGTTTGGAGAAAATAAAATGCTGAGGTCGCTTCTTCTGTGGATAAGTCGATGGTCTCCGGGAGGGATTTGAACGGTTGGAAAATGTAAACGGGTGTATCGGTACACGAAACGTCACATCAGTCACGTGTACTGACACGGCGGTTGGAACTGAACCGTCCCTTGCTCTGATTGGCGGAGAAAAAATCGGTAACCGTTCCTGTCATCATTACGTTTGAATTTTGAAAACCCAAGCGTCGTTCCCCCCAAATTTTCCCTCTATAAATAGAGGAGTCACCCCCAACTCTTCCACTTTTCCCCTCTCTTTTCTCTGATAAACTTCTCCGGCGATAAAGCAAAGGAAACTCCGACGATTGTAAGCAGGTTCCGGCGAGTGCTCTTTCTAGTCAAAGCTCAACGCTTTATCACCTTCATCTTCAATTAGGTACGAAATTTCCTTTATTTATTTTCTGGATCGATTTACGCCTTTCATTACCGTCTGTTCTTGCTAGTGACATGAATGTTGTGATTTATTTTCTGTGATTTTGCTTCATTCGTTTTCTGAAGCACACCATGAGCCCAGCCTTTGTTTTGTGATTTTATACTCCTTTTTTCCCAAAAATACCCCCAAGTGCATGTATGCTTGATTGCTGGTGTCGGCGATTGTTTGGTAGAATTTTGAATATGCGTTGTTTGAAGCTTTTCTGGTTTGAATTTAGGGTTTTTCTAGGGATTTGGGGTTTTCTGGGTAGATGTTTGGGGTTTTTTCTGGGGATTTGTATCTGTTTAAGGAAGATGGAAGGGCGAGGTGTCGGGGTGTGATTGCTTTCACCTCGACCCGATTTCCATGTCCGGGTGATAAACTGATCCACCTTGCCCTTTTTCTTTTCCAGAATGTCATCAGAGCACACACAATCGGACGAAGAGGCTAGGGCCGCTGCGGGCTACGGGTAAGAGGAGGTGAGCATGGAGGACGATAGCTCTAGCGGCGCCGAGGAGGAGATGGAAGAAAATCCAAACCCTGGACCCATTAGCATAGAATCGGATCCAGAGGTCTCAGTTATAGGTGAGGGCATTGCCGAGGGTGAGGTCGAGGACGATGATCAAATGGCGTTAAGCGGCCTACTCTCTAGGATGAAGAAAGCTATAGATACTGGAGCCGCTAAACGCAGTGGTAAGCTCAAGGAAGCCGTGGAAACCGTTGTGGTATCCGAGAGGCCCAAAAAATCTTCAAAGGTCGTTGTAAATAAGAAGAATAACGCCGCTGACGAGCCCACGAAGAAAAAGAGGGCACCCAAGAGAAGGTCCACTGCTGTTGAGAATGAGCTCGCAGAGCAAAAGCGAGCTGATAGTGCTCTTATATCCCGATGGAAAGAGTTCAAAGATCGGGAAGACTATACCTTGGCGTTGGGGGCGTATGATGTCTCTGCGGACTACCGATTTGTCAGTATGGGCGCGACCAACGTGTCATGGGTTTGTGGCCGGGAGCAACAAGATTTTATGTGGTTGCATTATGATCACTTTGCGGCGGACTCGGACCTCCTTTTGACCCGTTTTTGTTAAGTTCATGGAGGAGTGAAGGTGATGCCTGCGACCTTAGTGCGGGAGTGGTCCGCATGGTTATGTCCTTCATCATAATTAGCGAGCTAAGCGGACGTGAACCATCGATGGCGGCGCTCCTATATTTTTATGGTTTTTCTAAGAAAGGCGCGGCCGGTCAAATTCAGCCGCGTAGTAGATCAAGCCACGGCCGTCCCCGCTTATTGTTCGATCTTCCTGATAAAGTGGCAGAATGGGACAAAAGATGCATGAAGGTAGAGTCCCGGGTAGGATGGCCATTTGAGAAACTACCGGAGAATTCGGTCAGGACTGATCACTTGACCGACATAAAAACCCAATTTGATGATGATGAGTTTATAGCGGAGTTGAAAGACGACCTGGGTTATACCCGCAAAAATGAACCTCAGGCCAGGGCATTTAACTGGAGGTTGTTGCTTGATGTCGGCCAGCCCTATGTCAGACAGCCCGGACTTTCTGGAGCCGGTGTTGGCGAACCTTTAGTCGTAGTCGACTCATTGCCGACTCACCCAAACTGGTACGGTGAGTGTCATCACGGCAAGCGCATGCCCTCCCAGTGTGTTATCTGCAGCGGCGATCCCTCTATGCGCGCTCTGAGTAGGATTTTTACTTGTATTATTTTTGATTATTTTCAAAATTTGTTTCTTTCCATAACTTATAGTTGCTGATGAGTCTTGTTCACCGCAGGTACCATGGATAAATTAGCTCAACGCAGCCAGCTGACAAAGAAGAAAACCATTGGCGAGGTGAGGAGGGCCGCTGAGCTAAAGGGGATCAAAACATCCCTCCCCATGGTCGACTTACAGACGACGGCGGCCGGAGCCTCTGGAGCTAAGGTCGTGAAATCATCCCAGCCGTTAGTAGTAGAAAAACCCGCGGTGGGCAAAACCATGAAGCAGACCCTTCTGACGAAGCCGCCTGCGGGCGATAAGAAGAAAAGGGCCGTCGTCGAAGAGATTGATCCCGCGGGAGACGGTGGCGGCGCGCAGGAGGTTCCTCCTCTTAAAAAATCTAGAATTGACAAAGGCAAAGGGCCGGCCGCTGACCAAGGCAAATCTGTGGCCGATGAGGCCGTTTCTGCACGCATAAAGATGATGGTGCCCTTTGCTGGAGTCCCTGTTGGGCCTAGGGGGTTTCCGGCCGTATGGCTGGACAAAGATTTTATGCGGCAACAGCCTCTTGACCGCCTAAGGCATGCACAATCTCAAGGGTATCGGCCGGCGTGCCCCGTTGAGGCACTTTAGATAGGGTCTCCCAAACGACATCCGATTGGAGATAGGCGCGGAATAGCGGACGGGGTCGTGATGGCGGACGGACGACCGATCCCGCCGTGCCTTTCTCGGGAGCATTGACGATTTGTGGGGCTTATACGGCGCCACGGTGAGCATGGTAAACCTCCTTCCTGTTTTTGTCTTTCATTCTTTTTACTGCCATTTTTCTCAAGTCAATATCGGCCCATTGTTTATTTTTCTTTCCATTAGGTTGGTGCGGCTTGGCGTGATTAAATCAGCGACTATAGAAACACCATAGCTGAGAGTGCCACCGTCGGGAAAGAGCTGGCCGACACCAAGAAAGCTCTCGGCGCCGCAAATGCAGTGTCGGCTGGCCTTCGTGGGCGGTTAAGCGCGGCTGAGGCGGAGAATGAGAAGCTGAGAGCACAGCTTGCTGAGGCTAATAGGATTAACTCTGACCTCGTGGAGCAGGGTAAATCCGTTGATCGAACCATGGAGAGATGAAGCGAGATGGCGAGGCTCAAGCTCATTGGGAAGCCGAGAGCAAGTGTGCGCAGACTCACGAAAGCAATTGAAGGATCTAGGCTCAAGTGTTGAAGGCAGATTGAGGCGCGAGCAAGGCGGCTAGCGATGATGGCTTCATGATGGGATATGACCAAGGGTTTTATCACATTGCGAGGTGCGTCCTGGCTCATGACGGTGGTACCCCAGACCTTGATGTTTTGGAAGAATGGATTCTCACCCATCCCTTCTCCGATCATTTAAGAGAATTCCATCCCCGCATACCCTTCTCCGATATTGAGCTTCGGCGCTATATCCCAATGTATGATCTGATTGGGTGGTTCCATTTGTGATTGAGGCGAATCTGAGGAGCGCGTGTGCGTCGGCTCTGAAGCGAGAGAGAGGCTGCTTTCAGAGAGGCGAGCAGCCTGGGGGAGAGGTAAGCGACAGTTGAGCCAACGGTAGAGCCTACCGAATCCCGAGACCCGATCTTTGATCGAGATCTTTGCACCATTCTCTCCACGAAGAGAATGTCCATAATGAAGAGATGCGGCCTGAGAATTCTTAAATTTGTGCTCCTCTGTTTTGTAAAACATTATTTTGATTCCGCATTTGTGTAACTTTTTCTTTTCCGCACTTTTTGTCCGCACATTTGTTTCTGTAATAACTAGTAAGCATCTTTGTCCAACTTATAATTTCTGTTCGCTTTGATGTATGCTTGCTGTTTTGCTCGAATTTATTGATTAAATTGAGTCCGATGATAATAGCATCCGGCCCCTTGTTTTAGATAAGATTCGAGTCAATCTCATGCGGACTCATCTTTGAGATATGCCCCCCTTGAATTTTATCTAAAATAATTTGTTCGCTAGATACTCGTGGCCGCATAAAATTTTCCCAAATATTGCCCCCCATTTTTAACAAGTCTGAAGCCTGGCCGAAGGTTTTGTTGAAAATTTTCCGAACACAATTCTTTTCAACTCGCGCATATTCATAATAATTTGCATAAAAGAGAATGTAAAATCGGGCTTTATAAATTTCGACTCATCCCGCTGAATGAGTGAAGATTACAAGCAAGATAAGAAAACCTAACCACTCACGTTTGTAAAGCGAGAGGATAGCCATGACCACTAACCGATTTATTACATGTAGTACCTTTTGAGGTTGTCCGCATGCCAAGGTCTATTGAGTTCATAACCTTGATGATTTCTAAGCACATAAGTCCCTTTTTTTATCTCCTTGCGACTTGATAAGGGCCTTCCCAATTTCTTTGTTAGCTTGCCTTTATCCGGCTCCATACGGTGGCCTTTCTATTTGAAGAACAAAATCCCGACTTTAAATGAGTGGTCGCGGATTCGTTTATCGATGTTCTTTGTTTGGCGAGCTGCTTGTAGTTCTCGAGTCGATGGTATGTCGCTAGTCTTTTTTCCTCCACTAGATCCAAGTCGATCTTTCTGTTCAAAAGATTATCCGCCGGGTCATATAATGCGACCACGATCTTTGGGTAGAGCCATTTCGGCGGGAGTCATGGCCTCGATCCATAGGTGAGAGCAAAGGAGTTTCTCTGTTGGTGTTTTGATCGTGGGTGCGGAGTGCCCATAGTATATCGGGTAACTCATCAACCCATCCTCCTGCTTTTACCTTGTCATCTACGCTCTTTTTAGCATCTTGATTATTTGTTTGTTGCCGACCTCGACTTGGCGTTCCACGAGGATAAGCTCACGACGATCGCCAATGTTTGACTTTGAATTCTCGCAAAGATCCGAGAAGTCCTTCACTGAATTGTGGGCGTGGTCCGATACTACTGCCAGCGGGATGCCAAACGTGAAAAAATCGATCGTGTAAGAAATAACCCATTGCTTTGGCGGTTATCTTGACCATAGGCTTTGCTTCAATCCATTTTGTAAAGTAATCCACAGCCACTATGATAACATTGCATCCTCCTCTCCTGGCGGGAAGGTCCGATTAGATCGAGTCCCCACATGTCGAAGGCCATGGTGCGACTACGATACTTTGTTCGACAAATGGTATCCGAGGATGTCCGCATGTTTTTGACACTCTGAACATTCTCTAACCAATTTTTCTGAGTCCCTAAGGATCGTTGGCCAGTAATACCCTGCGGTTATGACCTTTTGGGCTAAGGAGCGGCTAGCGGGATGGCCCCCGCATACCCCCTGGTGAAGCTCGATAAGTATTGTCTTGCTTTCTTTTTCTCGAATACATCGCAATAGAGGCTTTGTCGCGGATCTTACCGCATGAATTCCATTGTTTACAATATACATGGCCGCCACTTTCCTAAGTCTTGCGAGTTTTGTCCGCCCATACGGTAATATACTGTTTCAATATAAGCCTGGACCTCATCGATCCAACATGTGGTCGGCATTGGTGTGTCGATTTTCATGATTTGTGTATCCTTTATAGCGGGTACGGCTAGGTACTCTATCATTATTGAAGGATCTGCAATATCTTCTTTGAGTGATAGCTTAGAGAGATAGTCTGCTCGCTCGTTGTTCCTTCGAATTCTGATGAATTCGCAATAATTGAAGCCAGCTTTTAGTCGTCGAACAATCTCACCATACTTCTCGAGAATACCACAGTGCGTATCATAATCCCCTGAGATTTGGTTGGCGATGAGTGGGAATCACAAAAGACTTCAACATTTTCTACGTTTAATTCCTTTGCTAATTTGAGCCCGGCTATAACCGCCGTACTCGGCTTGATTATTTTTGTGGCGGGAACTCGAACCTTAAAGCTTTTTCGATTTCCTCCGTCGTTCGGGCTCCATCAAAATTACTCCGGCCCCACAACCATTTCGATTAGATGCCCCATCGACATATAAATGCCAACATTGATTGGGTTTAGTCTTGGCATAACGGGCTCTTGTGATAATGGTGAACTAGGTTGTGGCGGTGAAACTTGTCTCTACAATAAAATCGGTAGTGCTTGACCCTTGATAGCTTTTCTAGGTTGATATTGTATGTCGAACTCGGTGATTTCGATAGCCCGTCGAGGAGTCGACTGTGAGATCCGGTTTATGGAGTATATCGGCGCATTGGACTATCCGTTAAGACAATTATTGTGTGTGAAGTAAAGTAAGCCCCGAGTTTGCGGGCAAGCAATGATAAGCGAATAGGCTAATTTTTCAATATTAAAATAGCGACTCTCCACCGGACTGAGAGCCTTGCTTACATAATAAGCGGGATTTTGGAGGTTCGGCCTCCTTGACAAGAACGGCGGCAACAGCCCGGCCCGAAGCCGCTAAGTATAAAAACAAAACATCTCCCTCTACAGGGCTAACCAAAAGAGGTGGTTTTCCTAGATATTCCTTCAGAGCTTGGAACGCCTGCGAACACTCTGCGCTCCATGAAAAAGTTTTGTCGCCTCTGAGAATCTTAAAGAAAGGAAGACACTTCTCCGCTGACTTTGATATGAACCGTCCCAATGCGATGATGCGGCCATTAAGCCTCTAAACTTCTTTGTTAGTTGTAGGCTCTTGCATGTCGATTAAAGCCTGAATCTTTTCTGGATTAGCTTCGATGCCACGACGACTAACCATGAACCCAAGAAATTTGCCTGCTTGGACACCAAAAGTACATTTGGCCGGATTGAGTTTCATAGAGTGTTTGCGGACATTGTTGAAAGTTTCCTGAAGGTCAGTGGCGTGACCGTCCCGTGGACTTGACAACCATATTGTCTATGTAAAGTTTATTCTATTTGCGAATCAAGACCTTGTTGACCATTCGCAGATAAGTCGAACCCGCATTCTTCAAACCCGAATGGCATCATTTCATAATAATATAATCCTCAAAGTGCTCACGAAAGCCGTTTTCTCTTTGTTGAATTCATCCATTCGCACTTGGTGATACCGAATATGCATCCAAGAAACTTAAAACCTCAAAGCCGTAAATTGAGTCTACTAACCGGTCAATTCGTGGAAGGCGATAAGGATCGCCGGACAAGCTTTGTTGATATCTCGTGAAGTCGGCGCACATCCTCCACTTGCCATTGTGCTTTTTTACCATAACCACATTTGCCAACCAAGTAGGGTAGGCAAGCTCTTTTATGATGCCCGCTTGCAGGAGTTTCTCGACCTCTACTCTCACCGCCGCTTCTTTTTCAGTTGAAAATTGGCGCGCTTGCTGTTGTATTGGCTTGAAAGTAGAGTCGACGTTAAGATGATGAAGAGCGGCGTCGACCTCGACCCTCGCATGTCCGTGACTACCAGGCAAATCGCGCTCCTTTGAGTAATTTTATCGACTTTTCCTCTCGAGAGAACTCGGCCGAGCTCCAATTTTGACTTTACGGTCGGGTATTTATCGTTGATGACTACCTCGATTAACTCATCCTCTCTTTGTAAAATCGAGTTCATCTCTAACTTGCAATGTTTCGCTTATCTACTTTAACTTGCACATGTTCGACAAATGACCACGATCATGTCAATGTTTTCCATGTGCGGTGGCTGCTCGGTTCGTGCTCTTTTATTCCCTGTTCTCATTTCATGTATATATGTTAGGATAGCCGCAGGTTCGCTGATCGACGTTCCGATCCTGTCCCCAACATAAAACTTTGCCCGCTGATGCGGAATGGAAGTTACCATTTGAAATTGTTTGGTGAGGTGTTTCAATTATCATGTTATAATTGGATTGAAGATCGACTACTAGAAACGTCACCTTTTCAGTGCGAAATGGTGCGTAATCTCCCATCTGTACATCTAAGTCGATGGCCCCCTTGACCTGTATTTTGTGATTTGTGAATCCTTCAAGGGTGCCATTATGCGGCCTTAAATTGGAGTCGCTAAACCCCAATTCTTTGAAGCAGTTGTAATATAAGATGTCGCGGCAAGCCCCTATGTCGACCATCACTCTATTGACACAGACCCGATTGATGACCACCGAAATGCATAAACACATGTCCTCTGTATTGATCGAAGTCACTAACTCACTTCGAGTAAAGGCAAGGGGTTGTTCGTTCCCTCGTAAGACAACAGGCTTCTCTACATGTTTGTTACTAGAGCCAATGCGATTCTTGATCCGATTGTTCTTTGGGAGGAGGCTCGATTATCATTACGATGTTCTGTCGAATCGGCGAGCTTCTCGCGATTCCTCCTTTCGGACCACCGATTATCTAGTTTGAGGTGATCATGATGACCGCGGCGAGTAACTTTTCTATTGCCCGCTTAAACCGAATACATTCATCAGTCGTATGACCCTTATCTCTGTGATAGCC
The DNA here is from genome assembly GCA_026214975.1 of Gentiana macrophylla. Taxonomy (NCBI): domain Eukaryota; kingdom Viridiplantae; phylum Streptophyta; class Magnoliopsida; order Gentianales; family Gentianaceae; genus Gentiana; species Gentiana macrophylla. The sequence goes on along the minus strand of CM047816.1, from coordinate 20,468,246 downwards.
GCAATATTTGGATGCATCGCGACGTGTGTCAGGGACCATCGGGTATGGCTCAGGTATTTCATCTCTTATCTCATTCAACATCTGAGTATAGGAAATTCTGAGCGGCGTGAAATGTTCCTCCTTAAATCTTTCGGGTTTCTTGATTTCCCGATCTGGGTTTCTGCGGGTATCTCTAGGCGGACTACGCTCAGTTCTCTGTTTGCCTTTATTAGATGAAGACACTCATTCGTTTCCCTCAGTGGCAATGTATTTTCTAGTTGAGCTTAACATTTCTTGTAGGTTCGCAGGTGGGGATAAAGCAAAATAAGATTTCAAATACCCTGGCTTCAACCCTGTTTCAAAACTGCTCATGACGACGTTGTCCGCTAAACCCCTTGTTAGCTCATACACTTTGTGAAACCGCTCGTAATAGATGCGAGTACCTTCATTGTCACCTTGTCGGACCTCATGTAGGTCAATGTGAGTCTTTTTAGGTCCTCCTACTGACTTGAACTCTGTTATGAACTTGTTGATCAGATCATCCCATGATAAGATCGAACCATGAGGAAGACTTCGGATCCATGATGCTGCCCTATCTTGCATCGATCCCACAAATGCTATACACCAAGCCTCGTCGGTAGAGGTACATAAACTGATTCTGCTCTGAAAAGCGGATAGCCAATCCAGAGGATCCGTTGCTCCATGGTTGTTAATAAAATTGGGGTAATGAGTTCCTCCTCTTGGAGCCGCTTTCAGTATACTGGGATGAAGCACACTTGTTCCCACGTTGGAACCACTTTAACACCCCCGTCGCACTTTTGCGGCTCCTCTATCTGTCTTTTCATTATTCCCATTTCCTCTTGATTCGCGGGAATAGGCGGGAATGTAGTATGTCCTCCCATACCTTGCGAGTCCCCAAGTCCCTCTGTGCGAGTACGGACCTGTCGAGGATTCCTTGGTCGCCCCGGGGCTGCACCGCGATCGTCGACCACGGGCCCCAGCCGACCAAGTGCCGATTTTCTATCTCCTTTTGGATGGGATGTTGCATGGCTGCTTCATTCCATTTCCGACCGCCGAGGTTGAGCTATTTTTTGAGGAATAAAGGTAGGCTGTAGTTCTGTTTGTGCAGGTTGGGGAGGGTTGAATTTGCGGATAGGTTGTGTTAGGTGTAGTGCCCGAAAGACAATTTGTGTAATTGTTTTTAATGGATGACAGAATTTATCTCACCTTAGTTACTTGCTTTGTGCTTGTAAAGTAATACAACTGCTTTGCAAACCCCTAAGTATATCTGTATGTAACCACTTAACTCGAGTGTATGGATTACACATGAGGATTGAGTTAGTGGAGATATGCTTAAAGCTGTTAGTCCGTGGTGAACTTAATCGAGTTTAGGGTCTCTTGATTAAAACACCAATAATGCGCGCTGAACACCTTAGGGTGTGATAGTCTTATCCGGATTTGTCGGTAAAGCGGTACTACGTGGGGCATTTATATATGATGGCATTCATATAGGAATTTGGACCGATTTAATCTGTATTTCTCGGTATAATTCCGTAATCGAGGAATCTTATTAAATCATTAGATGATCATATATGGATCAACCTTAATCTGAGGTGATCACGAGTCTTTGCTTGTCTCGGGGTAGTGTTTGATGTGTTAATTACGGTTCACTTAGATATGTGTTCCAAGCCACTTCTCATTGGCACTATCTCAGGATGAGTGAGTAGTTACGATTTTCCTGAGACATGGAATCCATTCCTTCTGCGGGAAGTAGAGAGCGATCCCTTATTTGTTAGCCCTAAGAAAGTGATCGATCGGCCGAGTTCATATTTAGACTAATTAGCTACTAGTCGGATATGTGAACTAATTGACCACTAGGTGGTTAATGGTAAATAAGGATAAGATATTAGAAGTCGGGTTCACGGAGACTTCCCTCTTAGAATGGGACGATCTATGGAGGGTTAATCCGTATGTAGTGATTATATCAATGGGCGCTTATTCACTACATGGGTTGAGTATAAGTATACATCTATAATCGGTAGAGTTCGGCCGGGTTTATGGTGGCGTAATCCGGAATTAATAATTAATGTACATTACATTCGATGAATAATTAATTATTGGAATTTCTGAGTTATAGGTCCATGGTCCCCGATGTGGCTTACGTAATTCGGATTGAATATCTTGTTATTTGGGACTCATTGATAATTAATTGGTTTGGGCTAATTAATTGATATGCATAGATATTATTTAGTTGAAATTTAAATAATATACACACATAAAAGACATTTTATGTGGGCTTGGAAACCCTAAAGGTGGCGCCAATGATGTTGATTAATTAGAGAGAAATTAGTTTTCTTGGATAATTATTTGACATGTGATTTATCTTTTATTTGTTAAATGATAATTCATGGAATATTAGATAATAATATGATTTATCCTAATTTGTTTGGGATAATCATTTTATTTATCTTTTATTTGGAATAAAGGATTAATGTAATGATTATCTCTTAATTATTTAATCCTTGGAGATGAGGAGGATTACTCTCCTATATAAAGAGAGTTCTAAAGCCTCAACACAATTGGCAATTTTCGACTTGACCACCAAAAAGAGAGAAAAGAATTAGTTTTCTTGTTTTGGGTTTTAGAAGAAGAAAAACCCTAAGTTTTTCTTGGTGTTGCATATCAAGGAGGTTCGTGTATCAAGAAGGGTGTCCACCAACCGCCGTTTGGAGAACACATCGGAAGATCTTGGCTTCTCTTCCTACTATTGGTAACATGATCATAACCCCCTTGTAGTAGTTTAAGTCCTTTAACTATGTATTGTGATATATAAGTCGTGATCCATCCGCTGCGCATAGATCTAATTCGTTTATATCTAAGAACCTGCATCCTTCATGTGGTATCAGAGCCAGGTTCCACGATTTATATAGTCATAATCATAATTAAACGATTTAAAGGAATGGAATTACATGTAGGTAAATTTTATTTATTGTTTTATTCATTGATAATGATTAATTGCTATGGTTGAAGAGATGGATTGGGGGTTGGCACTGTTTACCCGTTAGATCTATTGTAAACTCATATAAACGAAGAAAATCCGTTCATATGAGTATAGGAAATTATGTAATTTATTTGTTGTTGCAATTTTAATTTCCTGAAAGTAGATCTGTTTAGTAGCTGTTTAGTTTTTCCGTTTTTACCGTTGATCGAGCTATTGAAACGACGATCTCTCCGGTCAGAATCAAGATTAAAAGTTGAAGAACAAGCCATCCAAATTTGGGGTCGATCGGAGTCCGTCTCAATATCCGTTCGTTGAAATGAAGTGGCTGCTGTAACAGAAAAACGCAGGATTCACAGAAACCCTAGCTGTGACTTCCTCGAATTTCTGGGAGAGTTTGGACCGTTGAAACGCAAATCTAACCGGTCAGATCGATTAACATTGAGTTTTTGACGTTGCATAAAAATTTCAGGTCGATCGGGATTCATATCGATTCCCGATCGGCCTCGGGAAGTCTTTTAGGCGCTGCTGTAACAGTCAGATCCAGCAACAAGTTGGGCGGTTCACTGGAGAAAATTGACAAGTCAAAACTCCGATCCAACCGTCCATATTCAAGCCCGAGGAGTGAAGACCAGATCTGGAAAGTTTCGTTGCAATCCGAGTTCGTTTGGTTTCCTGATCATCGAAGAGTTTGAACAGCTGCAGATTTTGTTAGAAAATAGTAAACCTTAATTAGGGTTTTGGTTATTTATTTTCTAATAGGTTAGATACGGGGGTGCCAACGGTCCATCTTGGTGTTTATTTTCCGCACTAGAATACATGTTTAGATTGTATGTGTAGAACCGGAAAATTGCCATGACATGCATCATATCATGAATTCCACTCCATATGCATATATACATATAGAAATTAATTCGAGGAATGAGTTAGGCATGTATAAAACACGCAATTAGTTTTAATTAATTGTTTGATATTAATTAGAAACTAATTAGGATAAAAACCGAGGAACACGGGTTTTTTTCAATCGTCGAGGTTGGGTGATGGATTCTCGGTGAATCCCACTCTGCGAAAGCATAAGGAGTAAAATCCGAAACCTCGTGGTTAAGGTGTTGGATTCTCGGTGAATTCCACCTTACCAGAGCGAGATTACGTTTTTGTTCCGTAGTGTCTCACGAGAAAGTTTGATGTTTAAGGATTGGATAGTCACGGGCAAACATGGTTGAAAGTGGTTTAACCACGGTTGGGTGGTCAACGAAGCTACGGCTCGATCGACTTCACCCTCCACGTGTGGCGTTTGCGAAGTGCAGCAAGGTGAGCCATCCAAAGAGCCACTACGGCTCAACGGAGCTCCCCTAGTTTTGACCGTCCGGACGACCACATATGTTCCAACGAATAGGTCGGGTGGGCTAGCCCACGTAACCGACAACATTCGGGCCTATGATTTATTGTTCTTAATGTAACATCAAGTCCAAAAGCGTGATCGATAAACCCACCACTTTTTCAAAATATTGAGTGGGAGCGGAGAGGCGACGGCCGACCCACGACCTCTTTGTTGACACAAGCAACGTGAGAGAATGGTGGCGCCTCGTGCGGCTGGGACCGGCCTCCCTGGGAAGGCCTTCACCGCTATCAAAATTCAAGGCTTGGTCTCCGAAAGGATAGGATTTTGGGTACTCGTCGGGTCACTTTGACCGACCCTAGGCGGCACACTCGGGGTCTACCTAAAAATGCGAGGGCAATGAGTCACACTCATAAAGGTATTTTCGGTAGTACCTTGTTTGAAAAAGGAAAGGTGATTGACGATCACAAATGAGATGTTCGATTCTCAATCGATCTTCAATATTAATCGAAACCTCTTTGACCTACCCTAGGCGGCCTTTGAGGCATTAGATTAAATCCTTGGAGCAGTAGGATAGACTATAAGTACTTAGTTTATGTTCTAAAATTTATTAGTAGTGTATAATTTGGATTTATTTTACATCAATTTTATTTACAACTATTTATATATCTCTACAGGGTGCTAGGCTGCTAGTGTAAAATTGACTAGTAATGAAACCGTTAAAAGTGGTAAGTAACTAGAATGTTGTACTTATTGATCATACATGCGATTAATTTTTCGGAAGAGATATTTCTCTTGAGCCTTCAAGACTTAAGTGGCGTAAATAAGTATGTCCTTTCTTTGTCACTCGTGTTGAGCGAGAGACAACCATAGTTAGTTTGAAAGATGATTGGGACGATAAAATTCTTCTAGTGAATTTTAATTGTGTAGTGTTTCTACACGAGAAATTTTCTAATAGAAAATTGGAGAATCATAAATTAAAGTGTAAGCTAGTTAGGCGGTATTTGGAACCGATAAACTAGTGGGAGCTTTTATCTTATGTTTTTCTAATTTATTAGAAAATTAGTCCCACTGGGTAACGCTTTCATTAGACATCCCACAGTTCACGAGTAGTGTCTACTCAAACGAACTGCTAGTTCAAGACTATTTCCTTTTAAGGAAAGTCAAGAATGGGAAAGAATGTCTATAAGTGTTAATCATCTTAACTAAAGTTTTGAGGCTAAACCGAAACATTAAGTAAAGAAAGTATAGGATAAGGAAAGTGATTTCGGATCACTAACCAATGAATCCTTAGCAACTTTCTTAACCGAGTAACTCGACTCGGGAGCTAAGTTCTTTGGATGAACAAGAGAGCTTTGCATTAACGATTAATAGAGTAACAATGGGTAGTAATTTCAGCTAAAATAGTGGGAGTGATATAAGGAAATGAATTTCGGATTCTATCCTTGAATATCACAGAAAAAATTATTTTTACGTTTCTGATTCGTTGAAACAAATGGATTCACTTTCAACTCGATATATCGTTGCCTCATAGAAAGTGAATATGACATTTGTAGTACGAATCCAAGACTCGGACTTTTGTTTGATAAAGTCAGAACCACTAAGAAATGCTGAAAATGTATATGTAACACGTCTTAAACTATTATAGGAAAATGGTTTCCGTATTAAGATAAACGATTCTTCAAAATCTATTAATTAGTGCATATATCCTAGAGATAAGACCTAACGACTGGCTAAGGGTGATTCCTATCTCCCAGTCTCGGAACACTGTCTCAAAGGAACAATGACTAAGCTTCCTTTCTATTAGGAAAGGGTAATAGATCTAAAGAAGTAACGTAGCTTGTTCACAATGACCTTCGGGGTCTAGTGAAAGATACAAGCTAATGAGAGCTTTTGAGTGGTGACATTTTGTCTGATAACTACTCGAAACACGATTTAGTTTATCGAAAGAATACGAGGAGGAGTCTACGATTTTAACAGAGAATAGAGTATTCCATGCTCGAAATAGGCTATCGCATAGTCTTGGGGGTGATGCTTGGCACGCCTCTAGTGGAATGATTCTCACCGAGGAAGAAACCATAGACTTGCCCTATATAGTTCTTGATGTGCTACAATACACTGCTAAACTCGATTAAGATAATTGGTTGCAAAATAACGGTTAACATTATTATGTAAACCGAGAAGTCTACCTAGAAGATGCTAGTGAATTTATGGATAAGAAGTGAATTCGGTTCACATCGCTTCCGTAAATGTAAGCATTTAGCACTTAATGCTTGAAGGTAGGATTTGGAGATTTTGCGTATACGTTGATTGTATTTGTTCGTGAAATATCTTAATGTGTCGAGTGAAGGTTGGTTATAAGATTCTTGAGATCAGAAAGTGATGGTTGAACTGTCACAAACCTTCTGATAGAATCTATAAGTAACAGCCTTAAACCTTGGAGTACGGTTACCCAAAGGTAGTTACTATCTGATTTAATCAGACCACGTCCAACATCAGTTGTTGGTGATTACACTGATAAATACTACTAGATCAGAATATCAATGCACCCAAACACAGTGGGAGTATGGTTTAACCGTTGACCCATTGTGGTTTTGTGGACTTTATAGTCTGCTGGGGTGATTGATAACCTATGGCTCTTAGTGGGCTGTATAGGATTCTGATCATAGAGGTTGGTTTGAAAGCCTTAACCCTGTGAATGGAGTTTTGGTACTCAGGGTTACTGTTCGACCTCTTGTAGAACCACGAGTGTCTCGGGCCCGATTGGGAGCAATTTGATCTACACGGAAAAGAGTCAAATGAATAGGAAAGTTTAAACTTTGGCCAAAAAGTGAGTGGTCTAGGGTGATTCACGACAAGTAGAGAGTTAACCGGACCTTGAACTCTCTCACCACTCACTCTTGCAAGATTTCGTTAAGCGAGAAAATAAGGGTGATTCCACGAGACTTTCTTGCCAAAAAGCGGAGTCTGGATTCATTCGAACGAAGGGTCTTGGTTAGAACAAATGGCGAATGACCGCGGGGCTTATATCCTTTGTGGATTTAAGAGAACCTCTCGGTCATTTAAAGTCACATGTTTTAAAATATGTGGACTTGACCAGAATATTGATAAGTCTTTCGTAGACTGGATATCAATATTGGTAAAGTAGTAGTATTAGTGTTCATGAATGATAACACTGAAACGGTTGGAAACAACATGTGTGTGCTATCTCAAGTCGGAGCCCGACAGGCCAAGATTCTCTGGATGAGAGAATTGGACTATATTCTAAGAATCTGATTCGGTCAGATTCACGAGAATGAGTCATTGGCTATCCCACCTATCTTATTGAATAAGATGATTATGCATATATGTATGCAACATTCATCGAGAGTAGTCCTACCTACCTCTGCATGAATGATTCTCCAAATCTTCGGATAAAGAGAAAATGGGATAGAGTCTCTGCAGGATAAGGGCAAGTCACTTAAAACAAGTCAATAGTAGTCGAATCTCGATTCGAGCATTGAATAGCGGTGTTAAAACGTCCTCAAGTATTTTTTGAAGAAGCGAGGAATAATGTGCTTGTATATTCGGGCTCAGTGTTTACTCATAGTGCTTAGGAATTTCCTTCATGATCTGGGAGTAATTCCAGGTCTAGTGAGCCGATATCACTTCATTGCGAAAACAGTGAAGAGATAGCTTAGAAGGATCTTCTCAATCACTAGAGATCAAAAGCATATTGACAGAGAGTACCGCCTGATTAGATGGACCGGCGACGTTTCGATCCTAAAGATCTTCCTGAACCGACAACCAAACTAATCAGTGTACCAAGTTGAGTGCTTGGAGGGTGCGGCATTGAGGGATATATCTCATCTGCTTTTAGAGCAAGTGGGAGAGTGTTGTGAATAAGATGAGAATGGGTGTGCTCTAAAAACAATCGTTGCTTGTCATTTCGTGCAAGTGGGAGATTGTTAGGTGTAGTGCCCGAAAGACAATTTGTGTAATTGTTTTTAATGGATGACAAAATTTATCTCACCTTAGTTACTTGCTTTGTGCTTGTAAAGTAATACACTGCTGCAAACCCTAAGTATATCTGTATGTAACCACTTAACTCAGTGTATGGATTACACGTGAGGATTGAGTTAGTGGAGATATGCTTAAAGCTGTTAGTCCGTGGTGAACTTAATCGAGTTTAGGGTCTCTTGATTAAAACACCAATAATGCGCCTGAGAACACCTTAGGGTGTGATAGTCTTATCGATTTGTCGGTAAAGGGTACTACATGGGGCATTTATATATGATGGCATTCATATAGAATTTGGACCGATTTAATCTGTATTTCTCGGTATAATTCCGTAATCGAGGAATCTTATTAAATCATTAGATGATCATATATGGATCAACCTTAATCTGAGGTGATCACGAGAGTCTTGCTTGTCTCGGGGTAGTGTTTGATGTGTTAGTTACGGTTCACTTAGATATGTGTTCCAAGCCACTTCTCATTGGCACTATCTCAGGATGAGTGAGTAGTTACGATTTTCACGAGACATGGAATCCATTCCTTCTCTGCGGGAAGTAGAGAGCGATCCCTTATTTGTTAGCCCTAAGAAAGTGATTGATCGGCCGAGTTCATATTTAGACTAATTAGCTACTAGTCGGATATGTGAACTAATTGACTCTTAGGTGGTTAATGGTAAATAAGGATAAGATATTCTGAGTCGGGTTCACGGAGACTTCCCTCTTAGAATGGACAGTCTATGGAGGGTTAATCCGTATGTAGTGATTATATCAATGGACGCTTATTCACTCTATGGGTTGAGTATAAGTATACATCTATAATCGGTAGAGTTCAGTTTCGGGTTTATGGTGGCGTAATCCCGGAATTAATAATTAATGTACATTCTGTTCGATGAATAATTAATTATTGGAGCTACTGGTTATAGGTCCATGGTCCCCGATGTGGCTTCTGTAATTCGGATTGAATATCTTGTTATTTGGGACTCAGTGATAATTAATTGGCTGGGCTAATTAATTGATATGCATAGATATTATTTAGTTGGGCTAAATAATATAACACACATAAAAGACATTTTATGTGGGCTTGGAAACCCTAAAGGTGGCGCCAATGATGTTGATTAATTAGAGAGAAATTAGTTTTCTTGGATAATTATTTGACATGTGATTTATCTTTTATTTGTTAAATGATAATTCATGGAATATTAGATAATAATATGATTTATCCTAATTTGTTTGGGATAATCATTTTATTTATCTTTTATTTGGAATAAAGGATTAATGTAATGATTATCTCTTAATTATTTAATCCTTGGAGGACAAAGATTACTCTCCTTTATAAAGAGAGTTCTCCCAAGCCTCAACACAATTGGCAATTTTCGACTTGACCACCAAAAAGAGAGAAAAGAATTAGTTTTCTTGTTTTGGGTTTTAGAAGAAGAAAAACCCTAAGTTTTTCTTGGTGTTGCATATCAAGGAGGTTCGTGTATCAAGAAGGGTGTCCACCAACCGCCGTTTGGAGAACACATCGGAAGATATTGGCTTCTCTTCCTACTATTGGTAACATGATCTTAACCCCCTTGTAGTAGTTTAAGTCCTTTAACTATGTATTGTGATATATAAGTCGTGATCCATCCGCTGCGCATAGATCTAATTCGTTTAGATCTAAGAACCTGCATCCTTCAGGTTGAGGTGGCAATCCCTCAGCAATCAGTAACTCATTTCCCACTCATCTCTCCTCCATGTACTCCGTATGCGCTTGTAGAGCCATCTTGTATGAATCTTCTTTGTGGGGAGCTCCTCTGTTGAAACGACCTCAGTGGTCATCATTATGTTTAGATGTCGCAATGATCCCTTTCCTTTATTTTTACGATTGCTTCTTCGTGAATTCGCGAGCTCTAGTTCTTTCCCGGATGTATGCTCGCATGTCGGTTGTGAGGCGGGGTTGACATCCGCCCCATCCGACATAACCCTTCGGCTAGCCTCGCGCAAGCGTGTTCGCTCCATGTGTCGGCCGATTGGTGGTTTAGTCGGTGTTCTTTGGGTTCAAGTTTTTCCCCCCCACCATGACTTATGATTTTTGTGGGTATTTTGGCTATAGATTTTAAATATTTCTAGTCCAAAGTATGAAGGTGAGAAGATGTTGTGTCCTCCAGGTGGTTTGCGGCTAAATAACCAAAATTTCTTTACTTGAAGATCTGAAACCGACGAAAAGAGTGTATAAACCAACCTGGGTATTTTAGATGGACTCAAGCGTGAGTATGCGATGAAGTTGGTGATATTTTTCGTGTGGGTTGTTGAGATGATGAGAGCAGCGGTTTCTGGGCTGTATTATCCTAAAAGATCAAAACTTTAGTGACTGACAGATTGAAAATGATGATAACCTCGCCTGAAACACCGTGAAATCGCTTCTTTGTGGTGGAGCAAGTGATCACCAAAAGTTGAATGATGATCGTTTTTCCGGTAGCAGAGCCAAGCGATGTTCTTATTTGAACACCGATTTTGATAGCAGTGTTTATCTTGTGGATATAAGGTCGATATATGTGATTTCAGCGGTGCGAATCACGGTGGCGATGAAGAACAAGTAAAATGATTCGACAAATTGGCGAGTGAATCGCTTGTATTAGATTTTTAGCTTAGAGTTTGAGATTAGCTTTCTATTACATTGTGATCCCATATTTATAGTCTAAAAAGTAAGTCGGTTTACTGTTCATCGACAAGACAACTAAAGTACATAGATAAGGAAAGTATGCATGCAATACAATTGTCTTATCCATTTATTTTGTGCTGATTTGGATTGATAAAAATAAGCGGCGGCGTCAAGCGACCACCCGATGAATGCGACGAACAGCGGACTCATTTGTGCCTTGTCTCGAGCTGAGCTTGACTATATGGATAGAAATCACAAGGAGAAGATGGATCCGACATATGACTGGCGGACAAGATCCGGCTTACTGTCGGCGGATAGGACCCGGCTTGTAGCTAGCGGGCAAGAGATGTCTGTGGCAGCGGCCAGCGGAGATAGAAGCTCAATACCTTATGTTGATGGGCCAAGATGGTAGGCCCAATATGGATGAACAGGGCCCCATTCCGATCCGGGTATATTAGTTACCTTCACAGTTCATTATTTTCATCTCAGCATTGAGGATGTACGGTTGATCACCTTTTTTTGTTGGCCCTGTAATTGTTAAATGCACGATATTCTAATTTTACAACACATACAATGCTAGAAATCTTGAGTCTAAACGTGTAATATTAACATAGTTAAAAAAAATTAAGTTATAAGTGAATTTATCTATAAGAAATTTCAAGTTACTCACACTTTTCACATGAATCAACAACCTATTTTAATTGACTAAAATATCTCTCCGTAAACATAGCATATTTTGTTTAGTTGAAATGGTTTTTAATGCAATTGAAATAACATTTTAAATCAATATAATGCAAACAAATCAATTTCAAGACAAGCAAAATTTTGATTGCATGCACTAAAACTTCACTTTGAGAGGCGATACATCAACAATGTATAACTACCTTCCTTAAGGAAAACAAATACTTAATTAGTATTTCGTGATTACCTCCGGTAGATCTTCGTAACATTCTTGATTTCATTACTTGTTGAATCTTATGTTGTTGTTGTTGTTAAATTGTCATTTTAGCATATCTTGATAGGTCTTCTTGTTCTACAAAATTTAGTAAGAAGAAAAATAAATGAAAGGAGGGAGGCACGCACATCTGATCCTAGTCCTTTGTGGTTTAGTCTATTTTGCTCCATACACGTATGTGCTTATGCTTTCTCTGAGTCAGATTTGTTCTATTACTTATCTGGATAACTTTCTTTCTGAATCTATTTTGTTACATCATTGTATGAATTATAATTGTATCAACAATGAAAGGAGAAACCCATTTTACATGAACTACAAAGTCATCTTTTATTGTCTACTAAATAAAGATGCTATTACTAAATACAAAAAATTCAAGAAAGTCTAGAGTTCATACCATTGACGTTGTTTTCGTTTGATGTAGAACCCTTCTGTTTTGACGTTGTTGCAATAACATTTTCGATGTTGTAGTGTGGTGTGCTTTCTTGTTTACTTCGGTACACTTTAATTTCTATGATTCTGAATTATGTTCATTAATGTCAACAACTTCAACTTCAATTATGTTGTCTACATCTGTATTTATAAAAATAGATTATTAATTCTGAGAAGAAGAAGGCAATAAAAGAAAATGATGATAATTAAAAACTTTGAAGGTATGGTATGAATTACTTGAATTTAATTTTCTTTTTTTCCTCGATTCTAACGCTTTTTGAATTTTATGACGTCGTTGTTCTTCCGTCATTTTAGCATATCTTGATTTTGTTTCCTTTTCCGCAATTCCATGAATAAATGAAATTAGGAAGCAAAGTGAATAAAATATACCAATAATAAATGACTTAACCATGATCCCGGCTAGTTTTTTCTTTAATTTTAGGAGACAAAAAAATTAATTTCAAAAAAGATCCAAAAATATTTGTTACACAGTTATAGTATTGATTTTTGCAAGTTTGGAAAATCAAAATGTGAATGTTAAATTTGCCAATATAATCTTTATTTAATTTATTTTTTGTCAATAATATATCTTCATGAGATGTGGTTTCGATGTGGTTTCATTGGGTATTTTTTTAAGGTGTAACCTTGGTTTGTGTAGTATACATAATATACATACCATGACTGATAGATGCATATTTTTCTTTTGGTTGAGCTTTCCGTTTCTTCCTTGTTGTCACTACGCTTTTTATCTTGTTGGAGCACTCATCCATGGTCAGTTGGGAATATCGTGTTCTTTTAACTTCTAGTCTGTGTGCATCATCTTGGTTACCTTCATAATTGATTACAATATTACACATCTATTGAATTAGGGCAATTTCATCATGACATTAACGTTTCCCTATCTGAAAAAAGAAAAAGAAAAAACTGAAGGGGAAAAAAAAGCTTTATTAGTGTAGTGTACTTCCATGTATTGATAATTTCACTTTCCGGTAAATCTCCCTTTGCAGAATTGTCATCAAGCATCTCGACATTTCCGATTTCGTCAAACTCAGCCGTTATATCCTCCTCGACAAACGGAGGATCTGGAAAGTTCTCTTTCTCACTTTCTTCTTCAATTTTGATGGTCTCTTTATGCACCTGCATCTCCTTTGATTTCTCACATTCTCTTTGATTTTTGTGCTAAAAAAATAAAATAAGTTATTAATTTAATACAACTAAATTGACTCCCGCCCCATCCCTAAACTACCACTTTTAACCTTCTTGAGGACCTTGACCCAGTAAGCTATTGAACAGGACCATGGAGCATGTTAAAAAAATATAATCGTATCTATGATTTTTATGTATGATAGTGATTTAATCCATAGCAAAGCGAATAGGATCACGGAGCATGTTAAAAATATATAATCGTACACACCTTTGGTATTCGGAGGTAACCATCTTCTTGTTCATCTTGAAATTTTATTTGAAAATTCGTTTGAGTCGGAGTGTCCTTATCCGATTTGAGTATTTTTGGTGTGTATTAATTTGTTGATGTTATCGGTCTTAAATATCTATGATTTTTATGTATATATGATAGTGATTTAATCCATAACAAAGCGAGTAGGATCGATCATGTTCGATCACGGAGCATGTTAAAAATATATAATCGTACACACCTTTGGTATTTCGGAGGTAACCATCTTCTTGTTCATCTTGAAATTTTATTTCGAAAATTCGTTTCGAGTCCGGAGTGTCCTTATCCGATTTGAGTATTTTTGGTGTGTATTAATTTGTTGATGTTATCGGTCTTATATAGATGCTTTAACATACCAGTGCTGTATAGGAGTAGGAGTTTGTTATTTATTTATTTATTTATTTTATTTTATTTGAGATTTGTCGGCTTAACACTCCAAAGAATGTTGATCGGAATAGGATTTGTCGGATAGCCATAAGCAAGATAGGATAATCAGGAGATCCCAAATAAGTCAACGTTATAATTTGGTATGGAAGAATATTTTATTAAATTATTATATAATTTATAAAAATATATTAAATTGTGGAGAAACACTTTTTAGGGGAAACACTCACGTGAGAACACTGGCTCTTTTAATATAGTTATAGTTATATTATATTATATATATTATATTATATTATATTATATATATGATATATTCTCTTAGGTCTGGAAACATATAATTAATGTTTCTAGGGTGATCTTTTGGGTCTCTTGTCCCATCATAAGGCTCTATCTTTGGTATTGTGAACCTCTTTGGCATGGGGAAGCTCTCAATCTCTTCCACGAAGGGAGATATGACATTGACCTCCTTTATTTGTCTTCCCAAAAGCCGGTTCATCTTATCCATCTCAGATCCTTGCTTGTGGGCTCACAGGTCGAGTGTAACTTATCTAAGAATTATAACACCTAAATGGGAAAAGTTTGGAAATGTCGAGATCCTACAGGTCAGGAATAACTCACCGATATTTTACGCAAAACCACATGTTAGAGACTAAGCTCTGTACACTTTGAATTTCATAAGAAAGTTCATAAGTATACTCGGGGGCATACATAGTACATTCATGGCATAAAGAAAACATTACAGAAGTAAAGAAGAAGAATTAAAAAGATTGTTTGCATTCAAATTTTTTAATGTCATTTCAATTATTGAAAAGAAAAAATATTATCATCTCCAACCGTAGGCGTAGAAGGCAACAAGACCAGTTTTGTCTGTAGTTCAATATTTGGACACAACATCCACATTAGACTGGAGCTCGGCAAAGCGCTCGTCATACGTATTCTCTAACCCCAACTCACATAGGCCAAAAAATACGAGGAGATTGGGATCCACGCCGGGCCATACTTTGTGGGCCTCATCAATGGCCATGGTATAAACGTGCTTCATTGTAGGTGTCAGAAGAACACTTAACTCATTACAAAAGAGCGTGGGGTTCTTATAGTCACAAACAACTCAGATAGCCTCAACTTTGAGCCCTTCCACATGTTTGGCAGATAAGGTTTTCAGCTCTTACACATGCTAAGCCTCTAGCTCGGCAGACTGCCTTTGGGACATGTCCATCTCCCTCTTAAAAACCTATGGGGCATCGGAGAGCTTTTTATTGTTCTCCCCGGACTTCTTTTTTTGCATTCCGAGCTTGCTTAGCTTCTCAGTGCTCTTCTAAACCTACTCGGCTCTATATAGCACCTTATTTCTCTGGGAAAGAAAAGTATTATGATCTTGGAGCTTGATGGCTTGAGTCTGAAATTTATCAGCTCGATTAGGTTGCTCGGTCAGGCGCCAACACATCTCCTTCTGCCACTGAGTACTCTACAAGCAAGGAAGGATATTATAATCACGTCGCTTGTGGAAGATAAGATGGATGGTGAGAGTAATCTCCTCAATTTGAGCCCGCCATCCTCCGATGATTTTAATTTTATTCCAGATGCTCAACTAGCCAACATCAATAGACCGTTTCTGCCACAAACTTTGTCTTTTGGAGATAAAAATTGTAAAATTACTTTCTTGACTAAGGAAAGAGAAGACAATGACGACGAGGTTAGTGAAGAAGATGGGTTGTTCGCTTATGGGGACTCGGAGCATGTTTTCATGGGTCTTCCCCTCGAAAAAAAAACTGAAACCAAGCTTGGAGTGGACATACTCAGATACAAATTCCGTTGTGTGTCACTCGCTGCGAGATCACCGTTATTACACTCGCTCGCTGTGACACAAACGTTAATGTCTATATCATTACTCATATAAAATATCGTAGAGTTTTCACACATATTAAGTGATTTTACACAGGTATGGTTCCGTTTTGGTTTATGAATTTTAAAAAATAAAAAATAATTTGGTTTAAATAAGTGTGATAAAAAACCGGAAAATTGGACCTAGTAGACCCTAGGTGGTTGCAAAGATGAATCACTTGTTGGGGACATCAGTTGTGGGGCGTGTAGCTGGAATCAGATGCAGACCTTCTCCCCTGGATTCTCCGTTGGCGCGGATGGTAAAATTGGTGAAGGTGAGGTCGTTGGATGACTGCAAGATTTGTGGAGTTTCGGTTGGTAATGCGAAGATGGACAAAGATATAGATTTTGCCTCAATCTTCACCAAGGAAGAGAAGGCACAAAAGGAGGCCGGTCATCCGAAGGAGTTGCATTTTGGCTCAGTTTTCACTGGGAATTAGAAAAGAGATATCTCGACTATTTGGCAAAACTTGACTGGCCCTCCTTGAGGGTAAGTTGATTAAAAAAAAATTGCTACTTTCTCTCGCATATGCTATATCTAAATATATACACTTGCGTATGAATCCCTGATTTTCATTGGAATATTGCAGTTTTCAGTTTTGAACCATACTATGATAAACAGAAAGTGGTTTTCTTCTTCCTAGTTGAATTGAACACAGTTGTTTTGGTTGTTGATTCTTGATTTCTTTGTTGTTTTATCATCCTTTGCTGATCTCATAATTAGAATCATGTGGTCTCTCTTGCCTCTTAAAAGCACATTTGGAATTCATTTTATACAGGAAATATATCCTTCTGGAACTTATCTCACCTTACCTCTTGTTATATATAGGAATGCCATGTCGATGATTTCAGTAACATATAATTCAATCTTGTTCTGTCCCTTTTTTTTTTTTTTTTTTTTTTTGGTTTTAGAATCACATTTCAGGTTTTCCGAGAGGGAGATCTAGAAGCGAGGATGAAAAGAAGGTCATATTTGAGAAGTGGGCAGCACGTTTTGGCGAGTGTTTTATGATGATAAAAGGAGGGAGGAGGTATTTCGTCGTATCAAGAAGAAGTTGGCCTCCAGTGATGCACACAACTCAGCAAACAGCCATTGTTGTAGATTTGGATTGCATGAGAGATCTGCTTAACATAAACTCGGAGCATGTCGTCCGCCTGCGTTTGCAACAAATTAGATGGCTGTAACAAAGGTGGTTGTATTCGTTTCGCAACTTTGCTCTTTCAGACTTGTTGTAATCTATGCTCTGTTCCCCTTTGGATGGCTTGAATAAATGCATGTACTTGTTATTAGCATTATTTTCATCGAAAGTGTCATTTAGTAAAAATCCAGTAATTATATCATCAATAATTTCATCTCAGCTGATCAAAATGCTTTGTTTAACGGCTCGTTTGTTTACCGACAATGCTTTTGTTGCATTTGAGGTTTTCCAAATTTTTTTTTCCAACGGAAACGAAATACACACACGCACCTTTTTTTGCCCCTAGCGGGACTCGAACCCCTGGTCTATGTCGGGTTCGAACCATTATGTTGATACTTGTAGGTTTTCACACTTTTTAGTTTTTTTGGCCTAACGGGGTTGACACATTGTCTCTGTGAGGCATTATAATCTAGCTAGGATCGATGCGGCTTGTCGCGGTTTTCACTCTTTAAATCTGAGTTAAAGTTTGCACATAGCTAATGCCTTTGATAGGGTTGAAGGAATGGAACTATCTAGAGGAAGCAAAGCTTTCCACTTTCTTAAATGTAGGTTTGGTGATGCGATCACTCTGCGGCGTTTAATTGACGGGAAACTTGAAGAAATATGCCCGAAAAGAAAAACCTTGGAAAAATATGCACGAAAATTAATAAACATTTGAAAAATATGCTTGCTTCCGACGCGACGAGGGCGCGTATGCGCGCTGCATTTAGGCACGCGATGACCAATTCGCGGCGCGTCGTCATGCGTGACGTCTGACGCACGCGCTTGCGTGAGTCGAGGCATATTTTTTCCTAACATTTACTTTTCAAGCATAGTTTTCAAGTCTCCTAATTGACACTATTATGACGGCAATCTCTTCTACTTCAACTTCGCTTTAGACTATCCCGCATTGATTATCTAGAGACGCCTTTGGAAATAATGATACGAGTCATTTTTTTAGAGGCGAATCATTTTGGAACTTGCCCGAGAAGAGTATGCACTTTGTCATTGTATTGTAAATCGAAACTGGAATTACCGGCATAAATAATTTTACACCCGGGATTCTAGCCCAAGACTAGGGCTTGATGTCGGGGATTTCGAGAACTCGATGCATTGTAACTTGACGATACGAGATTTCACTCCTCCACGTGGAATTATGTGATTGGTCCGGTGACGCTTTGGGAGTCCAAACCTCAGTATTCACCTCGGTCGAATAAGAGAAGTGTCAATGAAGACCACCGCATGCTGCCAGATTATACTAGTGTCCCGTCTCGAACACCCATATCGGTATTATACGAGTCGAGACCGGAAGTCCGCCCCACTTTCACAAGCCCAATATCCATAGGGTTACTTGGGCAAGGCCCAATAAGGGTTACTTAATGTCAATAGACACCACCGCCTTATGATTTAGGGTGAACATGGACTTATGCCTATAAATACACAACCCCAGAACTACGTAAGGCTTGATTCTGGACAATACACATGAGGATCGTGAGGCAATCCAAGATACATTCTTGGGCTCACTAAAAACCCCAAAAACACCATCTTTACCACCATTCGAGCCGTGCTTATTCTTCTTAACTCACCCTTAGATTACATTTGGACACGTTAACTAGGAGGTGCGTTATTTAGCATCATCATTGGCGGCGCTAGAAGGAGGGCCTTCTACCGGTGAGTTATTGAGGATATTGCGATGGGACCGCCGCCCAGAGGCGAAGCCTCACGGGCAAAGCAAGAATCTACCGACCGAAGAGCACACGGATTTAGATCCCGCAGGGTTCAAACTCAGTACCGAAATCCCCACTGGATCTAGACCGCACTTGCACAACCGCCAAAGCCTCAACTTCCCCCACATTTGCAAGACATGGTTGATCACCTGGCGTCTTTGGATGAAGACGCATACGAACGCAGTGGTGGCATCGGCATTCATAGATAAAGGGATCTATAACACATATAATTCAATCTTGTTCGTCCTTTTTTTTTTGGTTTTAGAATCACATTTCGAGTTTTCCGAGAGGAGATCTAGAAGCGAGGATGAAAAGATGGTCATATTTGAGAAGTGGGCAGCACGTTTTGGCCGAGTGTTTTATGATGATAAAAGGAGGGAGGAGGTATTTCGTCGTATCAAGAAGAAGTTAGCCTCCAGTGATGCACACAACTCAGCAAACAGCCATTGTTGTAGATTTGGATTGCATGAGAGATCTGCTTAACATAAACTCGGAGCATGTCGTCCGCCTGCGTTTTGCAACAAATTAGATGGCTGTAACAAAGGTGGTTGTATTTGTGTTCCTATTAGTGTGTTTTAAACTTTGCTCTTTCAGACTTGTTGTAATCTATGCTCTGTTCCCCTTTGGATGGCTTGAATAAATGCATGTACTTGTTATTAGCATTATTTTCATCGAAAGTGTCATTTAGTAAAAATCCAGTAATTATATCATCAATAATTTCATCTCAGCTGATCAAAATGCTTTGTTTAACGGGTCGTTTGTTTACCGACAATGCTTTTGTTGCATTTGAGGTTTTCCAATTTTTTTTTCCAACGGAAACGAAATACACACACGCATCCTTTTTTGCCCCAAGCGGGACTCGAACCCTGGTTCATGTCGGGTTCGAACCATTATGTTGATACTTGTTGGTTTTCACACTTTTTTAGTTTTTTTGGCCTAACGGGTTGAACACTTGTCTCCATGAGACATTATAGTCTACCTAGGATCGATGCGGCTTGTGCGGTTTTCACTCTTTAAATGCGCTAAAGCGCACATAGCTAATGCATTTGATAGGGTTGAAGGAATGGAACTATCTAGAGGAAGCAAAGCTTTCCACTTTCTTAAATGTAGGTTTGGTAGACTGCGATCACTCTGCAGCGTTTAATTGACGGGAAACTTGAAGAAATATGCCCGAAAAAAAAAACCTTGGAAAAATATGCCTGAAAAATAAACATTTGAAAAATATGCTTGCTTCCGGCCTTACGAGGGCGCGTATGCGCGCATGAGGCACGCAGGACCAATTCGCGACGCATGCATGGCGCGCATCGCGCGCGCGCATGATGAGGCACACGCAGGACCAATTCGCGACGCATGCGTGACGTCTGCACTACTGCATGAGTCGGTGGCATATTTTTCCTAACATTTACTTTTCAAGCATAGTTTTTCAAGTCTCCTAATTGACACTATTATGGCGGCAATCTCTTACTACTTCAACTTCGCTTTAGACTATCTGCATTGATTATCTAGAGACTGACTGGAAATAATGATCTGAGTCATTTTTTGAGGCGAATCATTTTGGAACTTGCCCGATGAAGTATGCCTTGTCATTGTATTGTAAATCAAACTGGAATTACCGGCATAAATAATTTTACACAGTTCTAGCCCAAGACTAGGGCTTGATGTCGGGGGATTTCGAGAACCTGATGCATTGTAACTTGACGATACGAGATTTCACTCCTCCACGTGGAATTATGTGATTGGTCCAGCTGACGCTTTGGGGAGTCCAAACCTCTAGTATTCACCTCGGGTCGAATAAGAGAAGTGTCAATGAAGACCACCACATGCGCCAGATTATACTAGTGTCCCGTCTCGAACACCCATATCGGTATTATACGAGTCGAGACCAGAAGTCCGGCCCAGCTTCACAAGCCCAATATCCATAGGGTTACTTGGGCAAGGCCCAATAAGGGTTACTAATGTCAATAGACACCACCGCCTTATGATTTAGGGCTGAACATGGACTTATGCCTATAAATACACAACCCGGGAACTACGTAAGGCTTGATTCTGGACAATACACATGATATCGTAGGCAATCCAAGATACATTCTTGGGCTCAGCCAAAAAACCCCAAAAAACACCATCTTTACCACCATTCGAGCCGTGCTTATTCTTCTTAACTCACCCTTAGATTACATTTGGACCTGTTAACTAGGAGGTGCGTTATTTAGCATCATCATTGGCGCTAGAAGGAGGGCCTTCTACCGGTGAGTTATTGAGGATATTGCGATGGGACCGCCGCCCGGAGACGAAGCCTCACGGGCGACAAGAATCTACCGACCGAAGAGCACACGGATTTAGATCCCGCAGGGTTCAAACTCAGTACCGAAATCCCCAGCTGGATCTAGACCCGCACTTGCACAACCGCCAAAGCCTCAACTTCCCCACGGTTGCAAGACATGGTGATCACTGGCGTCTTTGGATGAAGGCACGCCCAACGCAGTGGTGGCATCGGCATTCATAGATAAAGGGATCTATAACACATATAATTCAATCTTGTTTCTGTCCTTTTTTTTTTGGTTTTAGAATCACATTTCGGAGTTTTCCGAGAGGAGATCTAGAAGCGAGGATGAAAAGATGGTCATATTTGAGAAGTGGGCGCACGTTTTGGCGAGTGTTTTATGATGATAAAAGGAGGGAGGAGGTATTTCGTCGTATCAAGAAGAAGTTAGCCTCCGGTGATGCACACAACTCGACAAGCGACCATTGTTGTAGATTTGGATTGCATGAGAGATCCGCTTAACATAAACTCGGAGCATGTCAGTCCGCCTGCGTTTTGCAACAAATTAGATGGCTGTAACAAAGGTGGTTGTATTTGTGTTCCTATTAGTGTGTTTTAAACTTTGCTCTTTCAGACTTGTTGTAATCTATGCTCTGTTCCCCTTTGGATGGCTTGAATAAATGCATGTACTTGTTATTAGCATTATTTTCATCGAAAGTGTCATTTAGTAAAAATCCAGTAATTATATCATCAATAATTTCATCTCAGCTGATCAAAATGCTTTGTTTAACGGGTCGTTTGTTTACCGACAATGCTTTTGTTGCATTTGAGGTTTTCAATTTTTTTCCAACGGAAACGAAATACACACACGCATCCTTTTTGCCCCAGCGGGACTCGAAACCCTGGTCATGTCGGGTTGAACCATTATGTTGATACTTGTTGGTTTTCACACTTTTTAGTTTTTTTTTGCCCTAACGGGAGTTGAACACCGTCTCCATGAGACATTATAGTCTACCTAGATCGATGCGGCTTGTGCGGTTTTCACTCTTTAAATGCGTTAAAATTCGCACATAGCTAATGCATTTGATAGGGTTGAAGGAATGGAACTATCTAGAGGAAGCAAAGCTTTCCACTTTCTTAAATGTAGGTTTGGTAGATCGCGATCACTCTGCGACGTTTAATTGACGGGAAACTTGAAGAAATATGCCGAAAAAAAAACCTTGGAAAAATATGCGAAAAATAAACATTTGAAAAATATGCTTGCTTCCGGACGACGAGGGCGCGCATGCGCGCGGCATGAGGCACGCAGGACCAATTCGCGACGGCATGACAGCGTCGCGCGCGCGCATGAGGCACGCAGGACCAATTCGCGGCGCATGCGTGACGTCTGCGCTATTTGCGTGAGTCGAGGCATATTTTTTCCTAACATTTACTTTTCAAGCATAGTTTTCAAGTCTCCTAATTGACACTATTATGACGGCAATCTTCTACTTCAACTTCGCTTTAGACTATCTGCATTGATTATAGAGATCAGCCTGACTGGAAATAATGATACGAGTCATTTTTTTGAGGCGAATCATTTTGGAACTTGCCCGATGAAGTATGCCATTGTCATTGTATTGTAAATCGAAGCTGGAATTACCGGCATAAATAATTTTACACCCGGTTCTAGCCCAAGACTAGGGCTTGATGTCGGGGATTTCGAGAACGATGCATTGTAACTTGCGACACGAGATTTCACTCCTCCACGTGGAATTATGTGATTGGTCCAGCTGACGCTTTGGGGAGTCCAAACCTCTAGTATTCACCTCGGGTCGAATAAGAGAAGTGTCAATGAAGACCACCGCAGCCAGCAGATTATACTAGTGTCCCGTCTCGAACACCCATATCGGTATTATACGAGTCGAGACCAGAAGTCCGGCCCAGCTTCACAAGCCCAATATCCATAGGGTTACTTGGGCAAGGCCCAATAAGGGTTACTAATGTCAATAGACACCACCGCCTTATGATTTAGGGCTGAACATGGACTTATGCCTATAAATACACAACCCCAGGAACTACGTAAGGCTTGATTCCTGGACAATACACAGGATACGTAGGCAATCCAAGATACATTCTTGGGCTCAGCCAAAAAACCCCAAAAAACACCATCTTTACCACCATTCGAGCCGTGCTTATTCTTCTTAACTCACCCTTAGATTACATTTGGACTCGTTAACTAGGAGGTGCGTTATTTAGCATCATCATTGGCGCTAGAAGGAGGGCCTTCTACCGGTGAGTTATTGAGGATATTGCGATGGGACCGCCGCCTGAGAGAGGCGAAGCCTCACGGGCGGCAAGAATCTACCGACCGAAGAGCACACGGATTTAGATCCCGCAGGGTTCAAACTCAGTACCGAAATCCCCACTGGATCTAGACCCCGCACTTGCACAACCGCCAAAGCCTCAACTTCCCCACGATTGCAAGACATGGTGATCACCTGGCGTCTTTGGTTGAAGACGCATACTGAAGCAGTGGTGGCATCGGCATTCATAGATAAAGGGATCTATAACACATATAATTCAATCTTGTTCTGTCCTTTTTTTTTTTTTGGTTTTAGAATCACATTTTGAGTTTTCCGAGAGGGAGATCTAGAAGCGAGGATGAAAAGATGGTCATATTTGAGAAGTGGGCGAAGACGTTTTGGCGAGTGTTTTATGATGATAAAAGGAGGAGGAGGTATTTTTCGTCGTATCAAGAAGAAGTTAGCCTCAGTGATGCACACAACTCAGCAAACAGCCATTGTTGTAGATTTGGATTGCATGAGAGATCCGCTTAACATAAACTCGGAGCATGTCGTCCGCCTGCGTTTGCAACAAATTAGATGGCTGTAACAAAGGTGGTTGTATTTGTGTTCCTATTAGTGTGTTTTAAACTTTGCTCTTTCGGACTTGTTGTAATCTATGCTCTGTTCCCCTTTGGATGGCTTGAATAAATGCATGTACTTGTTATTAGCATTATTTTCATCGAAAGTGTCATTTAGTAAAAATCCAGTAATTATATCATCAATAATTTCATCTCAGCTGATCAAAATGCTTTGTTTAACGGCTCGTTTGTCTGTTTTCCTCTTAAAGCACATTTGGTTTGGGATGAGGGACTGAAATGATGAAGTTGAAAAAAGGTCATTCAATTCCTTGATTTTGTTATGCTTGTACACGCGCTTAACAAATTGAACGGTTTTTCATTCACAAGGAATGATATTCCCCATTATCATTCTGCTCAAAAGATGGAAGAAAGTGAAACATAATACCAATTATCTCAATAGAAACTTGCAATGGATTCATATAGCCCAGTGTTTAAACTAACCGTAAAATAAAATATTAAATGTTCTTAAGCGAAGATGTATCTGGCCACAAATAGGATAAAGGCTTAGAACTTTGACTCAATTATGAAGGATTTTATTCGGTGATGGTGGTGGCTATGGGGTGAAAAGGAGCTATCTATTCCATAATAATTTTTTCATTCCATATGCATTCCGATAATCCATGCTAAGTCCTTGATGTTCATGCCTTTTGTTGCATATACAACATTGTCGTGATTTCCTTTTTGTGCTCAGGTTTTTTTTTCCGGCGTCTATCTTTTGATTTTGCATTGTCTAGGTTATGAGCTAATTTGGGGTGATATTGTTTCTCCTGAAATTGTGCCTGTGTTTACCCTATTCTGTTCCGTGTCTAATGTATTAATAGAAAGGGTATATTCCATACGCATTCTGATGATAATGCTTAATGCTTTTTTTTCCGCCTATGCCTCTATAATCCCAATTTCGATTTGGCGCTCAATCTCTTTTTTCCTTTGTAAACTTTGGGTTTTGCTTTGCCGGGTTACAGCCTTACGGGCTTTAGGAGCACTATTGTTTCTCGTATGCTTGTGTTTCTTGTATGCTCGTGTTTCACATGGAAGGTTTATGGATTATTTTGAAGTGAATTCTTTTGGTGTCAACCACCAGCTCTGAAACATAGACTTTTGAGGACAATGCGATATACACTTAAAAATATGGCATTGCCCTCTTTGGGGGGAGAGAGGGGGAGAGAGGGGGGCCTTTAGGAGCACTATTGTTTCTCGTATGCTCGTGTTTCACATGGAAGGTTTATGGAATATTTTGAAGTGAATTCTTTTGGTGTCAACCACCAGCTCATGAAACATAGACTTTTGAGGACAATGCGATATACACTTAAAAATATGGCATTGTCCTCTTTTTGGGGAGAAGGGGGGGCAGGGTCGGTGATTTTCCATATCCGAGCCCGAACCGTGTTGGAATTCGTCGTTTAAACAGTAAATATATCCTCCAAGTCCTAAGAGCAATTGGAACTATTGTCACCTTACCCTCTTGTTATGTATAGGAATGCCATGTCAATTTCAGTAACATAATTCAATCTTGTTCGTCCCTTTTTTGGTTTTAGAAGCACATTTCAGGTTTTCCGAGAGGGAGATCTAGAAGCGAGGATGAAATGAAGGTCATATTTGAGAAGTGGGCACGTTTTGGCCGAGTGTTTTATGATGATAGAAGCAGGAGGACATATTTGTTGGTATCAAGAAGAAGTTGGCCATCATTGATGAACACAACTCAGCAAACAGCCATTGTTGTAGATTTGGATTGAATGCGCGATCTGCTTAACATAAACTGGGAGCATGTCGTCGGCCTGCGTTTTGCAATAAGTTATTTGGGGGGTGGGCGTTGTAATTTATTTACCCCACCAGTTCCGCGAATAAGCACTGTTAGTCCTGCTCTGCTTCTTTGAGACTTGTAGTAAGATAGCTTCTTCCCCCCAACCCACCCCCGCTTAATTAGGTGGCTAACTATTAGTGTGTTTTAAACTTTGCTCTTTCAGACTTGTAACCTATGCTCTGTTCCCCTTGGATGGCTTGTTATTTACTTTTAACTATTGGCTTGTAACCTATGCGCTCGCCAGAAAATTTCTGTGGGTCCCGATAACGTACAACTGTAGCATTAATGTGCTGGGAAAGCGTTGTAGTGGGGGGAGTCTTTGATTATTGTGTGACCAACCAAAATATTGCTGATCTATGGACTGTGGTCTATAAATGGAGTGACACTGATCAAAATGCTTTCTTTAACTGGTCGTTTGTTTACCGACATTGCTTTTGTTGCACTTGAGGTTTTCCACAAATGTTTTTCTTTCAACAGAGTTTTGCGCCCCAAGCAGGACTCGAACCCTCGTCTCTGCCGGGTAATGACTTAGTGTTAACCACTATGTCGATACATTGTTGGTTTTTCCACTCTTTAAATGCAGGTAAGTTGCACATATCCAATGCCTTTGATCGGGTTGAAGGAAAGGAACTATCTGGAGGATGTAAAGCTTCCCACTTTATTATTATTATTATTATTTTTTGACGGATACGGACGATACACACGCATGCTCTTTGTTCTCAATGAGACCTGAATCCGGAACTTCCGGGTTAATAACTACAACACTTACCATTAGGCCGATGTTATGTTTGCAAAGCTTTCCACTTTTTATATTTAGGTTTGGCAGGCTGCAATCAGTATGCAGCTTTTAATTAAGTTGGACATGACCAAGACATTTTATAGGTTTGAATGGAAATATGTATGTGAAGTCATGCCCGATAATGCGTTTTCCGGTTAAATTAATTGACACTATTATGACGGCAATCTCTCTACTTCAACTTCGCTTTAGGTTATCCTACATTGATTATCAAGCGACCATGACTGGAAATAATGATAGGAATCATTTTTGAACTTTGCCTACCTCCCTGTTTGAACCATAACTATTAAAAGATAAATTATAAAAGATAAGATTGGAGTTGAAAGGAGAGATGATTTATTGTCAAGATAAAGTATTTCTTTAAATAAAAATATTGATTCTTGTTTTAAGATAATAATCTATCTTAAACGGTATATTTATCTAATTTTTATTTATTTATCTTCTATATAAATGAGAATGCATTGTATTGTTACAATGATTCAATAAGAAAACCAATTCAGTGTGTTGTGATTTTCTTTAATAACAATATATTCTCTTAGGTGCAGAAACATATAATTAATGTTTCTAGGGTGATCTTTGGGTCCTTGTCCCATCATAAGGCTCTATCTTTGGTATTTTGAACCTCTTTGGCATGAGGAAGCTCTCAATCTCTTCCACGAATGGAGATATGACATTGACCTCCTGTATTTGTCTTCCCCAAAGTCGGTTCATCTTATCCATCTCCGATCCTTGCTTGTGGGCTCACAGGTCGAGTATAACTTATCTAAGAATTATAACACCTAAATGGGAAAAGTTTGGAAATGTCGAGATCCTACAGTCGGGAATAACTCACCGATATTTTACATAAAACCACATGTTAGAGACTAAGCTCTGTACACTTTGAATTTCATAAGAAAGTTCATAAGTATACTCAGGGGGCATACATAAGTAAAGAAGAAGAATTAAAAGATTGTTTGCATTCAAATTTTTAATGTCATTTCAATTATTGAAAGAAAAATATTATCATCTCCAACCGTAGGCGTAGAAGGCAACAAGACCAGTTTTGTCTCAGTAGTTCAATATTTGGACACAACATCCACATTAGATCGAGCTCGGCAAAGCGCTCGTCATACGTATTCTCTAACCCCAACTCATAAAGGCCAAAAATACGAGGAGATTGGGATCCACGCCGGCCATACTTTGTGGGCCTCATCAATGGCCATGGTATAAACGTGCTTCATTGTAGGTGTCGGGAAGAACACTTAACTCATTACAAAAGAGCGTGGGGTTCTTATAGTCACAAACAACTCAGATAGCCTCAACTTTGAGCCCTTCCACATGTTTGGCGAGATAAGGTTTTCAGCTCTTACACATGCTAAGCCTCTAGCTCGGCAGACTGCCTTTGGGACATGTCCATCTCCTCTTAAAAACCTATGGGGCATCGGAGAGCTTTTTATTGTTCTCCCGGACTTCTTTTTGCATTCCGAGCTTGCTTAGCTTCTCGGTGCTCTTCTAAACCTACTCGGCTCTATATAGCACCTTATTTCTCCTGGGAAAGAAAAGTATTATGATCTTGGAGCTTGATGGCTTGAGTCCGAAATTTATCACTCGATTAGGTTGCTCGGTCAGCGCCAACACATCTCCTTCGCCATCGAGTACTCTACAAGCAAGGAAGGATATTATAATCACGTCGCTTGTGGAAGATAAGATGGATGGTGAGAGTAATCTCCTCAATTTGAGCCCGCCATCCTCCGATGATTTTAATTTTATTCCGGATGCTCAACTAGCCAACATCAATAGACCGTTTCGCTACAAACTTTGTCTTTTGGAGATAAAATTGTAAAATTACTTTCTTGACTAAGGAAAGAGAAGACAATGACGACGAGGTTAGTGAAGAAGATGGGTTGTTCGCTTATGGGGACTCGGAGCATGTTTTCATGGGTCTTCCCCTCGAAAAAAAAACTGAAACCAAGCTTGGAGTGGACATACTCAGATACAAATTCCGTTGTGTCACTCGTTGTGCAGATCACCGTTGTGTCACTCGTTGTGACACAAACGTTGTGTCCGTATCATTACTCATATAAAATATCGTAGAGTTTTCACACATATTAAGTGATTTTACACAGGTATGGTTCCGTTTTGGTTTATGAATTTTAAAAAATAAAAAATAATTTGGTTTAAATAAGTGTGATAAAAAACCGGAAAATTGGACCTAGTAGACCCTAGGTGGTTGCAAAGATGAATCACTTGTTGGGGACATCAGTTGTGGGGCGTGTAGCTGGAATCAGATGCAGACCTTCTCCCTGGATTCTCCGTTGGCGCGGATGGTAAAATTGGTGTAAGGTGAGGTCGTTGGATGACTGCAAGATTTGTGGAGTTTCGGTTGGTAATGCGAAGATGGACAAAGATATAGATTTTGCCTCAATCTTCACCAAGGAAGAGAAGGCACAAAAGGAGGCCGGTCATCCGAAGGAGTTGCATTTTGGCTCAGTTTTCACTGGGGAATTAGAAAAGAGATATCTCGACTATTTGGCAAAACTTGACTGGCCCTCCTTGAGGGTAAGTTGATTAAAAAAAAAATTGCTACTTTCTCTCGCATATGCTATATCTAAATATATACACTTGCGTATGAATCCCTGATTTTCATTGGAATATTGCAGTTTTCAGTTTTGAACCATACTATGATAAACAGAAAGTGGTTTTCTTCTTCCTAGTTGAATTGAACACAGTTGTTTTGGTTGTTGATTCTTGATTTCTTTGTTGTTTTATCATCCTTTGCTGATCTCATAATTAGAATCATGTGGTCTCTCTTGCCTCTTAAAAGCACATTTGGAATTCATTTTATACAGGAAATATATCCTTCTGGAACTTATCTCACCTTACCCTCTTGTTATATATAGGAATGCCATGTCGATGATTTCAGTAACATATAATTCAATCTTGTTCTGTCTTTTTTTTTTTTTTTTTTTTTTTTTTTTTTTTTTTTTTGGTTTTAGAATCACATTTCAGGTTTTCCGAGAGGAGATCTAGAAGCGAGGATGAAAAGAAGGTCATATTTGAGAAGTGGGCAGCACGTTTTGGCCGAGTGTTCTATGATGATAAAAGGAGGAGGAGGTATTTCGTCGTATCAAGAAGAAGTTGGCCTCAGTGATGCACACAACTCAGCAAACAGCCATTGTTGTAGATTTGGATTGCATGAGAGATCTGCTTAACATAAACTCGGAGCATGTCGTCCGCCTGCGTTTGCAACAAATTAGATGGCTGTAACAAAGGTGGTTGTATTCGTTTCGCAACTTTGCTCTTTCAGACTTGTTGTAATCTATGCTCTGTTCCCCTTTGGATGGCTTGAATAAATGCATGTACTTGTTATTAGCATTATTTTCATCGAAAGTGTCATTTAGTAAAAATCCAGTAATTATATCATCAATAATTTCATCTCAGCTGATCAAAATGCTTTGTTTAACGGCTCGTTTGTTTTACCGACAATGCTTTTGTTGCATTTGAGGTTTTCCAAATTTTTTTCCAACGGAAACTTAAATACACACACGCACCTTTTTTGCCCCAGCGGGACTCGAACCCTGGTCTATGTCGGGTTCGAACCATTATGTTGATACTTGTAGGTTTTCACACTTTTTAGTTTTTTTTTGGCCTAACTTGAGTTCGAACACTGTCTCCATGAGACATTATAGTCTAGCTAGGATCGATGCGGCTTTAATGCGGTTTTCACTCTTTAAATCTGATTAAAGCCGCACATAGCTAATGCCTTTGATAGGGTTGAAGGAATGGAACTATCTAGAGGAAGCAAAGCTTTCCACTTTCTTAAATGTAGGTTTGGCGACTGCGATCACTCTGCTGCGGCGTTTAATTGACGGGAAACTTGAAGAAATATGCCGAAAAGAAAAACCTTGGAAAAATATGCACGAAAATTAATAAACATTTGAAAAATATGCTTGCTTCCGACGCTTACGAGGGCATGCGTATGCGCGTACGAGGCACGCATGACCAATTCGCATGGGCGCACGCGTCATGCGTGGCGACTGCGCGCGCCGATGCGTCGAGGCATATTTTTCCTAACATTTACTTTTCAGGCATAGTTTTCAAGTTTCCCTAATTGACACTATTATGACGGCAATCTCTTCTACTTCAACTACGCTTTAGACTATCCTGCATTGATTATCTAGAGATCGTGACTTTGGAAATAATGATACGAGTCATTTTTTGAAGGCGAATCATTTTGGAACTTGCCTAGTAAGAGTATGCACCGTCATTGTATTGTAAATCGAAGCTGGAATTACCGGCATAAATAATTTTACACTCAGTTCTAGCCCAAGACTAGGGCTTGATGTCGGGGATTTGAGAACTGATGCATTGTAACTTGACGATCACGAGATTTCACTCCTCCACGTGGAATTATGTGATTGGTCCGGTGACGCTTTGGGAGTCCAAAACCTCAGTATTCACCTCGGGTCGAATAAGAGAAGTGTCAATGAAGACCACCGCAGCCGCTGCCAGATTATACTAGTGTCCCGTCTCGAACACCCATATCGGTATTATACGAGTCGAGACGAGGAAGTCCGGCCCACTTCACAAGCCCAATATCCATAGGTTACTTGGGCAAGGCCCAATAAGGGTTACTAATGTCAATAGACACCACCGCCTTATGATTTGAAGGGCTGAACATGGACTTATGCCTATAAATACACAACCCCAGGAACTACGTAAGGCTTGATTCCTGGACAATACACAGGATACGTAGGCAATCCAAGATACATTCTTGGGCTCAGCCAAAAAACCCCAAAAAACACCATCTTTACCACCATTCGAGCCGTGCTTATTCTTCTTAACTCACCCTTAGATTACATTTGGACCTGTTAACTAGGAGGTGCGTTATTTAGCATCATCATTGGCGCTAGAAGGAGGGCCTTCTACCGGTGAGTTATTGAGGATATTGCGATGGGACCGCCGCCAGAGATGAAGCCTACGGGCGGCAAGAATCTACCGACCGAAAGAGCACACGGATTTAGATCCCATGGGTTCAAACTCAGTAACCGAAATCCCCACTGGATCTAGACCCGCACTTGCACAACCGCCAAAGCCTCAACTTCCCCCACGATTTGCAAGACATGGTCGATCACTGGCGTCTTTGGATGAAGACGCATACAAACGAGTGGTGGCATCGGCATTCATAGATAAAGGGATCTATAACACATATAATTCAATCTTGTTTCGTCTTTTTTTTTTTTTTTTTTTTGGTTTTAGAATCACATTTTGAGTTTTTCGAGAGGAGATCTAGAAGCGAGGATGAAAAGATGGTCATATTTGAGAAGTGGGCAGCACGTTTTGGCGAGTGTTTTATGATGATAAAAGGAGGAGGAGGTATTTCTGTCGTATCAAGAAGAAGTTAGCCTCAGTGATGCACACAACTCAGCAAACAGCCATTGTTGTAGATTTGGATTGCATGAGAGATCTGCTTAACATAAACTCGGAGCATGTCGTCCGCCTGCGTTTTGCAACAAATTAGATGGCTGTAACAAAGGTGGTTGTATTTGTGTTCCTATTAGTGTGTTTTAAACTTTGCTCTTTCAGACTTGTTGTAATCTATGCTCTGTTCCCCTTTGGATGGCTTGAATAAATGCATGTACTTGTTATTAGCATTATTTTCATCGAAAGTGTCATTTAGTAAAAATCCAGTAATTATATCATCAATAATTTCATCTCAGCTGATCAAAATGCTTTGTTTAACGGCTCGTTTGTCTGTTTTCCCTCTTAAAGCACATTTGGTTTGGGATGAGGGACTGAAATGATGAAGTTGAAAAAAAAGGTCATTCAATTCCTTGATTTTGTTATGCTTGTACACGCGCTTAACAAATTGAACGGTTTTTCATTCACAAGGAATGATATTCCCCATTATCATTCTGCTCAAAAAGATGGAAGAAAGTGAAACATAATACCAATTATCTCAATAGAAACTTGCAATGGATTCATATAGCCCAGTGTTTAAACTAACCGTAAAATAAAATATTAAATGTTCTTAAGCGAAGATGTATCTGGCCACAAATAGGATAAAGGCTTAGAACTTTGACTCAATTATGAAGGATTTTATTCGGTGATGGTGGTGGCTATGGGGTGAAAAGGAGCTATCTATTCCATAATAATTTTTTCATTCCATATGCATTCCGATAATCCATGCTAAGTCCTTGATGTTCATGCCTTTTGTTGCATATACAACATTGTCGTGATTTCTTTTTGTGCTCAGTTTTTTTTTTCCGGCGTCTATCTTTTGATTTTGCATTGTCTAGGTTATGAGCTAATTTGGGGTGATATTGTTTCTCCTGAAATTGTGCCTGTGTTTACCCTATTCTGTTCCGTGTCTAATGTATTAATAGAAAGGGTATATTCCATACGCATTCTGATGATAATGCTTAATGCTTTTTTTTTTTTTTTCCGCCTATGCCTCTATAATCCCAATTTCGATTTGGCGCTCAATCTCTTTTTCCCTTTGTAAACTTTGGGTTTTGCTTTGCCCGGGTTACAGCCTTACGGGCTTTAGGAGCACTATTGTTTCTCGTATGCTTGTGTTTCTTGTATGCTCGTGTTTCACATGGAAGGTTTATGGATTATTTTGAAGTGAATTCTTTTGGTGTCAACCACCAGCTCTGAAACATAGACTTTTGAGGACAATGCGATATACACTTAAAAATATGGCATTGCCCTCTTTTGGGGAGAGAGGGGAGAGAGGGGGGCCTTTAGGAGCACTATTGTTTCTCGTATGCTCGTGTTTCACATGGAAGGTTTATGGAATATTTTGAAGTGAATTCTTTTGGTGTCAACCACCAGCTCATGAAACATAGACTTTTGAGGACAATGCGATATACACTTAAAAATATGGCATTGTCCTCTTTTGGGGGGAGAAGGGGGGGGGGGGGCAGGGTCAGTGATTTTCCATATCTGAACTGAACCGTGTTGGAATTCGTCGTTTAAACAGTAAATATATCCTCCAAGTCCTAAGAGCAATTGGAACTATTGTCACCTTACCCTCTTGTTATGTATAGGAATGCCATGTCAATTTCAGTAACATAATTCAATCTTGTTCGTCCCTTTTTTTTTGGTTTTAGAAGCACATTTCAGGTTTTCCGAGAGGGAGATCTAGAAGCGAGGATGAAATGAAGGTCATATTTGAGAAGTGGGCAGCACGTTTTGGCCGAGTGTTTTATGATGATAGAAGCAGGGAGGACATATTTGTTGGTATCAAGAAGAAGTTGGCCATCATTGATGAACACAACTCAGCAAACAGCCATTGTTGTAGATTTGGATTGAATGCGCGATCTGCTTAACATAAACTGGGAGCATGTCGTCGGCCTGCGTTTTGCAATAAGTTATTTGGGGGGTGGGCGTTGTAATTTATTTACCCCACCAGTTCCATGAATAAGCACTGTTAGTCCTGCTCTGCTTCTTTGAGACTTGTAGTAAGATAGCTTCTTCCCCCAACCCACCCCGCTTAATTAGGTGGCTAACTATTAGTGTGTTTTAAACTTTGCTCTTTCAGACTTGTAACCTATGCTCTGTTCCCTTGGATGGCTTGTTATTTACTTTTAACTATTGGCTTGTAACCTATGCGCCGCCAGAAAATTTCTGTGGGTCCCGATAACGCATACAACTGTAGCATTAATGTGCTGGGAAAGCGTTGTAGTGGGGGGAGTCTTTGATTATTGTGTGACCAACCAAAATATTGCTGATCTATGGACTGTGGTCTATAAATGGAGTGACACTGATCAAAATGCTTTCTTTAACTGGTCGTTTGTTTACCGACATTGCTTTTGTTGCACTTGAGGTTTTCCACAAATGTTTTTCTTTCAACAGAGTTTTGCGCCCCAAGCAGGACTCGAACCCTCGTCTCTGCCGGGTAATGACTTAGTGTTAACCACTATGTCGATACATTGTTGGTTTTTCCACTCTTTAAATGCAGGTAAGTTGCACATATCCAATGCCTTTGATCGGGTTGAAGGAAAGGAACTATCTGGAGGATGTAAAGCTTCCCACTTTATTATTATTATTATTATTTTTGACGGATACGGACGATACACACGCATGCTCTTTGTTCTCAATGAGACTCGAATCCGAACTTCCGGTTAATAACTACAACACTTACCATTAGGCCGATGTTATGTTTGCAAAGCTTTCCACTTTTTATATTTAGGTTTGGCAGGCTGCAATCAGTATGCAGCTTTTAATTAAGTTGGACATGACCAAGACATTTTATAGGTTTGAATGGAAATATGTATGTGAAGTCATGCCCGATAATGCGTTTTCCGGTTAAATTAATTGACACTATTATGACGGCAATCTCCTCTACTTCAACTTCGCTTTAGGTTATCCTACATTGATTATCAAGCGACCGCACTGGAAATAATGATAGGAATCATTTTTGAACTTTGCCTACCTCCCTGTTTGAACCATAACTATTAAAAGATAAATTATAAAAGATAAGATTGGAGTTGAAAGGAGAGATGATTTATTGTCAAGATAAAGTATTTCTTTAAATAAAAATATTGATTCTTGTTTTAAGATAATAATCTATCTTAAACGGTATATTTATCTAATTTTTATTTATTTATCTTCTATATAAATGAGAATGCATTGTATTGTTACAATGATTCAATAAGAAAACCAATTCAGTGTGTTGTGATTTTCTTTAATAACAATATATTCTCTTAGGTCTGGAAACATATAATTAATGTTTCTAGGGTGATCTTTTGGGTCCCTTGTCCCATCATAAGGCTCTATCTTTGGTATTTTGAACCTCTTTGGCATGAGGAAGCTCTCAATCTCTTCCACGAATGGAGATATGACATTGACCTCCTGTATTTGTCTTCCCCAAAGTCGGTTCATCTTATCCATCTCCGATCCTTGCTTGTGGGCTCACAGGTCGAGTATAACTTATCTAAGAATTATAACACCTAAATGGGAAAAGTTTGGAAATGTCGAGATCCTACAGGTCAGGAATAACTCACCGATATTTTACGCAAAACCACATGTTAGAGACTAAGCTCTGTACACTTTGAATTTCATAAGAAAGTTCATAAGTATACTCGGGGGCATACATAAGTAAAGAAGAAGAATTAAAAAGATTGTTTGCATTCAAATTTTTTAATGTCATTTCAATTATTGAAAAGAAAAAATATTATCATCTCCAACCGTGGCGGCGAAGGCAACAAGACCAGTTTTGTCTGTAGTTCAATATTTGGACACAACATCCACATTAGACTGGAGCTCGGCAAAGCGCTCGTCATCGTATTCTCTAACCCCAACTCATAAAGGCCAAAAAATACGAGGAGATTGGGATCCACGCCGGGCCATACTTTGTGGGCCTCATCAATGGCCATGGTATAAACGTGCTTCATTGTAGGTGTCAGAAGAACACTTAACTCATTACAAAAGAGCGTGGGGTTCTTATAGTCACAAACAACTCAGATAGCCTCAACTTTGAGCCCTTCCACATGTTTGGCAGATAAGGTTTTCAGCTCTTACACATGCTAAGCCTCTAGCTCGGCAGACTGCCTTTGGGACATGTCCATCTCCCTCTTAAAAACCTATGGGGCATCGGAGAGCTTTTTATTGTTCTCCCCGGACTTCTTTTTTTGCATTCCGAGCTTGCTTAGCTTCTCAGTGCTCTTCTAAACCTACTCGGCTCTATATAGCACCTTATTTCTCTGGGAAAGAAAAGTATTATGATCTTGGAGCTTGATGGCTTGAGTGCGAAATTTATCACTCGATTAGGTTGCTCGGTCAGGCGCCAACACATCTCCTTCTCGCCACCGAGTACTCTACAAGCAAGGAAGGATATTATAATCACGTCGCTTGTGGAAGATAAGATGGATGGTGAGAGTAATCTCCTCAATTTGAGCCCGCCATCCTCCGATGATTTTAATTTTATTCCGGATGCTCAACTAGCCAACATCAATAGACCGTTTACGCCACAAACTTTGTCTTTTGGAGATAAAAATTGTAAAATTACTTTCTTGACTAAGGAAAGAGAAGACAATGACGACGAGGTTAGTGAAGAAGATGGGTTGTTCGCTTATGGGGACTCGGAGCATGTTTTCATGGGTCTTCCCCTCGAAAAAAAAACTGAAACCAAGCTTGGAGTGGACATACTCAGATACAAATTCCGTTGTGTCACTCGTTGTGCAGATCACCATTGTGTCACTCGTTGTGACACAAACGTTGTGTCCGTATCATTACTCATATAAAATATCGTAGAGTTTTCACACATATTAAGTGATTTTTTACAGGTATGGTTCCGTTTTGGTTTATGAATTTTAAAAATAAAAATAATTTGGTTTAAATAAGTGTGATAAAAACCGGAAAATTGGACCTAGTAGACCCTAGGTGGTTGCAAAGATGAATCACTTGTTGGGGACATCAGTTGTGGGGCGTGTAGCTGGAATCAGATGCAGACCTTCTCCCCTGGATTCTCCGTTGGCGCGGATGGTAAAATTGGTGAAGGTGAGGTCGTTGGATGACTGCAAGATTTGTGGAGTTTCGGTTGGTAATGCGAAGATGGACAAAGATATAGATTTTGCCTCAATCTTCACCAAGGAAGAGAAGGCACAAAGGAGGCCGGTCATCCGAAGGAGTTGCATTTTGGCTCAGTTTTCACTGGGGAATTAGAAAAGAGATATCTCGACTATTTGGCAAAACTTGACTGGCCCTCCTTGAGGGTAAGTTGATTAAAAAAAAAATTGCTACTTTCTCTCGCATATGCTATATCTAAATATATACACTTGCGTATGAATCCCTGATTTTCATTGGAATATTGCAGTTTTCAGTTTTGAACCATACTATGATAAACAGAAAGTGGTTTTCTTCTTCCTAGTTGAATTGAACACAGTTGTTTTGGTTGTTGATTCTTGATTTCTTTGTTGTTTTATCATCCTTTGCTGATCTCATAATTAGAATCATGTGGTCTCTCTTGCCTCTTAAAAGCACATTTGGAATTCATTTTATACAGGAAATATATCCTTCTGGAACTTATCTCACCTTACCCTCTTGTTATATATAGGAATGCCATGTCGATGATTTCAGTAACATATAATTCAATCTTGTTCTGTCCCTTTTTTTTTTTTTTTTTTTTTTTTTTTTTTTTTTGGTTTTAGAATCACATTTCAGGTTTTCCGAGAGGGAGATCTAGAAGCGAGGATGAAAAGAAGGTCATATTTGAGAAGTGGGCAGCACGTTTTGGCCGAGTGTTCTATGATGATAAAAGGAGGGAGGAGGTATTTCGTCGTATCAAGAAGAAGTTGGCCTCCAGTGATGCACACAACTCAGCAAACAGCCATTGTTGTAGATTTGGATTGCATGAGAGATCTGCTTAACATAAACTCGGAGCATGTCGTCCGCCTGCGTTTGCAACAAATTAGATGGCTGTAACAAAGGTGGTTGTATTCGCTTTCGCAACTTTGCTCTTTCAGACTTGTTGTAATCTATGCTCTGTTCCCCTTTGGATGGCTTGAATAAATGCATGTACTTGTTATTAGCATTATTTTCATCGAAAGTGTCATTTAGTAAAAATCCAGTAATTATATCATCAATAATTTCATCTCAGCTGATCAAAATGCTTTGTTTAACGGCTCGTTTGTTTACCGACAATGCTTTTGTTGCATTTGAGGTTTTCCAATTTTTTTTTTCCAACGGAAACGAAATACACACACGCACCTTTTTTTGCCCCAAGCGGGACTCGAACCCTGGTCTATGTCGGGTTCGAACCATTATGTTGATACTTGTAGGTTTTCACACTTTTTTAGTTTTTTTTTTTGGCCCCTAACGGGGTTCGAACACTGTCTCCATGAGACATTATAGTCTAGCTAGACTGATGCAGCTTGTGCGGTTTTCACTCTTTAAATACAGTTAAGCTGCACATAGCTAATGCCTTTGATAGGGTTGAAGGAATGGAACTATCTAGAGGAAGCAAAGCTTTCCACTTTCTTAAATGTAGGTTTGGCGATGCGATCACTCTGCGGCGTTTAATTGACGGGAAACTTGAAGAAATATGCCCGAAAAGAAAAACCTTGGAAAAATATGCCTGAAAATTAATAAACATTTGAAAAATATGCTTGCTTCCGACGCACGAGGGCCGCATGTGCGCGGCATGAGGCACGCATGACCAATTCGTGGCGCATGCGTCATGCGTGACGTACGCGCGCCGCATGCGTCGAGGCATATTTTTTCCTAACATTTACTTTTCAGGCATAGTTTTTCAAGTTTCCCTAATTGACACTATTATGACGGCAATCTCTTCTACTTCAACTACGCTTTAGACTATCCTGCATTGATTATCTAGAGACTGCACTGGAAATAATGATACGAGTCATTTTTTTTAGGGGCGAATCATTTTGGAACTTGCCTAGTAAGAGTATGCACTGTCATTGTATTGTAAATCGAAACTGGAATTACCGGCATAAATAATTTTACACCCAGTTCTAGCCCAAGACTAGGGCTTGATGTCGGGGGATTTCGAGAACCTGATGCATTGTAACTTGACGATACGAGATTTCACTCCTCCACGTGGAATTATGTGATTGGTCCAGCTGACGCTTTGGGGAGTCCAAACCTCTAGTATTCACCTCGGGTCGAATAAGAGAAGTGTCAATGAAGACCACCGCAGCCAGCAGATTATACTAGTGTCCCGTCTCGAACACCCATATCGGTATTATACGAGTCGAGACCAGAAGTCCGGCCCAGCTTCACAAGCCCAATATCCATAGGGTTACTTGGGCAAGGCCCAATAAGGGTTACTAATGTCAATAGACACCACCGCCTTATGATTTAGGGCTGAACATGGACTTATGCCTATAAATACACAACCCCAGGAACTACGTAAGGCTTGATTCTGGACAATACACGAGAGATCGAGGCAATCCAAGATACATTCTTGGGCTCAGCCAAAAAACCCCAAAAAACACCATCTTTACCACCATTCGAGCCGTGCTTATTCTTCTTAACTCACCCTTAGATTACATTTGGACCTGTTAACTAGGAGGTGCGTTATTTAGCATCATCATTGGCGCTAGAAGGAGGGCCTTCTACCGGTGAGTTATTGAGGATATTGCGATGGGACCGCCGCCCAGGAGACAGAAGCCTACGGGCAGCAAGAATCTACCGACCGAAGAGCACACGGATTTAGATCCCGCAGGGGTTCAAACTCAGGTACCCGAAATCCCCACTGGATCTAGACCCGCACTTGCACAACCGCCAAAGCCTCAACTTCCCCCACAGTTGCAAGACATGGCTGATCACCTGGCGTCTTTGGATGAAGACGCCCTGAAACGAGTGGTGGCATCGGCATTCATAGATAAAGGGATCTATAACACATATAATTCAATCTTGTTCTGTCCTTTTTTTTTTTGGTTTTAGAATCACATTTCAGGTTTTCCGAGAGGGAGATCTAGAAGCGAGGATGAAAAGATGGTCATATTTGAGAAGTGGGCAGCACGTTTTGGCCGAGTGTTTTATGATGATAAAAGGAGGGAGGAGGTATTTCGTCGTATCAAGAAGAAGTTAGCCTCAGTGATGCACACAACTCAGCAAACAGCCATTGTTGTAGATTTGGATTGCATGAGAGATCTGCTTAACATAAACTCGGAGCATGTCGTCCGCCTGCGTTTTGCAACAAATTAGATGGCTGTAACAAAGGTGGTTGTATTTGTGTTCCTATTAGTGTGTTTTAAACTTTGCTCTTTCAGACTTGTTGTAATCTATGCTCTGTTCCCCTTTGGATGGCTTGAATAAATGCATGTACTTGTTATTAGCATTATTTTCATCGAAAGTGTCATTTAGTAAAAATCCAGTAATTATATCATCAATAATTTCATCTCAGCTGATCAAAATGCTTTGTTTAACGGGTCGTTTGTTTACCGACAATGCTTTTGTTGCATTTGAGGTTTTCCAATTTTTTTTTCCAACGGAAACGAAATACACACACGCATCCTTTTTTGCCCCAAGCGGGACTCGAACCCTGGTCTATGTCGGGTTCGAACCATTATGTTGATACTTGTTGGTTTTCACACTTTTTTAGTTTTTTTTTGGCCCCTAACGGGGTTCGAACACTGTCTCCATGAGACATTATAGTCTACCTAGACTGATGCAGCTTGTGCGGTTTTCACTCTTTAAATGCAGTTAAGCTGCACATAGCTAATGCATTTGATAGGGTTGAAGGAATGGAACTATCTAGAGGAAGCAAAGCTTTCCACTTTCTTAAATGTAGGTTTGGTAGACTGCGATCACTCTGCAGCGTTTAATTGACGGGAAACTTGAAGAAATATGCCCGAAAAAAAAAACCTTGGAAAAATATGCCTGAAAAATAAACATTTGAAAAATATGCTTGCTTCCGACGCACGAGGGCCGCATGTGCGCGGCATGAGGCACGCAGGACCAATTCGCGACGCATGCATGACGCATGCGCGCCGCATGAGGCACGCAGGACCAATTCGCGACGCATGCGTGACGTACGCGCGCTGCATGAGTCGAGGCATATTTTTTCCTAACATTTACTTTTCAAGCATAGTTTTTCAAGTCTCCCTAATTGACACTATTATGACGGCAATCTCTTCTACTTCAACTTCGCTTTAGACTATCCTGCATTGATTATCTAGAGACTGCACTGGAAATAATGATACGAGTCATTTTTTTTAGGGGCGAATCATTTTGGAACTTGCCCGATGAAGAGTACCTTCGTCATTGTATTGTAAATCGAACCGGAATTACCGGCATAAATAATTTTACACCAGTTCTAGCCCAAGACTAGGGCTTGATGTCGGGGGATTTCGAGAACCTGATGCATTGTAACTTGACGATACGAGATTTCACTCCTCCACGTGGAATTATGTGATTGGTCCAGCTGACGCTTTGGGGAGTCCAAACCTCTAGTATTCACCTCGGGTCGAATAAGAGAAGTGTCAATGAAGACCACCGCAGCCAGCAGATTATACTAGTGTCCCGTCTCGAACACCCATATCGGTATTATACGAGTCGAGACCGAAGTCCGGCCCACTTCACAAGCCCAATATCCATAGGGGTTACTTGGGCAAGGCCCAATAAAGGGTTACTAATGTCAATAGACACCACCGCCTTATGATTTAGGGGCTGAACATGGACTTATGCCTATAAATACACAACCCGGGGAACTACGTAAGGCTTGATTCTGGACAATACATGAGATCGTAGGCAATCCAAGATACATTCTTGGGCTCACCAAAAAACCCCAAAAACACCATCTTTACCACCATTCGAGCCGTGCTTATTCT
Organism: Gentiana macrophylla; assembly: GCA_026214975.1. Taxonomy (NCBI): domain Eukaryota; kingdom Viridiplantae; phylum Streptophyta; class Magnoliopsida; order Gentianales; family Gentianaceae; genus Gentiana; species Gentiana macrophylla. The sequence goes on along the minus strand of CM047816.1, from coordinate 20,426,241 downwards.
TCTTAACTCACCCTTAGATTACATTTGGACTCGTTAACTAGAGGTGCGTTATTTAGCATCATCATTGGCGCTAGAAGGAGGGCCTTCTACCGTGAGTTATTGAGGATATTGCGATGGGACCGCCGCCAGAGAGATGAAGCCTACGGGCGACAAGAATCTACCGACCCGAAGAGCACACGGATTTAGATCCCGAGGGTTCAAACTCAGTACCGAAATCCCCACCTGGATCTAGACCCGCACTTGCACAACCGCCAAAGCCTCAACTTCCCCACGATTTGCAAGACATGGTTGATCACTGGCGTCTTTGGATGAAGACGCATACAAACGAAAGTGGTGGCATCGGCATTCATAGATAAAGGATCTATAACACATATAATTCAATCTTGTTCTGTCTTTTTTTTTTTTTTGGTTTTAGAATCACATTTCGGAGTTTTCCGAGAGGAGATCTAGAAGCGAGGATGAAAAGATGGTCATATTTGAGAAGTGGGCGACACGTTTTGGCGAGTGTTTTATGATGATAAAAGGAGGGAGGAGGTATTTCGTCGTATCAAGAAGAAGTTAGCCTCCAGTGATGCACACAACTCAGCAAACAGCCATTGTTGTAGATTTGGATTGCATGAGAGATCTGCTTAACATAAACTCGGAGCATGTCGTCCGCCTGCGTTTTGCAACAAATTAGATGGCTGTAACAAAGGTGGTTGTATTTGTGTTCCTATTAGTGTGTTTTAAACTTTGCTCTTTCAGACTTGTTGTAATCTATGCTCTGTTCCCCTTTGGATGGCTTGAATAAATGCATGTACTTGTTATTAGCATTATTTTCATCGAAAGTGTCATTTAGTAAAAATCCAGTAATTATATCATCAATAATTTCATCTCAGCTGATCAAAATGCTTTGTTTAACGGGTCGTTTGTTTACCGACAATGCTTTTGTTGCATTTGAGGTTTTCAATTTTTTTCCAACGGAAAGCGAAATACACACACGCATCCTTTTTGCCCCAAGCGGGACTCGAACCCCTGGTCTATGTCGGGTTCGAACCATTATGTTGATACTTGTTGGTTTTCACACTTTTTAGTTTTTTTGCCTCCTAACGGGTTCGAACATTGTCTCCATGAGACATTATAGTCTACCTAGACCGATGCGGCTTGTGCGGTTTTCACTCTTTAAATGCGATTAAATTTGCACATAGCTAATGCATTTGATAGGGTTGAAGGAATGGAACTATCTAGAGGAAGCAAAGCTTTCCACTTTCTTAAATGTAGGTTTGGTAGCTGCGATCACTCTGCAAACGTTTAATTGAGTGGGAAACTTGAAGAAATATGCCGAAAAAAAAAACCTTGGAAAAATATGCACGAAAAATAAACATTTGAAAAATATGCTTGCTTCCAGCGCTTACGAGGGTCGCATGTGCGCGTACATGAGGCACGCAGACCAATTCGCGACGCATGATGCATGGCGCATGCGCGCGCGCGCATGAGGCACGCAGACCAATTCGCGACGCATGCGTGACGTCTGCTATTTGCGTGAGTCGAGGCATATTTTTCCTAACATTTACTTTTCAAGCATAGTTTTTCAAGTCTCCCTAATTGACACTATTATGACGGCAATCTCTTCTACTTCAACTTCGCTTTAGACTATCCTGCATTGATTATCTAGAGACTGCACTGGAAATAATGATACGAGTCATTTTTTTTAGGGGCGAATCATTTTGGAACTTGCCTAGTAAGAGTATGCCTTTGTCATTGTATTGTAAATCGAAGCTGGAATTACCGGCATAAATAATTTTACACCAGTTCTAGCCCAAGACTAGGGCTTGATGTCGGGGATTTCGAGAAACGATGCATTGTAACTTGACGATCACGAGATTTCACTCCTCCACGTGGAATTATGTGATTGGTCCGGTGGCGCTTTGGGAGTCAAACCTCTAGTATTCACCTCGGTCGAATAAGAGAAGTGTCAATGAAGACCACCGCGGCCAGATTATACTAGTGTCCCGTCTCGAACACCCATATCGGTATTATACGAGTCGAGACCGAGGAAGTCCGGCCCACTTCACAAGCCCAATATCCATAGGGTTACTTGGGCAAGGCCCGATAAGGGTTACTAATGTCAATAGACACCACCGCCTTATGATTTAGGGTGAACATGGACTTATGCCTATAAATACACAACCCAGGAACTACGTAAGGCTTGATTCTGGACAATACACAGGATACGTAGGCAATCCAAGATACATTCTTGGGCTCATTAAAAAACCCCAAAAAACACCATCTTTACCACCATTCGAGCCGTGCTTATTCTTCTTAACTCACCCTTAGATTACATTTGGACCTGTTAACTAGGAGGTGCGTTATTTAGCATCATCATTGGCGCTAGAAGGAGGGCCTTCTACCGGTGAGTTATTGAGGATATTGCGATGGGACCGCCGCCCAGGAGACAGAAGCCTACGGGCAGCAAGAATCTACCGACCGAAGAGCACACGGATTTAGATCCCGCAGGGGTTCAAACTCAGGTACCCGAAATCCCCACTGGATCTAGACCCGCACTTGCACAACCGCCAAAGCCTCAACTTCCCCCACAGTTGCAAGACATGGCTGATCACCTGGCGTCTTTGGATGAAGACGCCCTGAAACGAGTGGTGGCATCGGCATTCATAGATAAAGGGATCTATAACACATATAATTCAATCTTGTTCTGTCCTTTTTTTTTTTTGGTTTTAGAATCACATTTCAGGTTTTCCGAGAGGGAGATCTAGAAGCGAGGATGAAAAGATGGTCATATTTGAGAAGTGGGCAGCACGTTTTGGCCGAGTGTTTTATGATGATAAAAGGAGGGAGGAGGTATTTCGTCGTATCAAGAAGAAGTTAGCCTCCAGTGATGCACACAACTCAGCAAACAGCCATTGTTGTAGATTTGGATTGCATGAGAGATCTGCTTAACATAAACTCGGAGCATGTCGTCCGCCTGCGTTTTGCAACAAATTAGATGGCTGTAACAAAGGTGGTTGTATTTGTGTTCCTATTAGTGTGTTTTAAACTTTGCTCTTTCAGACTTGTTGTAATCTATGCTCTGTTCCCCTTTGGATGGCTTGAATAAATGCATGTACTTGTTATTAGCATTATTTTCATCGAAAGTGTCATTTAGTAAAAATCCAGTAATTATATCATCAATAATTTCATCTCAGCTGATCAAAATGCTTTGTTTAACGGCTCGTTTGTCTGTTTTCCCTCTTAAAGCACATTTGGTTTGGGATGAGGGACTGAAATGATGAAGTTGAAAAAAAGGTCATTCAATTCCTTGATTTTGTTATGCTTGTACACGCGCTTAACAAATTGAACGGTTTTTCATTCACAAGGAATGATATTCCCCATTATCATTCTGCTCAAAAGATGGAAGAAAGTGAAACATAATACCAATTATCTCAATAGAAACTTGCAATGGATTCATATAGCCCAGTGTTTAAACTAACCGTAAAATAAAATATTAAATGTTCTTAAGCAAAGATGTATCTGGCCACAAATAGGATAAAGGCTTAGAACTTTGACTCAATTATGAAGGATTTTATTCGGTGATGGTGGTGGCTATGGGGTGAAAAGGAGCTATCTATTCCATAATAATTTTTCATTCCATATGCATTCCGATAATCCATGCTAAGTCCTTGATGTTCATGCCTTTTGTTGCATATACAACATTGTCGTGATTTCCTTTTGTGCTCAGGTTTTTTCCGGCGTCTATCTTTTGATTTTGCATTGTCTAGGTTATGAGCTAATTTGGGGTGATATTGTTTCTCCTGAAATTGTGCCTGTGTTTACCCTATTCTGTTCCGTGTCTAATGTATTAATAGAAAGGGTATATTCCATACGCATTCTGATGATAATGCTTAATGCTTTTTTTTCCCGCCTATGCCTCTATAATCCCAATTTCGATTTGGCGCTCAATCTCTTTTTCCCTTTGTAAACTTTGGGTTTTGCTTTGCCCGGGTTACAGCCTTACGGGCTTTAGGAGCACTATTGTTTCTCGTATGCTTGTGTTTCTTGTATGCTCGTGTTTCACATGGAAGGTTTATGGATTATTTTGAAGTGAATTCTTTTGGTGTCAACCACCAGCTCTGAAACATAGACTTTTGAGGACAATGCGATATACACTTAAAAATATGGCATTGCCCTCTTTTGGGGGAGAGAGGGGAGAGAGGGGGCCTTTAGGAGCACTATTGTTTCTCGTATGCTCGTGTTTCACATGGAAGGTTTATGGAATATTTTGAAGTGAATTCTTTTGGTGTCAACCACCAGCTCATGAAACATAGACTTTTGAGGACAATGCGATATACACTTAAAAATATGGCATTGTCCTCTTTTGGGGGAGAAGAAGGGGCGGGGGTCGGTGATTTTCCATATCTCGAACCGAACCGTGTTGGAATTCGTCGTTTAAGCAGATAAATATATCCTCCAAGTCCTAAGAGCAATTGGAACTATTGTCACCTTACCCTCTTGTTATGTATAGGAATGCCATGTCGATTTGATAACATAATTCAATCTTGTTTGTCCACTTTTTTTGGTTTAGAAGCACATTTCAGGTTTTCCGAGAGGGAGATCTAGAAGCGAGGATGAAATGAAGGTCATATTTGAGAAGTGGGCATGATGATACAGGGTTTCACTCCTCCACGTGGAATAATTTGAGTGGTCCAGCTGGCGTGTGAGAAAGTCAATAATAAATACGAGGGTATCGGATCGATGCGATATGTGCGGAAGAGATAGCGATTCTTGGGCAGATTCCACAAGTATCCAACCTCGATTACCCGATTCGATAAAGTTCGAGTCGACACCAATGCTCACGACTCGGATCCCCAGGCCCATATCCAACAGGTTATTTGGGCAGGGAGGCAAGGCCCATTTAAGGGTAGTTTTGTCAATAGACAGCGCCGCCCTACTTTTTAGGGCGGAAGGTAGACTAAACCTATAAATACATCCTCCGGGAACTACGTAAGGCTTGATTCTGGACTTAACCTGAGATCGTAGGCAATCCAAGATTGATTCTTGGACTCGATTACTAAGAACACTAAAAACATTACCTTTCTAAGCAGAAGCGACCATTCGATCCACTTACGACTCACCCTTAGATTACACGTGGCCTGATTATTCGGTGGTGCATTAGTTAGCATCGTCATTTGGCGCTAGAAGGAGGGCCTTTCTACCGGTGAGTTGGTAAAGAAATCGCGATGGCTCCACCGACAAGGAAGAAACCGACAACCAAAGCAATAACATACTGGTCGAAGAACACGCGAGTAGATCGGCCAGGGTTCCATCTCGGATACAAGAGGTACCCGCACTTTGGATCTAGGGATGTGGATTCTTGAGATCCACCTGACCTCTCGGCCCCCTCGCCTACGAGGATATGGCCGATCACTTGGCGTCTTTAGGCGAAGATGCCCTGAAAAGAGTGGTGGCGTCGGCATTTATCGGTAAGGAATTTGCAATCCTCCGAAGAACACTTGTTAGACCCACCGGGTCGTAAGGAGGTCGATAATGTCGAGAGGAAGAGGGCTATCGACCTCAAGAAGAAGAATGTGAGGAGGCGCAATTGAAATTAAGCGCGACTAACGTCCATGAGACATCCTGAACAAGAAAGGCAGCGATGTCGAGGTTGAAGAAAGTATCTGAAGCGAGTTCAACCGCATCGTGGGGAAAGATCGACCAAGCCGAATGGCTTGAGTCGCCATTTACCCACGAGATCGAGATATATACGATGCCCGAATCATTTAAGCCACCTAAGATGGAACTTTATGGCGGTACAAGCGGACCCGGAAGACCATCTATATCGATACATATCTCGATGAGGTTGAAAGCGCCAATGATGCCATGAAGTGTCGAGCTTTCGATCGTTGCTCGCAGGTCGAGCTCGGGAGTGGTTTCATAAACTACGTCCGGGTCGATCTCAAGCTTTTCTGGTGGGACGAAGTTCGAGACGCCTTTATCGGGAACAAGAAATTCCATCTTAGTGCAACCCACCTTATGAACATCAAGCAAGAGAAAGGGAATCGACCATTGATTTCATGAGGCGCTTTAACCTTGAAGCCATGAAAGTACATAACGCTAGTGTGGCTGCGAGTTAACGCTTTTGTTGGAGGTCCGAGAAATATGAAGTTGTATGACAAATTGTCTAAGAAGATGCCGAATGATATGGACGAATGTGTGAACATAGTCCATAGGTTTTGCCAGAGAGTGAGGCGGTGCGCTTGCACACCATTTCACTTGGCCTCAATTCGAGAACGACTCCGGCCGGACCAAAGGTCAGCCTAGGAGTCGGGGCGAGGAAAGCAAATCAATGTTTTTGACGGTTGGCGACTCCGATCTCGGATCGGCTTGGAAAAAAGGGAATCTAAAAAACGAGATTTTATACCCCTCAAGCGGTCTCGGGAGAGGTATTGGCCATTATGATCAAAAGAACATTGCTCGAGCGCCTAAGCCAATGTCCAAAGACCGGAAAAAAGGAAAAACACTCACAAATATTGTGATTATCACAGAGGCGTCGGGCATGATCTGGAGGAATGCTTGATCGAAGAGAGATATCGGCGCTTTGTATCAGGAGGTCGTTTGGGCGAGGTGATTGCAGTCGAGAAAGGGCGAGCCTAAGGGCCGTCGAGAGTTTAAGAGGAAATCTTATAATGGAAAGAAAGATCGATCCCCACATCGTGACAATCGAAGCCGTCGAGGCGGGACATCCGAGCCACCCCATGAGATGGTCGTCGGGATGACCGTCGAGAAGATCGGAACCGAGATCCTCGTCGGGATAATCGCGTTGAATCGGCGTTAACACAATTGTTGCGGAACATGAATCAGGTAGACCTCGATCCAGTCGGTCTTCTTCAGATAACTCTAGAGACCCAAAGAAGCTGAGATTCACAACGGAAGTGGGGTATGGGCCCAAAGATGACATTCCGAGGTCCCACAGTCATAGCGAAGGGTTGGTGATCGAAGCAGTGATAAGTCGGGGTCGGATCAAAAGAGTTTGTGTTGTGATAGAGCGCCGTAAATATCCTTTACTATTTGGCTTTCAAGGCTATGAAGTTGAAAGATGAAGACATTACACCGTTATCGTCTCTCTATTTGGATTCACTGAGGCGGGCCATCCATCCTGTCGGTTCGATTAATTTGTTGATTCTTGTTGGAGACGGAGAGAAGGGCGAGCGATGGAGATGACATATGTTGTGGTCAAGGCACCATCGGGCTATAATGCCATATTAGGCCGACCAGCTCTCTATGACCTCAGAGCCATCATCTCGACGTTTCACAACAGCATGAAGTTTCCCACTTGGCATGGGGCTCACAAGGTGAAAGGGGATGTCGAGGTAGCAAGGAACTGCAGTTTGGTCACGGTTAAAGGGAAAGGAGTCGGGCAAGTTTTGGTTGAAGAATTGATCCCCGAAGAAGAAGAGGATAGAAAGCTGGATCTCTGTCGATCCAACGAGAGGAGGTTCAAGTGCAGGAGGAGGAAGAAGGACAAAGAGTCCAAATCGGAAGTGGATTCCACACCCGACGGAAAAAAGGCAGTCGATCTCTGAAGGAATATCGAGATGTTTTTGCATGGAAGGCAAATGATATGCTGGACTATCGGCCAGGCGTAGCGGTACATCGACTCAGCGTCGACCAAAAAAGAAACCGATCGACGACAAAAGAAAAGAAACCTTGCTCTGAGAGAAAGAAGCGGTAAGGCAAGAGGTCGACAAGTTGTTAATGGTGGTATCGTGAAAGAGGTTTTCTATCCGGTTGGTTGGCCAATCCGGTATTAATAGGAAGCGGATCGTGGCGGCGGATCGCGTCGATTTCTGAGACCTCAACAAAGCATGCCCCAAGGATTCATATCCGCTCCCGAAAATTGATCGATTAGTCGATTCGACATTAAACTTGAAGTATTCGGTTTCTCGGCGCAGCGTCTGAGAAGTACTATCAAATCTTCATGGACCTCGGGACTCGGAAAAAACGGCGTTTATCACGAATTTGGTACATTTTGCTTTGTAACCATGCCGTTTGGTGCGAAGAATGCGAGGGCCACCTACGAGAGAAGGCATCAATAAAATCTTTGGAAGGCAGATAGGTGAAACATGGAGGTTTATGTTGATGATTTATTGATCAAGAGCAAGTCAATGGGACAGTTTCTGGTCGATGTCAGAGAGGTCTTCGAAGTGTTGCGAGCCGCGAAAATGAAGCTCAATCCAAAGAAATGCACGTTTGGAGTCCGATCGGGAAAGTTTCTGGGGTACATGATATCGAAAGATGGGATCGAAGCTAACCGGATAAAATCGAAGCCCTTAAAAGCATGCCCGCACCTCGGAATGTCAAAGAGGTGCAAAGGTTTAACAGTCGGATGGCGGCCCTCAACCGTTTCTTATCGATATCGGCCACGAGAGAGCCTTGCCTTTCTTCAAGATTTTGAAAAAGGCTAGTCCGTTCGATGGGATGGGGAGTGTCGAAAAGCGTTTGGCGATTTGAAAGAATATTTATCCAATTTGCCGGCCATTTGTCCTCACCTCGGGATGGAGAAAAGCTTTTAGTTTATCTAGCGATGCTGTGAGGAAGCGGTAAGCTACCGTCTTAGTTCGAGAAGGGATGGGGACAAATCCCAATCTATTTTGTCGGCAAAGGCCTGCATGGTGGAGGTCGGATATACTCTGCGGAGAAGTTAGCGTTGAGTTTGGTTCATGCGTCGAGGAAGTTGAAGCCTTACTTCCAAGCGCATCCCATATTGTGATTCTTGACCAACCGTTGAAACAAATCTTGACAAAACCCGAGACATCGGGTCGATTGGCCAAATGGGTTGTCGAGCTAGCGGAGTCACGACATCAATTCACGCCTCAGACGGCCGTGAAAGGTCAAGCTCGGCGGATTTCATAGCCGAAGGATTGTCAATTCAAGTGGAGCAAGATAAGCGAGTCATCGGAAGAAGCGATGGACCATTCATGTTGATGGTGCCTCGAGTAAAGAAGAAGGAGAGGGCTGGATTGTTGTTGGTTAGTCCGAAAGGGAAGAGTTCCCTTATGCGCCGTTTGAATTCAAGGCCACCAACAATGAAGCGAGTCGAGGCAATGATTACGAGTTTAAAGCTAGCATCGAAGTTGGGGTTGAAAACTGCTAGTGTCTGATGATTCCCAACTCGTAGTGAATCATGTCTTGTGGCGAGTATGAGGCTAAAGAAGAATCGATGAGAAGTTATCGAAAGTCGTCGAGTGCGATATCAAAATTCAAGGCAGATTCAGTATCGAGCAAGTACCTCGAAGTGAAAACAAGCGGCGGATCGTTGTCTAAATTAGCATCGAATTTCAAGTCAAAGAAGAAAGTTACGGTGGAGATCTTTGGCGACGAAGCTATAACGAGGTCGATGTGCAGCCCGTCTTTGCAAGAATCGACTGGATGGATCAATAGCCTTATTCTTAAAGGATGGAATTCTCCCATCCGATAAGTCTCGAGCAAGGAAAGTCAGTTGCAAGCCTCGAAGTGCCTTATTTGACTATGTACTTTACGAAAATCTTTTGTAACACCCTGGATCGATCGCATCGGAGGATGAGGGCTTACCTTCTCGAGGAAATACATCGAGGAATTTGTAGTAATCATTGCGGAGCTCGAATGTTGGCGAGAAAATGCAAAGCGTTTGGATATTTTGGCCATCTATGCGAGAAGGATGCCACACGATTAGTGATGAGGTGCAAGGCTTGTCAAGTACATGGCGTGGTGACACACCAGCAGGCTCGAGACATGCATGCCATCGAATCGGTATGGCCTTTCGGACGAATGGAAGTCGATATAGTCGGACCTTTACCACAGAGCTCGAGGTAATTTCAAGTATGTCGTGGTTGCAGTGGATTATTTTACGAAGTGGGTCGAAGCTAAAGCTCTTCCTGATATCAGAGCCCAGACCATCAAGAAATTTCTTTGGGAGAATATTTTGTGCAGGTTTGGCATTCCCAAGTATCTGATATCGGATAACGGAACTCAATTTCTGGATGATCGAGTGCAAGAGTGGCTGAAAGAATTCAAGATAGAACACAGAATGACATCAGTGGCCCGACCTCAGTCCAATGGGCGGTCGAGCAAACAAACAGACAAATCAAGTTTGGGTTGAAGAAGCGGTTGGAAGGCGAAGGTCGGGATTGGGTAGCTCAATTACCCCGCCATACGGTGGTCGTATCGGACGGCACCCAATTCGTCCACCCAAGAGACCCTTTCGCTATGGCATATGGGTGCGGTGTGATACTGCGGAGATCGGGGTGGCCTGCGCCTCGAGTTCTAGCATATAACGTTGAAACAAGCGCCACCGATCTACGTCAAGAGAAAGATAACGTTGAAGAAAAGAGAGAGTCGGCGACGCTGCGGATGGCGATTACAAGAGAAGGATATCGCGATATTATAATGCAAGTGAAATACAAATACTTCCAAGTAGGAGACCTCGTATTAAGGAAAAATGAAGCCGACAAGCGGGACCCAATAGGCAAGCTCGAGCGAATTGGGAAGGTCCATATAAAATCTTAAAGGTACATCCTAAAAAAGTCGTATCGATTGGGTAGGTCGGATGGAAGCACAGTGCCTCGAACTTGGCATGCCACCAACCTCAGAAAATATTATGTTTAAAGAAAATATTTTGTTTAAATATTGTCTTTCATCTCATGACTTTTGCAGTTCTACTTCCATCAGTTGTAATAGGTCGATATGACATTATATTCCATGCCTTTTATTCGATACATTTTCTTTTTAATTACGTTATGTTTGTAAGATCGTATGAAAGAAAGAAATTTGGAAGAAAAAAGACCAACAAGGAACCTCGACACGGGGAAATTAAATCGGAAAAGTGAATAAAGCTAAGTCATTGACAATGCTTAATTCACTTCCGAGTTGCGCATCATCGACTCGATGGAGTTATAGCAAAATGGTAAAAAAAAAAAAAAAAAAAAAAAAGCCAAGTCACTGACAGTGCTTATATCACTCCCGACATGCCAGTAAGCCACGATGCTAAGCAGTCGGAAAATCCCATGATGGATACCCAACTCAACCAGATCATAAGCACCTCGATGAAGCGGCGGTTGAGTAGGGACTTCTTAATTCGATATCCGTATAAGCCCGACAAGGCGGGAAAGTCGAATCGAGCTCCGACCCAAAAAAGCCAAGTCAAGCCCGTAAAGGCGGTACAATGCTAGAGTCGACTCATACTCAAGTGTACTACGAGTCATGTACTCCTACTACACCGAGGGGGCGGAGGGAATTAAGTCGAAGGACTACATCCCATAAGGCAACATTTTCAAGGAATTAAGTTCAAAGGACTACACCCTGAACAAGCGATCGATAAGAAACAAAAGACATTGACTAAAAGCATAAGATTCAAATCGAAGATCAAATGCAAAATTAAAATGTCAAAATTTACAAGATCGAATGGACAAAATGAAAGTTCGAGATAAGTAAAATCATAAAAGTCATTACAACCAAATCGAATCGAGTTATTTAAAGTAACAAAAGAGGAAATAGCATCGAGGCATCGGTGGTTCGAAGTCGAAGCGTTAGGATCGACTTGATCCCTGGACTCGACATTTTACGCACCATCGTCGCCCAGATTGGGAGCCACGTACTTATCATACAAGGAGACACCGGACTTGAACTCGTTGAAGTATTGTCCATATCGGGAATGGCCTCGAGGATCATACAAATAGGCTTTTCGATGGTGGATACCTCAAAACTTGGGACGACGACCTTGACTTGGTCAAGGGCCATGGTGAATCCACCTTTCATACCCTGAGTCATCAACAGCGATAAGTTGTTCTCCAACTCCATCGAGGCCAAGAAGTCCATCTTAATTTGTTTCCATACAGTCGTCGGTCGTTGAGAAGAGATTGGAGGTGGGTGCGGGCTTTGATCGCCGTCTCAGGATTCGACTTCGATCCAACAAGCTCCGACTTCACCCCTTCTAGTTCCGACTTCACTCCGGCTAATTCCGACCTCATCACCCCATCTCGGCATCCTGTCAAGTATATCTTTCAAAGCTTTAGATAAATCGTCTTTAGCTTTTGTGAGATCCGACTCGAAGTTTCACGCGTCGATCGTCGATTTGTTTATCTTGGCCATACGCTTCTCGATGTACGAGTTCGGTTTGGCGATGGTTTCCTTATGTTCCTCTAAGGTAGCAGAAGGGGAGGCAATCCGGTTCAGGGCCACCTTGGCTGCGAGTCGAGTCTGTAAATTGGCGTACCAATAATGTCAGAAACCGACAAAAGTCCCAGGGTTATAAGAAAAATATTAAAAGACTTACAGCACGTTGACTTTTCATGAGGAAGTCATGCAACTCTTCTGGAGTCATGCCTTCCATCTCTGCCATGCTTGTTGCGGGAAGCATCTCGGTGGTGGCGGGAGAGAGGCGAGGTTACTGGTCTCCTTCCCGACCCCATACCTCACCTCGATCGTTTTTGGCGTTTCCTCGGGACCAAGTTCTCTTGATCTCTCGACTACATTAGCCTCGTCGGTGGTCCACTAAGAATGTTGGGCGTCGATCTTTGGGGTAGTGGATCGGATTTGGAGCCCTCGACTTCCAGAGGTTATAGCACTTTGGTGGGGTCTTCGACTGATGCCGACAATTTCTGGATTTTCTTTGGGTCGGTCTTCTTGAGGTCGGGCACCTTACCTATTGCCTCAACTTTGAAAAGTGCTCCACTTGCAAGCAGAGACAACTCGACATTAATACATCATGAAAACCTTTATCATTCACGGAAAGGAAAGCAAGTATAACGACTCATTTGGACCAATAAGAATCTACACAACACTCGAATATCTTCATCGAGTTCCGGATAGGCGTCGGTCCTGCGGTCTCGACATCGGCAAAAGGATATAAGGGCCAGGAGTTCGGGTCGCGGCGTCGGGATGAGCAATCTCGAGGTCCCACATTCTTCGGGGCGTCGAGTCGAGCGGTCATGCCATTTCTGCGGCTGTTAAACCAAGTGTGGGCGTCGATATCTATTAATCCATGTCGGATGAAGAAAAATTGAGGTTTCCACTCGCCATGAGGCGAGATCCCTTTTCTCACGAATTCCGATGCGAGCACGCTTCGAAAGGTATACCACCCCGCATCCGCAAACTCGTCGGGGAATAATCTTGCGGAACAATCGAACAGCTGGACCTTGGCGATTCGACACGCCCAGCCACGAATCCCATGGCGCTCTAACCCGTTTGGAGCAAGTTGTGGGGCCGATCTGTAGTGTCGGAGGACCTCTACGAAACACGGGTGAAGGGAATCTTAATCCCTCTTTCAATTGCGCCTCGTATATGGCGCGAGAACCCGAGGGAGGATCACATGCGAATTGATATCGACCGTCGACACTTTAATGTTGTCGGATGAGTATTGGATTCCATATCTCGAACAAATCGCCTTGGCTTTCTCTTGAGTTAGATTTGACACACATCCATACGGTCCCTGGCCTGCATTACAGTTTTGCGTTTGGCAGCAGTCGAGAAGATCAATGGGTCGAGGAGATGTCTCTGCTCTTCCTCCTCTTCTTCTTCTCCATTGCTCTCTCACGGAGCGATTGGATTCTGAAGCTGTTTCCTCCGTCGATTCTACTGCCGATTTCAACAATTTCTCTCTACATTGCAGGAGTCACTATCGCTCACTAGACATGGACTTGGGAAGAAGATACAAGAGGCAAAAACAAGAAGAAAAATTTGAGTAAGATTAGGGCTTACTTGAGTTTTCGGCTAAGCGAGATTTGAGAAGTTTATAATGGCGAATGAGAAACCCCAGGTCTTGGACTCCTTATATGCTTGTCAATCTTCCAAATGATTTGAAAAGGGCAAGATTGAGGCGATTATAGGTTTTGAAACACGGTTTTCAAGGATAGTGGGGTGACAAAGCGCCGTTTCTCACACTCATTAATGATGGTGCAGGCGTGGCGTTAGCTTTGACGATAGCCTATATCGGCTAGTATGATTCTTGTATTCCCGCCTAAAGAAGACCACGTGTCAAGAGGTTTTTCAAAATTTGAGATCCGACATCGACCAACTCGAGGCGAGCTTCCCTCCGATCTGGGGGCTTATGATGATCTGAGGGTTTCACTCCTCCGCGTGGAATAATTTGAGTGGTCGGTGGCGTGTGAAAGTCAATAATGCACTGGGGGTATCGGATCGATCGATATGTGCGGAAGAGATAGCGATTCTTGGCGAGATTCCACAAGTATCAACCTCGATTACCGAGTTCGATAAAGTTTGAGTCGACACCAATGCTCACGACTCGGATCCCGAAGGCCCATATCCAGCGAGGTTATTTGGGCGGGAGGCAAGGCCCATTTAAGGGTAGTTTTGTCAATAAGCAGCGCCGCCTACTTTTTAGAGGCGGAAGGTGAACTAAACCTATAAATACATCCCTCCGGGAACTACGTAAGGCTTGATTCTGGACTTAACACTGAGATCGTAGGCAATCAAGATTGATTCTTGGACTCAGCCCTAAGAACACCTAAAAACATTACCTTTCCTAAGCGAAACGACCATTCGATCCTTCACGACTCACCCTTAGATTACCGTGGCACGATTATTCGGTGGTGCATTAGTTAGCATCGTCGAGGGCGACACGTTTTGGCGAGTGTTTTATGATGATAGAAGAAGGAGGTCAAATTTGGTCATATCAAGAAGAAGTTGGCCATCATTGATGAACACAACTCAGCAAACAGCCATTGTTGTAGATTTGGATTGAATGCAAGATCTGCTTAACATAAACTGGGAGCATGTAAAGTCGGCCTGCGTTTTGTAATAAGTTATTGGCGGGGGGGGTTTAGGGGGTGGGCGTTGTAATTCATTTACCCCACCAATTCCATGAATAAGCACGGTTAGTCCCCACCCACCACCCCCATAATTGGGTGGCTAACTATTAGTGTGTTTTAAACTTTGCTCTTTCAGACTTGTAACCTATGCTCTGTTCCCCTTGGATGGCTTGAATAAATGCATGTACTTGTTATTTATGTTGCTGTTGTTAGCATTATTTTCGTCGAAAGTGTCATTTATTGTCTTAAAAAATCCAACAATTATGTCTTAATCCTTTGATCAGAATTTAATAATATTTAAATTCTGAAGTTACAAAATGATACGATACAATCAACATGAAATTGAATTCTCTCTTATTTTTTTTTTTTTTTTTTTGTAACATCCCGATTTTTCGTAAAAGGGTAAAATAGTCATTTGGTGTATTTACTATGACCTAACTATTATTTATAGGAATTAATTAAAGTTTTAGCTATTAATTATAAAGGATTTAATTAATGGCTATAAAAGGAATAATACCCAAATCACTCCTTTAATTCACACGCTGGTTGAAAAAAAAAAAAGAGAGCAACGGCGGCAATGAGGAAAAAGCCTTGAAGAAGAAAGCGAAATAAAGGGAGAACGAGTGTGATCAATCCGTTCATCTGTTCGAGATGCATTTGGGGAGAAAAGTGATCGTAGCGAGGAGAGCCATGACTTTGGAAAATAACATCTTTTGATTTCGTAAGTTTTGAGTTTACTTGCGAGTTTTGTATTCGTAGAGTTCGATTCTTGAAAAATTCGTATCTTTTAATCCGTAGCTCTGTTTACATGACCATGAGTAGTCGAAGCGATCGTCTTGAAGCGTAGAATAATCTAAAAAATAGTTTCACAGCAGTAAAACCATGTAATCTTCAGTTTTACAGGTTTTTCAATTTCCGTTTTACGCAAAGAAATAGGATTTTAGGGTTTCTTGTTGATCACATAGGTTTTGGGGTTGAGGATCAACAATTATTTGCAATTTGCTTGGCGTGTTGCTTGCGGTTTCTTTGGCAATTAAGGTAGAGGCTCTTCCTATGATCTCAATTATCGTTTATAGGGTTTAGATCATGTTTAAGGAGAATTTGTAATGCTAGAAAGATCGTTTTTAGTTGATCAAAGGATCATAGATGCTATGATATGATTAGATATAATTTTATGTGTTTCTTGTGTTTAATTCGAGGTGATTTGGGTTAGAATCGGATTAGAATTCTTTAAGTGTTGAAAGTGGAATTTAGGCGGCGAGGTAGAATCGTCGCATTGCTATCAATGCATGCGCATTAAGTAGTCTGAGTTGTTTGAAATTTTACGGTTGTGCAATGCATGCGCATTCCCCGAAATCGTCACGCATTGTTGCGGCGATTTGTTCGACCTAGGTTACGGTTGGTGAATGCGTGCGCATTGAGCAATATCTGCGCATTGATCAAGCGGATGGTTTATTGGGATTTAGAAGTAGGGAATGCGTACGCATTCCAGCTAATGCGCACGCATTGCCCCAGTTTGTACTTAAATGATGTTTAATCTATGTTGGTCAGTTTTAAACCCTTATTTATGATATGTTAATATTGGATAAATATAAACAAGCCTGAATTGAGCTTCTGATTCGTTCAGTTAAAACACCGAATGTACTCTTAAAGGGAGTTGAAGTTCGGATCCGTCGGAAGAGCATTATAGGCTTGTGCTTTGATGAATTAGTATTCGTCAATGCCTGTGTAATTGCTAGGCCTTGTCCATGTCTAGTGGTCTAGGAAGAGAGTAGTATTTGTAAGGGAGATTAATTGAAAACACTTAGGTGGTTAGTTAATCATTTTAATAAATACATACTTGACTTGTAAAAGATTAAACAACATGTCTCTCTTGGATAGACACCAGTCTATATCGCGATGTGTGTGCTACCTCTGAAGGTGGAAGAACTCCGTAAAAAAACCCTAAGTATGGAGGGACTCCACTGAGACGCGCATACTATCGGAGTCTACATATTCTAGCCTCCGTGGATATTGGTGTGATCCACTAATATGTTGCCAAGAGTGTCCCAAAAGTGGATACGCGTAGTGCCCTTGAGTGCGGTTGTGACATAGATAAGTTAAGTAGAAACGTTTAGTCAATTCATGTTGATGGACATGGAATGAACCCCAGATTGAGTCGTCACACAAAGATAACTAAATGATTAAATATCTTTTCTTTATAAATTATAATTGTTGTCATAGCTTCTCACAACAATTATAATTGGAATTTATCACTAACCTCGTTCGGTGTGCAAAATTTACCACCATGTGTCCTCGATTGAACATATCAATCCCAACTATTTTGAGACCTTCTTTGTTAGCCATTGCAATATGGCCTCCATCCATCTGTTGATAAGTTGAAAACCATTCTCTATTTGGACACACATGATAATATGCCCCAGTATCCAGAATTGATAAGTTCTTAAAAAGTCGAATAATTCTAGATGTTTTGGACTCAATTTGGTGTCGTATGTTGTTATTTTGCGATGTTTTATCCTTTTGGGCTGAATTCTGCGGATGATTGAATTATTGCGGGATGATTGAGATTAGAAGAAAAAGGCCCAAAAAGCGGAGCTAAAATGGAAGAACTCAAAAACCAACCTCTGTCACACCCAGGGTGTGGCGGTTTCGAAGGAATACTCATTCGTGATCTAGCCAGCCCAGGCGGCCTATGATTATATTGCTTCAATTCTACCGGACTCTTGAGAGACCGCCCTTCTGCGAGGTGATCTATTGATGTCCCGGCTATCTTATACACTCCTTTTATCGGCGGGACCTTACGCACCTCTCCTGCGGTTCGCCTTCCACGATGTACTTGGGCGGACTTGCGCCACTCGGCACCACATGCAGTATGAGCAGGCTACACATTCCGCTATCTTGACAACACTTAGTCCCAGCTTCGGACACTAACTGACATGGTGGCAACACTGCTTTCACGATCTGCTCGCCCGGGTCCACGACCCCAAGCCACGATGATTCGGTGAGTCTTTACCCCTTACCCGCTTGTTTTATTTGGTACATTGAGGACAGCATGCGTTTTAAGTGTGGGGAGGGTCATTTTGCGCTGCGTATCTTTCTACCACCTGGCGATATTTCTATTTAGAGTCTTAGTCGGTGTCAGTCGAGTCAGTTATGTCGTTTTGTCTTGATGGTTATCACACATAGCTACTTTAGATGAGATTTGCAATGCATGAAAATTGATATAGTTTGTTCTGACAAGAAAAATGCATGACATGGAGTGAAAAATCTTTTTCAGAATATCATGTTTAAAAGTGCGATTATTTCCTTTAGGAAACAATAGAGTCCGAGTGAATAGACAAAATTGACCCGGTGAGATATTGTTCCAGCCATATGATTGACCACTTCAGTCTCACCCTAAATTTGTGGGTATTTTCTCTTCATTGGATTTGTTCCTTTAGAACTTGTGTTAAGTCTTGTTGATGTTACTTTGGTATTTGCAAACACATAGAAATGATTGAGGCATTCGTTTCTACCTTCCACCACATTATATACTTTATACCTTTTGAACCTTGATCTTTATTACACATTTTTCCCACTTTACCTTACTTTCACTACACAATACATTGAACAACCTGAAAAAGAGGTAGCCCAATTCCTTTCACCCAACCTTAGAACTAATTGGAGCACGTGACTATCAAATTTCTTACACTTAGTATGTAATGATCAAGCTTGGGGGAAATCCATATTGGTACCATTTGTTTGTTTCTTAGTTTGAAAGAAAAAAAAAAAAAAGAAAAAAAAAATCAATAAAGGAGGCAATCTAAAAAAAAATAACCTTCTAATTCTTGTTTGTTCTATATTAGAAATAAAGAGGGAGTTGTATCATTATTCTCCTAAAGTAGAAAAATTATCCTTTGTATTTTTTTTGGTTTGCAAATAAAGCGTTGGACCCCTTGCACTTGTCTGCAGCGTTGAAGTTTGTTAGTCATGTGTTTTCTAGTTCTAATGGTTTTGCCATCTCTTATACCTTTTCTACACTATCACCATTTTTCCCTACTGGACTATTCTCACTTACCATCCTTTTTCCCAAAGACCATATGATTTATGTGTTGCACAATGCCTTAGTGATTGATATGAGACGATATACAAGCATATAGTGGGACATTTTCAATGGAATGAGCTTGAGAGTTTAGTCACCTCACAAATATTGAGCGTTGAGTGATTTATCCCGTGATGGTCTATCTTCTTGGTCTATGTTGTTTCCCATTGACAATTTTCGTTACTTTTGCTCATGATATGATAAGAAGGATTTGTTAGTCTATGTCTTGTGTTTTGAATGCCGGAATGAATTTTATTAATGCTCGTGTGTTGTACATCTTTGTCTAATGCTATGTCATGTGTGATCTTCTTAGTCCGTCTCGTCTTAAGCTTGGGTGAGTGATAAGTTCCTAAAAAGTCGAATAATTCTAGATGTTTTGGACTCAATTTGGTGTCGTATGTTGTTATTTTGCGAAGTTTTTATCCTTTTTGGGCTAGATTACTGCGGATGATTGAATTATTGCAGGACGATTCGAGATTAGAAGAAAAAGGCCCAAAAAGCGGAGCTAAAATGGAAGAACTCAAAAACCAGCCTCTGTCACACCAGGGTGTGGCGGTTTCAATCGATCTGGCCAGCGAAATGTTACGATTGGTGAAATTTCACTAGCGCATTTTCTATCATATTGGCGTGATTTTCAGTGAAAAAGGAGGAGCCCACACACTAGAAGAGTCCAAGATTGATAGATATTTGATTTTAGAGATTTTTTTGATTAAATTAATTATGGAAACTTATTAAATGATGTAATTATCCCTTTTTTTTTATCCCCCAAGTCGTGAAAATCACACATCAAGAATCCACACATCTCTGTGCCCTATTGACTCTGAAACTGCTAAGGCCAGATCTTCTTCAGAGTTGGTGTCTTGTTCTGCCAAAGCAGCTGTACCCTGCTGAGTACCCTGCTGCTTCTTCCTTTTTGGACATTCATTTTTCCAATGTCCCTGCTCCTTGCAGTAATTACAAATATCCTTACCTTTAGGACCCTTGGAATTCTTCTTGAATTTCTTCTTTCCAGAATTTCGTGTCCCTCTGCTGACTCCACTGGCCACCAATCCAGCAGATTGACTATCTGTCCCAGATCCAGATGCCTTATGGCGTAACTCTCGAGCATAGAGTGATGACCTTACATCCTCCAATGATACTGAGTCCTTCCTAACAATAAAGGACTGCACAAAGTTCTCATATGATGCAGGCAATGATATAAGTAGAATCAATGCAGCATCCTCATCTTC
Source organism: Gentiana macrophylla (assembly GCA_026214975.1). Taxonomy (NCBI): domain Eukaryota; kingdom Viridiplantae; phylum Streptophyta; class Magnoliopsida; order Gentianales; family Gentianaceae; genus Gentiana; species Gentiana macrophylla. The sequence goes on along the minus strand of CM047816.1, from coordinate 20,406,154 downwards.
AATCTTCACATCAATATTCCTTAAATCAAGAAATATTGTGTTCAGCTGGTCTAGATGATCCCTCAGCTGAGTACCCTCATGCATCCTTAAACTAAACAGACGATGTTTTAACAACAACTTGTTGGTTAGAGACTTAGTCATATACAGACTCTCAAATTTGGACCACAACTTCTCAGCAGTGTCCTCTTCAGCAACCTCTGTGATAATATCATCTGACAAGCACAACATAATTGTTGAATGTGCTTTCTCCTCAGGTAGTTCTCTCGAGTGACACTTCCTTACATTAATTTAGACAAGGGACCCATGTCATTTGCTTCAACAAAGCACGCATCTTGATGCGCCTTACGAGTAAAATTGTCCCTCACATAAACTTGTCAATCTTAACATTTAAAGCGGACATCTTTCTCACGAGAAAAGCTTGTGTAGATCCCAAATCCTAAGCGTCAATTATGACCTTGGTGCCAATCTACCTTGCTTAAAGCGGATAAATGATTTCTTGATGAACTTGGACGCTCCGATACCAGTTTGTTATTACGGATCGATCAAGAAGTGATGGTGGTTGTGAGTAAAGATAAAAGATAAACAAGCAAATAAACACAAAAACAAAAAGAACACAAATTTAATGTCGTTTCCGGCAATGTGCCGACTACTTCACGGACAAACGAGGATATTTTGTTATCACCAGAAAGTTACATCAAATTCGATTAATCTGAGGCGGTATTTATAGCCTTGGGAATCAACCTTAACTCACTTCAATCAGTAACCCGGTAAATGGTGAAATACCCCAGAAGTAACTCGAACAAACATGCAGCAGATGTGTTCTACAAGTCTGCTGAGCATCAGCAGACTTGTCTTCAGTAGACTAGCCATCAGTAGGTTGATCAACACTGCTGAACATGCCCCCAGCTGAACACCAGATTTCAGCAGATGCTTTATACATAGCTGACCCGAACATGTTTCCATACCAGACCTCAGTAGCATAAGTTTAAGTCATCATTACAATTATGTCTTAATCCTTTGATCAGAAAGATGAAGCGTATAATCCGATACGCAGAGCTTGCCAGAAAATTTCTATGGGTGCCACGCAACTCCCGATAACGTACAACTGTAGCATTAATGTGCTGGGAAAGCGATGTAGTGGGAATCTTTGATTATTGTGTGACCAACCAAAATATTGATATGGTTCCACCTTTGATCTATGGTGTGGTCGATCTATAAATGGGTGACGATCAAAATGCTTTGTTTAGCTGAGTCGTTTGTTTCTTGGTCGTCTATAAATGGGTGACAACGATCAAAATGCTTTGTTTAAGCTGGTCGTTTGTTTACCGACAATGCTTTTGTTGCATTTGAGGTTTTCCACATATATTTTTTTCATGATTTTTAAGCAGGAGCGGGACTCGAACCCTGGTCTCTGCGGATTATGACACAGTGTTACCATTTATGTTGATACATTGTTGGTTTTCCACTCTTTAAATGCATGTAAGTTGCCACATATCAATGTCTTTGATCGGGTTGAATGGAAGGAACTATACGGAGAAGTAAAGCTTCCCACTTTTATTATTTTTATTTTTTTGGCGGATACGAAAATACACATGCATGCTCGTTGTCTTCATTGGGACTCGAACCGAAATTTCGGATTAATGACCCAACACTTACCATTGGGCGATGCCATGTTGACCAAGACATTTTATAGGTTTGAATGGCCTTATGTATGTGAAGTCACGCCCGACATGTGTTTCCCGGTTAAATTAGTTGACACTATTATGGCGACAATCTCCTACTACTTCAACCCGCTTTAGGTTATCTACATTGATCATCAAGAGAGCCTTGATGGATATAATGTTACAAATCATTTTAGAACTTGCCTATTAAGAGTCTTATTTATCATTTGTATTGTAATTCAAAATTTGGACAATTTTCCAACTTCGCTTTAGGTTATCCTACATTGATCATCAAGAGACGCAATGGATATAATGTTACAAATCATTTTAGAACTTGCCTATTAAGAGTGCACTGTCACTGTATTGTAATACAAAATTTGGACAATTTTCCGACTGTCACCGGCATAAACAATTGTACACCGAATTCTAGCCCAATATTACGGCTTGATATCGGGGGATTTCGAGAACGTGATGCATTGTAAGTGTAATATGTATTTTTGTATTGTAGTCCAAGAGTATGTCGGATTCCCTATTATATACGTGCATGGTTTACCTCCGTGTTTGAACCATAACTATTAAAAGATAAATTCGTAGGAAGATAAGACTGGAATTGAAAGAAGAGATATGATGTACTGTTAAGATAAAGTAGTTCTTTAAATAATCTTAATTGTATCTATCTTATTTATTTATCTCTTTTATTTATTTATCTTCTATATAAATACGAATGCATTGTATTGGACAGAGAAAAACTTTTTCGGTTTCTCTCTCCTCTTTCTCACTTTCTTTTCTCTCACTAAGATTCCTCTTCTCTCCATCCTAGTGATTGCATGTTGGAAGATTCGATCCCTGACAATGAAATTGAAAAAGTCTTCCCAGTCGCCAGTCGGTGAAGGCACTCCTCCACTGGTGGTTTCTTCACCTAAAAGATCCTATAGCGATGTTCTTGCCGGGAATAGAACTAAAGCGTACAGTCCTCCGGTGGATTTCAACGAAAATTTGATGGATTTAGAGGGGGTCCAAATTCTGGGACCAAATGATGCTAAACCGTATCCACACATCATGATCAAAGAGGAGAAAAACAGGTTCTTCATCTCAAATGGAAAGATGCTATTATTTTGAAACTAATGGGCAGGTCCATTTCTCACTCTCTCCTCTTAGCTATAATCACCGCTATGTGGAATTTATCGGATGATTCTGAATTAATAGATATGAGATCTAACTGTTTTATCTTTAAAACTGAAGGAAGACATTAGAATGAAAGTTTTGACAGAGGGTCCGTGGATTATTAATGGTTGTTATCTTGTCCCACGAATGTGGAAGCATGGGTTCATTCCTTCCAAGGATAAGCTAACAAGTAACAACCACTATTGCATGGGTCTATATTGCTAAACTTTCTGCAGAATACTGCAATGAAGCTTGCCTTTTTCTATTGCCAAACAGATAGGGAAACCTATCAAAGTTGATCAACACACATTCTTCACTACCAGAGGAAGGTTTGCAAGAATGTGTGTGGAGATTGACTGCACTAAACCTTTGATTACCTTTGTAGATGTTGATGATCTTCTGTACAAGGTGGAGTATGAAAATATGCCAATCATTTGCTATGGTTGTGGAACCTTTGGCCATAGAAAAGAAAATTGTCCTTCTTCTATGAAAAATGTGGATATAAGCAAAGAAACAGAACAAACTTCAAGTAATGCTGCTAATCAACCTGATAGCCCTGTTCGTGCTTCAAGCCCTAAAGAACCTTGGACTTCCTCTTATGGACCATGGATGCAGGTCGGTTGCAACAAGAAAAAGAAGCCTCAGGCAGCTAGTAAAAGAAATAATAATCAAAAGGAATCCATTCAATGTTTTGAATGAAGTCAATGAAAGAGGTGAAGCTTTTGAGAAGGATGGGATCCGTGTCAATGGTCAAAGCATGAATTATGCAATCAACAAAGAAATTTCTAAAGAAGGGGCCTGTGACATGACATATGGGATTAAAGATTTGTCTCAAAACTCTAAAACTCAGCGTGCTAAGAATCTTCCAGCCGGTGGTAAACCAGAGTGCAATAATGGTATTCCATCTACCTTAAATTCCAACAAGACTCCTATTTCTACTTTTCTACAATCTCAAGAATGGAGACAGGTTACTTCTAAGTCTCAACCTTATATCCAAGGAAGCACCAATCCCAAACCTCCTGATAGATCTTCCCCTCAGAATGGCAAGAATTCTTTGGTACAGAACAAAGCTAAGAACAGATCCGCATCTTCTACAGAAAATGGAGTCCTGTGTAACGTTGGAGTATGTTCACAGGGTGAAAGATTGCTCAATTTCAATTGAATGGAAATGGATGATTCAATCATGGAATGTGAGCCTTCTTCCAATAGGCCTAAAGGATCCATCACTGGAATTCCTGGAAAAAATGATTCATAGCTCTTTTTCGTCCTTTGAGAAGATCCCCTTTCCACATACTGGTATCATGATGATTCTCACATGGAATTGCAGAGGTGTTGGCTCCAAAGTGTTTAGGAGACATATCAAAGAACTTCTTTTCAACCATAAACCTGAAGTGGTTGTTCTTATTGAGACTAAGGTTCAAGTCAGGAAAGCTGTCAAGATCATAGGGAAAATTGGCCTCAAAGGATCCAACCATTCCCCTCCAAATGGGAGATCTGGGGGCAGTTCTCTGGAACACTGATTTGCTTGACATCGACTGTTTTGAATCCAACCTAGTGTTATTCATCTTTGTTATTTAGAGAAAGATCAACATGAGTGGTAGAAGAAACGAACCATGCCATGCAAGACTTATCTGATTCGGGAGGTATGCAGCGGTGGTAGAAGAGCGAGCTAATGATCTTCCAAGTTTTTGATATGGAAATGCCTTTGGGGTAGGGTGTATTACAAAACATTGGTCAATCAACCTCAAATGTTACTCCATGTGTATGTACTATATTATCAATGTTATCAATCTAGATTGTCGAGGAATATTTTTAATATATTGTATCTAAAATCGTGTTATTTTTTCCTTTATGTAGGTTGGCATGGTCGATATTTTGACAACCGCTCAAGATAGGTAGTTTGTAATTACAGCGGGGTTGCGGGGCGATGTTCTGACTCCGCCGTGAATTACCCGTTCCACCCGTCAATATTCGGACCTGTCACTGGTCAAATACATGTTCCCCTGGCTCCAATGTGGCTGGCATGGTTCGTGAGCGTCCATGAGTTGATGCCCAGGACGAGCAACCATCTCGCCAAGCCCATCGTGACGAACACACGAGTGCCCCGTATACATCCGCAAACCCTCATGGTACAACATTGTATGCTCAACAGTTCGATATAGGCGGTGGTAGTATACCTATTGTCGGGGGTGTTGTGCCGTTGGAATCACTGGTGCCTGAAATCACGCGTATAGTTGACATTACGTACGTTAAGAGATGTCAGGACTGAGTTGATAGAAACGAAGGCTGAGTTGAGTGAGACGAAGGCTAAGTTGAGTGAAAGCGAATCTTTGGTGAGTGTAGTCTGGCGAAGTAGCACGTCGAGGAGCGATTTGCGGTAACAACTACCAAAGTAGTCAAAGAACGACATACGAAGTTTCACAACTATATACAAAAGGCGGCGGAGCGACAAGTTCGAATTAACTCCTAAATACAAATTTAATTTCATTTATCTTTTTAACATAAATTTAAATTCACACCATTCCCTTTAATTTACATGGTACACTTAGGAATGTTTATCCAGCATCATCGTCCTAAGGTGGGACATCTGTATCACATGGCTCTCAGGGTGGTGACTCACATTCACTTCCCGACAGGACCCAAAACACACTAGCCACCGAAGTTGGGCCGTATTCAGGTACACAAGGAAGCCGTGAGACTGAGACACCTTGAGGTCATGATACAATTGTGGCCCATATACAAGTATGAATTAACTCTTAAATAGAAATTCCATTCATTTATATTGTCAACATAAATTTAAACTCACACCCTTCCCTTTAATTTACATGGTACTCTTAGGAATGTTCTTCCGGCATCACCGTCCCAGGGTACTCCGAATGTTCAGCCGGAATCACAGTCACAATGCTCCCAGGATTTTCCGATGTCGTTTCCTGACCTGAAACTACCAGGTCGAGAATTTGATATCGATACTTATGCTGAGAATGATGATGTTGGTAATGATGATGTTGGTAGGCAACCCTTAAATGTAGATTTGCATCCGTGAGATCGAAGCTTACTTTGCGATCACTCTATAGGCGGGCAAACAAAAACCAAAGCGACCAGGGCTTGGTTTGTTGCCACGATATACTGCTTTGATGAGAAATGAGGGTAGACAATGGCTTGGCCCTGAGAAATTTAAAGAGCTACAAGAATCAAGGCATACTCTGAGGAGAATTGACAAGGACAATCTTCAGATATTGGAGGAGTGGCTCCACATAGAGAGGGTCAAAATTCCGCTCCTTGAAGCGGAGGCGAAAAAAGGAGGGCCCAAAAAGGGGCAGCCTAGGGTGCCATTGTTGAAATCTATAAAAATCCTATGTGGAGTGGAGGGTTTCACTCTAGAGCCAAATCTTGAGTTCCTAGCTGACATAAAGTACTTCGATGTTCTGAAGACCCTTAAAAGTTCATTGTACACAGATGTAAGTGACTAAAATTTTACGTATCAATAACTAAACCACAACATATTGTTAGTATATCAATCGTTTCTGATAAATTTACATATTGTCACATGCAGCATGTGGATGCATACATAGATCTACTGAGGTGTCGTATTAAGGCATATCCGGAATCGTATTATCAAAATGTGGATTTGGCTTTCTATCGTCTAACTTTTGGCTTTCATCAAGTTATAGCTAAATGGAGAGAATATCCGGATCATATACCGGAGGTGAGTGAAGATCATGTACATTTTTTCCGTTCTTGGACAAAGAATACAACAGTAATTTGTCCCTATCACATTTCCAGGGTAGATCATTAGATTATGGTTAAGATCGACATTCAGAAATAGAATATCTCAGTTGTGGATTGTCATGTCAGATTTGGACGAAAGGATACCATTTTAAGGCACTGGGCAATGTACATGCAGGTGTTGTTGAAGACGATCCCTAGTTGTCTTGACCACCCAATGTTGAGTCTTACACCTACACCTCCATTTGATACCGATCGGAAGGATGGTAAAGCCGTTCCACAGATGCTGGACGTGTAAGTTACCGTTATATATAAATAAGCATTTCATTATTTTTTGTTTTAAAGTACATATATACTTAAACACTGGCGTAAGTTTTGTTTTGCAGCGGCAATTGCGGGGTGTTAATGTTGAAGCACATTGAGTTCAATGTACTCAAGAGCGCAACCTGGAGGACATGACACATGAGCGGATGGAACAATTTAGGCGGCAAATGTGTGTAGACATATTTCATCAGATTGTATAACTTTTTTAATTAGTACTAGTTTAGAACTTCTGTATTATTCTGCATTGTCATTATTGTATAACCATCACATGGTTTGTAAAATGCATAGTGTATGTATGAATTAAATAGTCTCTAAGGTTATTAAGCCGGATTTGTATGGATTAGTGTTAATTATCGCCATATGTAATGTATTCACACTGGCACTTTTGAATCGGCCATAGCTTTTGGCCTTTAACAAGAACACATAATAACAAAAACATCTATAGTAGAGGGGACATAGAAATAACATCTTTAGTAGAGGAACATAAAAATAACAACAAAAACAAACCCGAAGCAGTAGATCTATGCAAGGCATAACATCTATAGTAGATGGGACTATCACATTGATTTGCAAAGGAAGAACTCAAGAACCTCCAAATCAAGAAGTAAGGCAAACGCTAGCAGAATAAGTTGAGATAATACTAAAAAACATGAATAAAAGACGAACATAATGACCGTATTTAAAAGTCATCTTGATTAAAAGTTTTGAAGGTGATAACATCATCATGACCGTATGTCACATCATCTTCAACATATTCCGTTACCCCGGAAGACCTCACGCATATAGCTGTGATCAGATAGGAGAAAAATATATATCCATCGCTTGCATTGCCCTTTGCTATCTGTCGAATCCTAGACAGAATATACTCTCCGACGTCGAAGTAAGAAGTAATAGATATGTATGCAAGGGCATTCAATTCAAATGTCGGTGCGGTGTAGTTAACCGTACAATACATATCGGTGGCAAGAAACATAATTAGGAAATGAAGGAATGGACCGTACCAGGACCAGGGTGAAGGGCGGGTAGGCCGCCGAGGCCTCACACGTTCCCATATATGCGTCTCCCCAAATAAAACAGCCATCTCACGCTGTAGTAGTTCAGGAACATCCGGAAAAAGAAAGAAATCCAAACACTGAGGATATTCTGGAATGGAATACTCGTCATTTATCCATGTATTATTCAAATTGACGGGAACACCTCGCGCTGTGACACACCGTTCATTGAGCCCTGCCGTAGCCACACAAGCATATAATTCACGCACAATAGACCGATAAATGTGATGAAAGCTTAATGGGATTTGGGGGACACCATGCCACCCATTATCTCGGAACAAGTTGCTGATCAAACTAGGTAGACTCTCCATATTCAATCGTCTCTCTAGAACAACAGCTCTTGCCATCCAGTTAGTCAAGTACTCATGCCTCTCCTCTTCTGTTGTTAAATGGCTTATGAGAGACTGCTCGTCAACGACAAATCAAATTCGTCATTGGGAATGAACATAGGAGCATGTGGGTTAGCCATTGAAAGGAACACTAAAATGGATTATATGAGTAAAATAAACGAGAAATGAGAGATGGATGAATGGTTTGGTAAATGATTGGTCAATATATAGACTTTTTCTATGGGAAATAATGGTGAAAACATATTTTAGGTTGGATGATCACCTAACCAATGATGACTCACGTGAAAAGGCGTGCCATTGACTCAATGGCGGCTGACAACTTTGCACCCTAATGACCCCTTATGGCGTATGACATCATTTGGACAACATGACTAGTCAAAACAAGCATTGAATGAAAGGTTGGAGGGCATTATGACTCATGCAAATTCAAACAACTCCTTGTGAATTTATACGACCTAACCATTGATGACTCACATGAAATGGCGTGTCAGCGACTCAATGACAACACAACTTTGCACCCTAATGACCCATGGCGTATGACATCGGTGAACAACAAGACTAGTCAAAACAAGCATTGATTGAGAAGGTCGGTGGGCGTTATGACTCATGAAAATTCAAGCGATCCGTGAAAATTTTGAGCGATTCCGTATGAATTTATGCGACTTAACCATTGGCGACTCACGTGAAAAGGCGTGTCAGCGACTCAATGACAACACACTTTGCACCTTAATGACCCTATGGCGTATGACATCGACTGGACAACATGACTAGTCAAAACAAACATTGATTGAGAAGGTTGGTAGGCATTATGACTCGTGCAAATTCAAATGATCACGTGAAAATTTTGAACGACTCTATGCGAATTTAGTACGACCTAACCATTGATGACTCACGTGAAAGGCGCCCTTTGAATCAATGACAACACAACCTGCACCTAATGACCACTATGACTTATGACATTTACTGGACAACATGACTAGTCAAAACACGCATTGATTGTATAATTTCTCATAAATTTAAATCAACATGAATTCACGGGAAAACACCTTTACACACTTGACAACTCTATAAATACCATGAACTTTTACACTACCTCTGTATAACCCTTGGTGTTACTTCACCTTAATCACAATGTCTGAACCAAATTCCCCTGTGTCTTCTGGTCCTCCGGAATGGCATGAAAATGACCTTGTGTTTGATGATCTTCTGGAATGGCATCTTCATCGGCCTGTGTTTGTTAATGAGGCTAGTGTTAATTTGGAGTATGATGACAGACCACATTAACTTTCGGTTCTAGCAGATGAAGAGCGTGGAAATTGGATTTGGCACTTTCAAGCTAGAGCTGTTGTCGAAGAGAGGAGAATTGTATGGGAGAGTCTACCTACCATGATGCTGCATCTATTACGTAGATTGTCGTTTGAGCGCCTCGCAACTAGTCCCTCACCGACATTGACTATGAATCGATCATCTGTTCATAAATTCTATGCAGTTGTCAGAGCAAACATAACTACGTCAAGACTCTCCATAGCATCAGGGGTGCACAAATGTGACCGTGCCTAGTAAGGAAATCCAATAGCCTCCAAATAACTGGATAATCTGTTGGATGGATCTTTATCCTGCTCTTTTAACTGCTGAAACGTTATAACGAAACGTATTATTGAAAATGTATACGCGGCTTCCTAGAAAGTGTATGGACAATATCCTGTGGTTCCGAATTTTTTATTGAGGTTCATGACAATGTGGCGGTAGCGAAAACCATGGTGAGCGTTTGTAAATACATCCCTAACAGCTCGAATGATGCCTCGCCTCATGCGATATGAACACCAAGTCATCACGTTATCCGATTACCCTTTTCACAAAAAGCATGAAATACGTCCACGCCTCGATGCTCTCTCCGTCGGTCACGGCAAACGCTACCGGAAAGAGATGGTCACCCGCATCTACACCGATAGCTTCTAACAATGTCCCTTCACATTTTGTTTTCAGATGTGTACCGTCCATAACTAAGACAGGACGACAATACTTAAACCCGTCAATACTAGATTTCAAAGACATGAAACAGTACTTGAACTTTGCGCGATAAGATGGTCAACTTTGTATATACGTGGTGAGTTCGAGATTTTCACTCTTAAACCTGTAAAAGTAAGAGGGTAATTTAGAATACGATAGTGTTATGCTTCTTCCGATTAATTCCAACGCTTTCAGTCTACAATGATATGCACGCTGATAATCAAGGTCTATGTTGAATACTCTTTTGACCTCGATTATTAAATGTTTTGTCGTGAAATGTATTGCTTGCCTATGATCGTTGGTTAATCGCTCCAATCAACAAGTGTGAGTTTCAGTGTACGGTGTTATCTCAAGTTATTGCAACCGTGAACCTTCCTACCCACAACTTCCCATTCACATTTCTCCGAAGTAAAACATCGTAGTTTTAACTTCTCATTGTCTGACCTGATAGGTTTCCACTTGTAATTATCTTTCAATGCGTGGTAACTCATTTTCATTTGCATTCATCCTTGTCTCTGAACTTTTTACCAATAAAAATATTCACGAATCTTGATCCGAAGCATGACTGTGGACACGGAGGAATTCGGAAGATGGAATATACGAACCAAAATGAACACCTCTATTGCGATTAATACTTGCCATACTAAATATGTGACCAATGTCAGGGTTTTGTTCAAAAGGTGCTCTAAGAAAACTCGTAAACGATCCACCGATATTGGGATCCGCTTGCATCGGTGTTGGCATGTCGGGAGTTACATTCGAAGGTGCTCTGAGAAAACTCGTAAACGATCCACCGATATTGGGATCCAATTGCATTAGCGTTGGCATAAAATGAGGCGGAGTGTCAAACTGCTAGCTTGTTCCATTTATGTGGACATTACGACTTGTCCTGTCAAACTGTTGTTGGTTGTACGGTGTGTGCGTTGTCTGGTTAAAATTAGGCCGAGGTGTGTGCATTGGGTTACGAATCATATTCGCAATTATTCTCCAATCGTAGTCAGGTTCACTTGTGATGTCAATGACTTGTTGAGCTCAAGTTGTATTCGGTTGGATGGCAGTTTCATGAGGGGCTAAGATAGATGTAGTAGGTACAACGTGCTCTCGGGAATTTCGATTACAGTCTAGGTACAACATGCTCTCGGGAATTTCGATTATAGTCCAGCTCAGATATAAAATCCGATCCTCAATTCCTCTGTCCTTTTATGCGTGAAGTTGCTCATTTAAGTCAAATGCGTTCTCATCTTCCGTATGGTCATCGTCCATAACCGGTTCAGCGTTAACGCATAGTTTCACGGGTTCTTTTCTCAAAATATCATCAATGTAGCCTAGCCATGTATCATCGTCCAAAACATCCATCGGTTGGTTGTAATCTACGTACATTAGTTTCATGAACAATGTATTGTTTGAAACATCAATTCCTACTTTCTGACACACTTTGGCCTTCACTTCATCCAATGTCGTATCAGTTTTCACACGAACCAAATACAATTTTCCTCTTTTATAAGACCATTTGTCGCTATCTTCGTGGTATTTCCACTCTCCACCAAATAAAAATTTAACGGACACCGTGTTGTTATTCGTGAAACAATCATTTATTCACATGGTTAGGTTTTTTCCGAATATTGTTATGCTGTCTAAATATTATTGTAAAATTAATCTGGAATTTATTTTATGTATGTATACTTATATGTGTGTGTGTGTATGTGTATATATATATATATGGAAATATAGAAATGGGTTCTTATACATACCTATTGATCCATGCTTACCGTACTTACTACTAATTAAAACCCTCAATTTACGAAGTTTCCAATTTTAAACCTTTGTTATCCTCGATTTCCTCCATCTCAAAGCAGAACCCACGCAATTTCCTCTTCCTTCCTCCGGTTCTCCAACTTCCGAAGTCTACATCGCTCCAACACCCTTCCTCCTTCCTCCTTGCACTCCGGCGGCGGCGAGTTGAACAACGACATTGCGATTGTTGTCTCATCAAATTCTCTCGAGGCGTTTTCCTTTCTCCTCGTTGATCTAAAAGTCTTGATTCGACCCGATTATTTCAAGCTACTTACTTGTGTTTTATTCATTTCTTTTTCAATTGTGAAGATAGTCGATGGATTGCGATGTTTTGATGGCTTGATTTTACGATTTTTATACTCTGGTTTGATTGTTTGAATCCGATTTTAAATCTTGATTTTTAGGGGTTTTGTTTGAATGCGACTTGTGACAAATGAAGAGGAAGGAGATTGTGAAGTTAGGGAATGCCAAACAAATTTGAAGAAGATGAAGCACCATAACAACGATTCACGCCCGACAAGCAAAGCCATTACTTTAAAAACCAGGATGTCTCCTTGTGCCATCACAAAATTTATTGAAAGTTGTCAAGTGATGAGCAAATCACGGGACATTGAGGCCATTGGTTTTGGTGGTGCATTGAAGTTGAAAGCGGACCACGATTCCTATTGCCTTAATCTGGTTGGTTGTTGTCGGACTTTAACACTAGTGCGTGTTCAGCGATGAACAATCAACTTCAAATAAAAGACACGGACATTCATATTGCATTTGGGTTACCAATGGGTTTCATTGAGTTGTATGAAGCCACGTCGAGTGAAAAATCAGAAGATGAATTTGATGTAAGCTCTTATATGCTATGTTTTTTTAAATTTAAAAACAACGTCAATTTTATGCTTATATTTTCTAACAAACATTGTATTTTTCAGCCCATTTGATGGTGTGGAGATCAATTTCAATGATGTAGACACAGTAAATAGATTGTAAAGCATATGCTTTTTATTTAAAATTTATTTTCGTTTTTGAAGTCATGTCCACTTTTGTACCCTCTGATTTTTGTGCCCCACCTTACCACGTCGATCCCAATCCTATTCTTACTGTGCAAACTTGGGAAAATCAAAGCTTGAAGTTATTCATGCTATGAACCAAAGTCGGTCAAATATGGTACCTATGTAAAACGTGTGGTATGTGTTTCAACTTTTTTGTACCCATTATCTAATAAGTTTTTTTTTATTATAATATGTTCTTTTTATTCGCATTTGACACAGTTGGCTTTCATGGGTGAGATATTGAAAGGAAAGCAAAAGCTTGTGAAAACCTCTTTCGTTTGATGTTCGGGAGTTCGTGCGAAACCTCGTATTGTTGATGGTGTAGATTCGGGTGTTTACATGATGCGGTTCATGGACACTACAAAGGCATGAAGCAAGGATACACTCCATGCTTTAAAGATGTAAGAACTAGTTTTAAAATTACTTTGTTTTACAATATTCATTTCAATCAAAAAAATTCACTAGGAAGGAACTGTTATATTGTTGAGTGCTCAATTGAAGAAGTTTATTTGTAGAGCATGCTATCGGATCGACTTGACCAAAACATCTGAATTTTAAAATCAAACAATTTGCTCACTCATGACTTGCGGATTCACGGTAATTTGAACCATTTTCATAACATGTGTTCTTAGACTTTTATGTACTAGTTTACTCCGTCTTTTCTAATATAAGACACTTATTTCCATGTAATAGTCAGCCAGCACCCTCAAATCGTATAGAATACACGGATGCACATCTTACTTAATTTGTTCATAAAGGCGAAAATGCATCAATGTAAGAAATTTTTTATTTATGTGTTTATGTTGCTTATTAGGTTATTTGTCAATATGTAATCGTCTTACTTATATTTTTAGTCTTGTCGATACCAGTGGATGCAAGTCACTCGAAAGGGATGATGAGTTTAAAGCCACGCCGATTAGATAATGTATAATGTAAGTTTACTTGCATTTGCAAACTTTTTTTAGTTTAATTCTAAAGCTTTACTACGTTTATTCTCATTATATATTCTGACATCCTTTAATCAATACATTATAAGCATAAAAAAAACTAGTAGTCAGCTGCACTCAAATAATAACCAGGTGCAGTCAAACAGCTCTTCATTTCATTCTCATTATATATTCTAACACTTATCGTATTTTAGGTGATTGATATTGTTGGAATTAAATGTTCTCTTTCGAATCGAGTTTCTCTTTATGCCTACAATTGTTAAGGTAAAATTTTAAACACAAGCAGATTTGTATAGTTTCACGAGAATGTTTTATTCTCATAATTTAACTTGCATTTTCTACCATTCGAGGATTTGAAGCGGATGGAAGAAAAACACTTCACAATGCATATATAAAGTTGCATTACATGCCTAATGATGGAAAAGACATCAAAAAAGTAAAAAAAAAAAAAAGAAAAACTATGTATAATGTTTATGCATCAAACAAGAGTTTGTAACGTTATACCGTACCATTTTGTTCATTTGTTTTCTTTTTCTTCACCCTTTGCCTGAGGCGTTTATTCCTCTATTAAGCGATGACCATTGGTTTTCTTTGTGTTTGCGATTTGGAGAAGAAGACAACATTCATCTTAGACTCACTAATGCATAAAAGGAAAATGGTTGCAAAGAATCACTTTGCGGTGAAGTGGTAAGTTTTTTCTTGTCTAAAACATACATATAAGTTTTAAGTATTCGCTAATGATTTACTCATGGTTGTGATTATTTTCAAAAGTGTGATTGTTGATGCACTAGTAGATGCATTGTTAGGTGGGCTAGATGTATTGTTAGTTGTGTTAGATGCCTTATTGTCAACCTTGACATATCATGCTATTGTATTAAGGTAAATCTGAGAATGTCGGTTGGAGTGTATTTAGAGCCTAAAATGTACAGGTAAATATTTGGATGTTCTTTGTTGTTGTTTTGTTATGTGTCTCGGAAGTGTCTCGGGTACACAAAGCAAAGCAGTATCTTCTTTGCTCTGCACCCTTTACGTGCTCCTACTACTCTGCATACATTATTAGCATGCTAAGCTGCTGCGTAAGCTTGCATTAGTTTCTAGATGTGTCGATGGAAATGAGGTTTTGTTTTGATTTGGTGTGCGAGTTTATCGTGTTACTTTTTCAAGGTTTATAATGTTGGTGGCTATCGGCGAAAACTTTGTTGGTTATGATAAGTTAAAGGATGAACATGTTTGAAGTGGTGAATGTTAAGGTGCCCTGACAAAAGAATGGGTACTTGGTTTATATATAATTTCCTATGTTTCTTATTCTACATAGGCATGAAACAAGTTTGTTAAAAAAATTGCATGCTTGTTTTCTATGCTCAATTTGTAAGGTATGATTGTGGAGTGTATGTACTAAAATTTTTGGAAGCTACAAGCTGATGAAGCGTTATGGACCAACACAAATTATTTCAAGGTATGCATAGTCAACTTGATTTAATGATTTATTTAATTATGATAATTTTGTATCATAATATTATCTATGATTCTTTGTGCTGAAGTTGGATGAATACCGTTCTCGCACAATGCTCGATCTACTCGGATGGGATATGAATTTTGAAAGATAACAAATTTTATGTCTTTTAATATTATACATCTAAATCCGAGAGCAATATTTTAAAAGACCTTTTTAATTTTTTTTAACATTTTAATAAACACTTTTCTTTATGAATTTAGTAGTTACATTAAAAAATGCATTAGGTACATTAAAATTTCTATCAGATGCACTCTGGTTGCACTTTGTGGGATTTATGATTTTTTTGTTTTTATTTTTTTGCGGTGTTTGATTTTAGTCGGTGTTATTAAAAGGGTTTGTAGTGCGAATTAGTTGGAACAAGGTCTTGATGCTTAAGGATGAAGATAGTCTTGAACAAAGTGAATTGTAAATGTATGCATGTATGTATTTGGAAACAAAGTGGATGTCAATGTTTTTATGAGATTGCGTTAGGGATCATATTCTCTAGTTTATATTTACGCACTTGTTCAATAAATTACACTAATATTTACTCTTTACGATCATTTAAAAGATACTAACATTTGGTGCACCAAAATAGTAAGAGGCGCATTAAAACATCTATCGGTGCACTCAAACAATAACCAGGGTGCACTAAAATAGTAATCAGATGCACTAAAATCATTAAAAGTGAAATGAGTCTAAATTGAATCTACATATGCACAAATTCAACCAACCCATCAAATAATTCATGCAATTAGGATTTATTCCATGATTATTCTTTCTTCTTTCTTTCCTTTCGAGACGGTTATCCATAGAGATTAGAAGATTAAAGGTAAAAGAAAATCGGACCAAAAGTAATCAAGTGCACTGAAACAATAACTAGGTGTACTCAAACAATAACTAGGGGCACTAAAATAGCGATCAGATGCACTAAAATCATTAAAAGTGAAATGAGTCTAAATTGAATCTACATATGCACACATTCAACCAACCCATCAAATAATTCATGCAATTAGGATTTATTCCATGATTATTCTTTCTTCTTTCTTTCCTTTCGAGACGGTTATCCATAGAGATTAGAAGATTAAAGGTAAAAGAAAATCGGACCAAAAGTAATCAGGTGCACTGAAACAATAACTAGGTGTACTCAAACAATAACTAGGTGCACTAAAATAGCGATCAGATGCACTAAAATCATTAAAAGTGAAATGAGTCTAAATTGAATCTACATATGCACACATTCAACCAACCCATCAAATAATTCATGCAATTAGGATTTATTCCATGATTATTCTTTTTCTTTCTTTCCTTCGAGGCGCTTATCCATAGAGATTAGAAGATTAAAGGTAAAAGAAAATCGAACCAAAGTAATCAAGTGCCTTTGAAACAATAACTAGGTGCACTCAAACAATAACAGTGCACTAAAATAGTGATCGGATGCACTAAAATTATCAAAAGCGTGAGAATCGGAAATATAAAAAAGCCCCTTTATTCCGTATGATTTATACAAGCGCATACAGGCAAAACATCGTTACCTTACAAAGGTGCAGTTTGCTTGCAACCCCCACAAGCGAGAATCGGAAAACAACACCATAAAGCAAAAACTAACAATAAAGCAGAATCAAAAGCAAAATATCATGAGCTAATAGGGGATCCAAATTCATCCATGGTAAGAAGGCAAACATAATAAAGTTACAACTGCATCAAAATCAACTATAGAAACCAAATAGATAACCAGTACTAGGTTGCAACCCAAAGAGAACAATCACCATACAAAATATTGTATCTTAGGAAAAATATGACTACTTGACAACTAGGACATATATAATCATGATGATAAACACCCCTGCGACTCTGGAACTACTCTAGTTGCTTGATAGAAGCGATGTCGATCATCTCGTATATCTTCCCACCAATATACTGTGTTTTGGTTTGCAAAAACAAATATACTATTATAAGCACTTTAAATATAATGACCCTCTAATTTACGATGTTCAAATAACCTAATACAAATGCAAATGTGGAATGTTCAACAACACTTTTATGTACATGTTTCCGCCGTTGTGGCATCTTTACTGTAGGAGGCGTGTGGGGCAATTTACGTAGTCATGGTATGACATTTTACCACAATAGTTGCACTTTCTTGGGTCCCTCTTACGCTCTTGGTAGCTTTTCCTTTTCCAAAATAATCCTTCTTCCCGATCTTGAGACCGCTTGGTTTTGGTATTTTGGAGGAAGTATAGTAACTTCTTTTGGAAGCTTTGTTCTAACAATTTCTCAATCTCATCATCTTTGTTGACTTTTTTTTCTTTCGATTTTCACAACAATCTTTAACGTCTGTGACATTCTCTCTAAAGTCACGAAGTAGTTTCAACAACTCATCTGCCTTTTCTTCATTGTCTTCAACCATAGATACACAGGCAAATGCTTCAGTATACAACTCTCCAATCTTTTTGTTTTTCGTGTCTAATGTTGAACAATCAACAAGTAACGTTCCATCTACACTAAAAGCCGGCTGACAAGTTGCGTTTTTCATCCACCTATCCAACAAGTACTCTTTCGGAACTTCATCGAAACCCTTATCTTTCAACACACAAATCGCGTGGCGACACAAGAGACCTTCTCTCGGTGAACTTCTTGCAAAACATACCAATTTATATTCGAGAGATAACAAATTGGACTATGTAATCCTTATTCTGTCGATGCAGTGATGATAATAGTATCTACCACACCATCTGTAGTGCTATTCTTAAACCCACATCTAAAACAAGCAGCCTTTACCTCCTGCTGAAACTCGTAAAATATAACAGGGGTGTATATTTTAGAAGCATGCTCCTCCATTTCAAGCGGGGTAATAAGTTGTGATGTGGTCCGTCCCGAGACATTTTATATATTTTGTTTATTTTAGTTTTCGGTGTTTTAATAAATAAAACGGCCTTAGGACCGTGTCAAAAGTTGCCCATATGTTAGTATATTGGGCCAGGTGTTTATTTTTAGCAAATAATGGCCGTTTTGGCTTATTAGGGTTGAGTTAGATTTGTTACAAAATAAAGTGGCGAAAATTACATTGTAATTTATCCCACATTGCTAAGGAGGATTATTAGTCTTTTATTTGTAGCCTATATATAGGCAAGTTACTATCATAATAAGATCATCAGATAATTTTGAAGTTTAATCATTCTTATTGAGTTGAGAACCTTCTTGCCGTTTTAATCTGTGATTGATTAGAACAAAATCACTTGCGAGTGAGTAGTCTCTTTGTCGTAGAGATTACATCCTTCAAGAACGAATCAGTGTTTTGAGCACGCGTTGTCTATTCTTGGCCTTAGCCTAGGTCGAGGACACTAGGTTTAGGTTTCATAGCTCGCCATTGATCCCTTGAGTCGTTTCCTGGAACCGTATCCGCATCAGTTGGTAGCAGAGCCCAGTGACCAAGGTATCAAATATCCCTATTTGTTTTAATTCCATTGTTTTCGTTCTTCGTTTTTCATCAATTTGTGTTCTCCATATCCCCAGAAATTTGTTTTTCCAGTTTTCGTGTTCTTCTTTCGTCGTCAGTTTACCCTAATAATTCATATCCAAAAATTACAAAACAATTATATGTTTTAGTTCTTTGTGTTATCTACAAGTTTCATTCTTTGTGTTTCTCGAAATTCTCAGTGGAAATCGTTCAAAAAGTGTCAACAAAAAAATTTGTCAAAATCGTCAAATCCTGTGATCAGCTTCGTATTCTTGTGTGTTTGACCCCTAATAAATTCTCAAATCAAAAATTGGTGCAGATAAAAGTTGTAGATTGTTAAATTTCCTACAACTTTTCTCTTTTGTGATTTTCGAAATTATTCCCGGAAGCCATTCCAAAAAATTGTTGAAAATTCTGCAGTTTAGATCTACAAACTGCCCGGAAAACCAATGCTTACCTTAAAATCCGTAAAATCTTCAATTTACGTCCAAAAATTCTGATATTTTGTGATTGAATAGTCCACTTCCATATCTAAATTTTATCTCTTTTGTGAAACTTCCAATTCGTAACGTATCATGCTTGAAATCAGCCTGTAAATTCGGGTAGAGTCAAAAACTGAATTCCTGATTTTCAGCAGATTTGAATTTGGGATAAAATTACCTTTTTATCTTGTTTTTTTTTCATATTCGTCCATATCAGATTTGTTTTCCATAATCTTAAAAAAAAAAACAAAAAAAAAAACATATATATACAGCCGCAATTTGCTTTCTCTGGTGCGTCCCGTTTTCAGCCGCAATCACAGCCTTGTTTCATTCACAGCCGCAATCTGAACCGGGCCCTAGTTGTTTACGTCTAGGTTGTTGGTTTTTGAATTACTCCTCGTGTTGCTTGTTATGCTGATTTGTTTGCAAGGGTATTCCTACGACTAAGAGAGCGAGGGTGAGTGCAAACACGAGAGTTGTGAGGTACAAATGGCATTGCCACCATTTAGTAGTACACGTGATGGCGATGTATATTTTATTTGGGAAGCTAAGTTGGGCGGATTTTTGCATGCCATATATATTCGGACAAGAAGAAGTGTGATCTTGCACAACATAGTTTCACTTTGGAAATGTTGTGACATGGTGAAACAAACAAATTTTTGAGGCGTATGCATAGGGATCAGGAGGTTAGTACTTGGGTGAGATGAAAAGAGAAATGCGACAACGTTTTGTGCCCGTCATTACTTGCCTAGGTTTGAAGCGTCCAAAAATGTGGAAAATGATAAAGTGTTAGAAGAGATGGGTAGAGCTCTTGCTGAGATGATGCGCTAACTAAATGAATGTCTTTGGCGTTGGTAGTTGTGAAGAGGAAAGTGAAGCTGCGTTGAGCACGGCGGAAGAGGAAAGTGAAGCTGTTTTGGGAGAATTTTAAGTTGATGAGGCCAAGCGGAAGGGTGAGCGTAAGAAAGCCAACGCTTTGGTTGCAGTGAGGAACAGAGGCGATTGTTAGTGTTTGTGCGACGGAGTTGAATAATGAGGAGGAGCATATGTGGCAGAAGTAGTTGAGCGTGTAGTGGATTTGAAGGAGCCTGAAATTTTAGATGAGTTGGTCGAGAGTGTTGATGAAGTGGTTCCAAATGGTGAGGCCTTAGTTGTGGGCCAGATAGTTCACATTGATGACACATTTGTTGCTGGTCAAATTGAGAGTAATGTTGCGCGTACGGAATCAGTTGTGGATAAGCCTATTGCAGAGGGACATGAGCATGTGGAGGAGACCGATGGTGCGCATAGTCTTAATTTGGTGGTTGAGGATATTGCGGAAACTGCAGTGGTTTGTCCTACTTTACCGACCGTGTGGTCGAGTTCTATGTTGTCTTCTGTGCAGGTACATGAGGATCATCCACACGAGGAGGAAACCGAGATGTTCGATACATCCAATGCAGCCCCTATATTTCCTTTGGTTTATCGTACTCTCGATTATAATGATGGCCAGCCGAAGCATATTTTCTTTGATCCATTTGTTGCACATGGTGATTCATCTCCTAGTCCGAGTTGCTATGCTTATCTTGCTACTTTTCCTAGCTTCATCGACAATATCGGACCGAGGGATTGTTCTTTTGTTTCATTGGTGCCGTTTGGGTCGTCGTGTCGCCGGTCAATTGGTTTGCAATCGTCCATCAACTTTGTATTTGATCCCGGTATCTTTTGAGGATTTTTGTGGTTTGTTCGCGATTGGTGGGTGTTGAAGACGTTTACGACATCCTTTTGATTTGAGGACAAATCCTTTCCAACCGGGAGGGAATGATGTGGTCCGTCCCGAGACATTTTATTTATTTTGTTTATTTTAGTTTTCGGTGTTTTAATAAATAAAACGGCCTTAGGCCCGTGTCAAAAGTTGCCCATATGTTAGTATATTGGGCCAGGTGTTTATTTTTAGCAAATAATGGCCGTTTTGGCTTATTAGGGTTGAGTTAGATTTGTTACAAAATAAAGTGGCGAAAATTACATTGTAATTTATCCCACATTGCTAAGGAGGATTATTAGTCTTTTATTTGTAGCCTATATATAGGCAAGTTACTATCATAATAAGATCATCAGATAATTTTGAAGTTTAATCATTCTTATTGAGTTGAGGACTTTCTCTTCTTGCCGTTTTAATCTGTGATTGATTAGAACAAAATCACTTGCGAGTGAGTAGTCTCTTTGTCGTAGAGATTACATCCTTCAAGAGCGAATCGGCGTTTTGAGAGCGCGTTGTCTATTCTTGGCCTTAGCCTGGGTCGAGAGGACACTAGGTTTAGGTTTCATAGCTCGCCATTGATCCCTTGAGTCGTTTCCTGGAACCGTATCCGCATCAAGTTGAGGCGATGAATTTTTGGAATCTGCTACCAACTTGGAGTGTTTCCATCGTTGAGAATCCATTGCGCTCTCGTATCTCGTGTAAAATTCAACCAAGGATAAATTGGGGTTAGTGAAGTTTCCAAAAGCTGTTTTGATTCGATCTTGAGGTCGTCCTCATAAGCCCTCCTAAGAACAAATCCCTTGAATAGGCCGGGATCAATAGGCACATAATTTCTTCATGCTATCCAACCATTCATTATCCTTTAATTTGTAAGTCGAAATCATCGATGCCCATTTTGCTCAAACTCCTGTACCTCAATGTCATCGCCCGCACACAAGCATTAATGTCTTTTAGAAAGTTGGTTTCTTTACATGTAGCCGACCCTACTTTCTCTGTCACTTTTTCATGATATGCCCACACACAAAACTTGTGTTGCGTTTTATCTCAAAGACCCTTTCTATTCTGCCTTGATCGCGGATCTTGATCCGTTATTATGAAGTTTGGATAACGCCCCCCCATGGCCTTCAAAAAGTTTTCAAAAAGCCAAACAAATGACTCTGTGGTCTCATTTGATAACAGACCAGCTCCAAAGACCACACATCTCTTATGGTTATCTGTCCCGGATTTTATCAATACAAAACAACAAGTAATAAACCGGTTAACCTCAAGTGCAAGGATCGTAGTATGGAGGCTAATGCCGGGTCGATCTTACGGGGAACTAGACGAATGTGAATCCTAGCTTCTGTTTTCAACTAAACTATTGTCACGAATCTAACCTAAACAAATATGCAAAAAAAAGTAACTAGACAGAGGATTGCTCCAATGCTAGGCAAGATTGAAAGCGATAAAAACTAAACTAAAGTAAAGTGCAGGAAAAGTAAACTAATCTAGCAATTCAAGTTTTAAGGATTTAAATCAGGTATAACGAACGAACAAGCAATTGATCCACCTATCCTATCAACATTCAATTCTAACTCGGATTAATTCGTGATTTCTACTCAAGTCGTGATTCACCTAATCGAAGGCATAAACTCCTACTCTCGTAGACAAGTTCGTTTTCTAATCTTTTACCTTTCGATGTTAAAGATTACGTCTTTCTAACCTAGGCGTGAAATCTTTGATTTCTAATCTAGAAAATCAATCTAATAACTTTTCGTTTTGATTAGATTAAAGGTCTAAACTTTTATCATGGTGATCTAACATTAACATGACTCTCATCAAGTTAAAACAATCATAAAAGCAAAGATCTTTCGATGTAATTGCAATACACAATAATAAACAATGATAAAAGAAACAACTTGAAGTAGAAACTCATGAATTAATCACGAACAAAACTGAATTGTTGATGGGCGGCTTCTGGCGCTTGTTCAAGAGGATTAGCCTCTTAGCATCCTTTGAAAGCTTGAATTGTTGAATAAAAAGTGCATGAAACTAACTAATCTAATCTAAGAATTAAAGTGCATAAAAGTAGATAAAAGCGTAGAAAAAGCGCAGCCAAGCTGCCCCTAGGGTTTAGGGTTGAAATTCTATGATTAGGGTGAAAGAAATCCGCTGCTTATATAGAGTTTCAATGTCGAAAACTCTGATGATAACCGCTCCGGACGCCCGTTTGAAGATTCGGACGCTCGTCCACTATTTTCAGCAACAGCATCCAAACTTGTAACGCTCATATCTCGGGCCTCGTAAGTCGGAATGGAGTGATTCAAAATCCTGTAGAATCCTCTCTTCAAGCCCTACAACTCTTCTCTTGAGGTCCAGAGTCAAATCGGTTGTTATCATATCAAGAACTGCGTTGGAAGTTCAGCGCTACCGGAATCTGATTTTCTTCCTCACGGGCGCTCGTCCGATATCTCGACGTTCGTTCCTTGACCTTGAACTTGTGCCAGGCGTTCGTTCATCCAGCGTCCAAACTCTCTGTATCAAAATACTTTCTGGGCGCCCGTCGCTTTATCAAACGCCCGTCCACTCTGGGCGGGACCCGGACGAACGTCCATATGTCTTTGTAACTTCGATTTCTTGATCTTTATCCCCTCCTTCTTCCATCTTTATCCTTCTTTCCTCGTCTCTTTCTTGATTTAGCTCGAATTATATCAACATTTGATCATCAATTCAGCCTCCAACATGTACCCACATGACATCAAAAACACCGCAAAACGTAACACAATCCAAATACTCGTAAAACCATAATTAAAACACATACACAACCTCATTTTGCAAATAAACTAATCAAAATCTTACTTGCTTAATAAATCATTTAAACACTCGTTTTCTATGCAAATTATACAAATACGGAGGAAATCATTATCAAATATAACGTTAAAAACCGTATAAAAATACCTTAACAACTCCCCACACTTAAACTTTGCTCGTCGAGGCAAAACAAAACAAGATAAAGGCTCGGAAGGAATATAGACATCTCAACACATGTACCACATGGTCAATAAATTAGAAGTTCACCGTCGTGTGTGTGCATAGCCATAGAAAACTTCCACTAAATCCAAACTTGAGGAACTCAAAGTAAAACTAGTTAATACCCCCCCTCATAGAATAGTAATAAATGACACTCATAAGGTGCATCCGACAAGCGTGACATATCCGAAAAGAATGATCGAATATATCTAGGGCCTTTACGAAATACTCAGGAGGATACTCCTACGACATATCTATCAGTTTATCTTGGGGATAAGATTAACGAAAACTAAGCCTTATATTCAATTTCGTACCGATTCTTTAGTTGATTTAACTATTTCACTTTAAACACACATTAGAAGAAGCTATTGCCCATGCGAGAATAGGACATTTCGAGATAATACCTACCTTACTCCAATCATAAAGCGACTTTTTCTAAGCGTCGTGAGCTTTTAGTCATCATAGTGGTATAGGACATCGTGGTATACCCTACCTCACTCAAATCATCGACTAGCTTTCGACACACACGAATAATTTCATATTAATTCAACTTTTTCAATTGGACAATAGTTACGTGTACTCATCACATTCAAACCTTCAGATATTCACAGTATATCATACTTCGGAACTAAATACAAACTATCTAAATCTCACGATATGCACGTAGCACTAAGCACATGACTTATAAGATAATCAAAAATCACTAATCCAAAACGGGGTATAACTTTATAAAAATAGCTCATCGTTCACTATGGCTCGTGAAAAATAATTCGGGTGAATCAACTAACTTACGGAACATATGGCATATAGCGTCGATGAATATAACAAACCGAACAAAAACATGCATTGCTCACTCGAGACAAAACAAAAATTTTGAAAATTTAGCTCATTTTAGCATAGAAATAATATCATATGAGCAAATGTGTAGATACATATCGACAAATCCTCCCACACTTAAATTACAACATGTCCCCGTGTTGTGTGAGAATAAGAAAAAAGAAAACTTAGTTTGATTTGTCGGTCGAATGGGGCAGTGGAAATGCTTGAAGTCGAGATCGAGAAATGCTCGAAAAGAAAGCGATGGCGTGGACCATCCACGGAAAAGCGCTATCATCTAAAACTCACAAAGGCTAATGTAAATACCTGCACTCTGAAAAACAAAGAAATACCTCGGGAAACAAGGGATTATATCATAGCGTACAAAAGTGATAGAGATAAAGATAAGAGGAAATCGTAAGCAAAACAACACTTCGACCCTTTATAGAATTTTGGGACGGGTGGTGACAAAAACAAACACAATCCTAATAAAAGCGAACTAAAACAACGAAAAACAACTAAAGAAAGAAACTAATATAATAAGGGATATCTAGGATGCCTCTAGTAGCGCTAATGGTTATTGTCGTTAGCTCGACACATTTGAAGCTCGACCGGATCAGGCCATTTTAACTTTACGCGACCATTACCTCGTGTAAGCTTTGGTCAGTAATGTGGCCGCAGAAACAACACTTAACACATGGGGTTAAATCCTTTATAGCTTTCCAAATACGTTTAAACTTCCCCATGGTTGACCTCTTCGTCTTCTGAAGCTTTTGATGACATCTGCGTTGACGCTCCTTCCAATACTCTTCCATATCCCAACTACCAGCTAGAACCTCCTCAGATTGATCACAACCGTCATCCTCAGAAAACAAGTCGGGGCGGCTTCGTCGGACTCGTCGACTTTAGGGTGCTACACCCAAGGATATCGAAATCGAGCAGTCAAAGGCTTTACCTTGGGTTCACCAATGTAATGCTTGCATCGTTGACCATTCACTCGGAGCGGTTGATCGCCATAACCGCGCAGTGACTCTAGAACGCCTCGGGAATGATTTGGAGAATCTCAAATGGACCCGGACCAGCGTGTTCTCAACTTCCCGAGGAAACAAATGTAACCTAGAATTGTATAAGAGAACTTGCTCGCCGACCTGGAATTCTCTCTTCTTTATCTTGGCGTCATGGAGTAGCTTCATCTTTTCCTTACTAATCCTGGCACTCTCGTAAGCCTGGAGTCTAAATTCATCAAGCTCATGCAACTGCTGCAGCCGGTGTTTGCCACAGGATTGGGAATCGAAGTTAAGAAACTTTGTAGCCCAATAAGCTCTGTGCTCTAGCTCAACTGGCAGATGGCACGGCTTACCGTAAACCATTTGATATGGCGATGTACCCATAGGGGTCTTATAGGCAGTCCTATATGCCCAAAGTACATCGTCCAACTTGGACTCGAGTCTTTTCTATGACTATTCACCGTCTTCTCCAGGATTTTCTTAATGCTCTGGTTGCTCTTTCAACGACCACTTAGTCATCGGATGATATGGTGTGCCGGTTTTATAGCGAACACCATACTTCTCAAGTACTTTCTCACGAGGGTCGATTGCGAGAAATCGTCCCTTCATCACCGATCAAGGCACGTGGACATCCAAACCTCACGAAGATATTCTTCTTCAAAAATTTCATGACCGTTTATGATCATTGTGAGGAGTAGCTCTGCCTCCACCCATTTCGAAACATAGTCGGCCTTGAGACTAAGATGTATTTGTTGCCACACGATGATGGGAAAGGTCCCATAAAATCGATGCCCCAAACATCAAAGACTTCGCACTCTAAGATGGGTTTTAAAGGCATGTCGAAAGCGCCTTGTCGAGTTCGGTTCTTTGACACCTATCATAGAAGCTTTCTGAAGGCTTACGTATCCTTAAAGATCGTAGGCCAATAGAAACCGGGTGGAAGATCTTCATAACCGTCTTCCAAGGACCAAAGTGACCACTGTGGGTCCACTATGGCATTGCTCGATTATATCGCGTTGCTCGGATTACGGAACACATCTCCTAAGCAAACCATCTTTCTGAGATCTTGAAAAGATAAGGTTCATCCCAAGCGAAATATTTCATATCAAAGAAGAACTTCTTCTCTCACGATCGACATCTCGGGGTCAAGGTAACGGGCATGAAGGTAATTCACAATGGGCGAATACCATGGAACATCGGAGAAGCGGCCATCGATCAACATGATGTTTTCTAAAGGAAAGTAAAGATCTATATCTTGAGGATCACCCTTTTCCGCACTTATCATCCTAGAGACATGATCCGCCACTACGTTCTCACTTTGCCTTCTTATCTTTGATTTGAGCGTCAAACTCTTGGAGGGTCGATATCCAGCAGCGATAGCGCGGTTTAGCTTCCTTTTTGGTCATGAGATATCGCATAAGCGGCGTGGTCGATCCACACAATCACTTGAGCACCCGGCCAAGTAACTACGGAACTTGTCCATAGCAAACACTACGGCCAATAACTCCGCACCCCGGTAGTCGTATAGTTAACTTGCGAAGGATTCAGCGTGTGGTGGCGTAATAGATAGGCTGGAACTTTCCTTCGATGCATTTGTCTAAGCGCACCATGACATAGTTGGATGCATCGCACATAAGCTCAAAGGCAAGTTCGGTCTGGCGATATGAGGATTGGAGCGGATATTAACCGATTCTTGAGCTCCTCAAGCGCTTGCTTGCGAGTTTTCATCGAAATTGAACTCAACGTCTTCCTTGAAGCGAGTAGATAGGGGCTTGGCTACTTTGGAAAAATCTTGGATGAATCTCTATAGAAACCGACATGTCGAGAAACCTCGACTTGGCGTACATTCTTAGGATAACTCATCTTCTCAATAGCTTCAACCTTGGCCCTATCGACTTCTATACCTTTGGCGGACACTTTGTGGCCAAGAACTATCCTCATCGACCATAAAATGGCACTTTTCCCAATTGAGTACTAAGTTCTTTTCCACACATCTGGATAACACGATCAAGATTATTGAGGCGATCATCGAAGGATTGACCAAAGACCGAGAAATCATCCATAAAAATCTCCATGCACTTTTCAACTAGCCCGTCAAAGATTGCCATCATACACCTTTGAAAGGTGGCCGGGCATTCTGAGAGACCAAATGGCATCCGCTTTGTAGCGAATGTCCCATAAGGGCAAGTGAAAGTGGTCTTCTCTTAGTCAACAGGATCGATGGGTATCTGGAAGTATCCACGAATATCCATCCAGGAAGCGGTAGAATGCGTGCCTGCTAGGCGCTCAAGCATTTGATCAATGAATGGAAGGGAAATGATCTTTCATTGTGACCTCATTGAGTTTTACGTAGTCAATCTGGACTCTATAGCTTTGTAACTAGCCTCAATGCTATCTCCTCTCCCTTCTCATTCTTCTCAATAGTAATCCCTCCTTTTTGGGGACTACGAGTCGGGGACACCCACTCACTATCGGCAATGGCGTATATGATACCCATATCTAGAAGCTTAATGATTTCCTTCTTGACTACTTCTTGCATGTGAGGGTTGAGCCTTCTGCGAATTCATGTCTAACTCGTTTGCACCCTCCTCGAGTCTTGATCTTGTGCATCTGAGATGTCGGGAGATATCCTCGGATATCTCCACACCGCCATCAAAGGCTTTCATTTTTGCGCAAGGCGTTTAGCGATTTAAGCTCTTTCATTCGAGATAGCTTGGCGAGAGATGATCAAAGGAAGCCGGTCACCTTCTCTCGAGAAATACATACTTAAGATGTTTGAGGCAGCGGCTTTAGTACCAAATCTACGGGAGGATCTTCTAGACTTGATTTAAGATCACCACTCTTCAACTCAACATCGTTGAGCTTACTTAGTGGTCCCTACGCCAAGGCTTCTTCTCTTAGCTCATCCTCAAATTCAGGTTTGCTAAGCTGGTCTAGATTGACCACACCATGATTATTCAGATTATCGATCAATCGCTCATATTGCGCTTCTACGACCAAGACTTGCTTATCCATGAAGTCATTGAAGTCATCGAAGTCTCCTCAATGGAACGACCGGTTGGAGATCCGGAAGGTACATTGATAGATTTGAAACACTATAGCTCACCTCACGGTCACCAACTCGAATGGTGACATGCCCACCATCACAATCGATGAGGGCTCTGGCGTAGATAGAAAAGGTCTTCCGAGAATCAAAGGACACTTTCACTTTTCTCAATATCCAAGGCGTGCCAGTCAACTTGATGACGGTCAAATTATACCCGTAAAAGTCATCAACGTTGACCTTAAATCGAGATTAATAATATATATTTCATATTAAATCACATGTTTATATTTAATATTTAATGTTATGTGATTTATATTATGTAAATTGGTATTTAATGTTTTTATTATTTAAAGCCGATTTATTGTGTGATAATTATTGATTTTGCAGATCACAACAAATCGAGAGGATTAATGTCATTCAATCAATTATATCAAGATAAAGAAGGAAGAAAATCGGAGCATTAATCAAGAGATAAATGAGAGATTAATCGAGATCAACACAAAGCGCAAGTGGGGGAACAAGATAGACGAGAAAAACGATTGACGCGTGAAAAGTTAGGTTCGGTCGACCGAGCCTCGATGCTTCGGTCGACCGAGTGTCACCTCTCGGTTGACCGAGCCTGGTTTGGGTCGGTTTTCGGCTTTAATCGTGCTTATCTTCTAGAACCACCCTAAGTCGGCAAAACCTCTATATAAGCAAGCAAACTACTTAGAATTGTAATACACACAAAATACACCAACATATCCCTTCATTCTTTCTTCAATTTTATAGCTTTGATACAATGTAGTTTATTGAAGGTTTCAAAGAATTTAAAGGTGCGATTATGTAAGCCTTTATTTTCATTGCTTTTCTTTTAAGTAATTAATTCCCCCAATTATGCTTTATCGCTTGAGTTAGTTAATTCATAGCTAGATGATGTAGATCTAGGCTATGACGTTAGGGATGTGGCGAAGCCTTGTCTATGAGGATCCCATAACCTACGCCATATGTTTAACGTCTATTCATGAATCGCTTGGTTTAATTAATGCGATCTATGTTAGTTTATATGAATGCTTTACGAAAGTCCATCGCTTAACTGCTCGTATGATGAAACGCCGAGAGATACGCTCAGGGATGTAACTGGGATGAAATTGATTCGGGTGACCGAACGAGTCCACTCGGTCGATCGAGCCCACCTATTCGGTCGATCGAGCCCTGCTTTTATCCGTTAAATAGCCACGCCTTTATGGTTAGGTTAACTTAATAGAATTTATTATCTCGGTAGGTATGGCTATGGCTACATCACTCACTTGATTTAATTAAAACGTAAAAAGGAAATACCGTATAAAACTCTTAGGTAGGCTCATGAATTGATCTTCGGACTTTCAAATGCTATTCAGGTAGGGTTATATTAGGAATTGCGCGCACCTTCTTATACGTAGATCGTAAACTAGCATGAGACTATAAATTGGTAATTGTTAGTTGGACGAGAGTTTGAGTGATCGTTTCAGAAGTACGCCTAACCAAAGGAATGTTGCCTGGACGAGGTGTACGGTTAATATCGGCATCCTGAGTCGTAAGCGTGTGAGTTATATGAGATGGAGGCACCAAAAGGCTAAGTCACGTAACAATATCACGTTGATCTAGTGACTCACCGGTGCTAAGTCAAGTTAAAGAGGATGACTCCGTAGCCAATCTAAGATAGATACAAACGGATTGACAGTTAATAAGTTCGGCTTTATTATATAAATTATCTAGGTCCAAACGATAAAGACTATAATTGGGGAGGTTAATTACGTTGTGTCGAGTCGTGTCTTTACTTTTCTTGTCTTATGTTGGTCGTAGACCGCCTCTATGTCCTTGACATGTTTAATTAATTGTTTGTATATAAGATGATCCACAATTGGTTCCTCGTGGGATCGACCTTGATTCACTATAGCTATACTGCGACGGGCCTAGTCCTCTTGCTAGTATTGGTTTATGGTGGTCAAGTATTTTATAACCCGATTGACCACGCCATCAAGTTTTTGGCGCCGTTGCCGGGAACCAACGGTCAATTTTATATATAAATAATTTTCTTATTCATGTCAAGTTTTCGCTTTTTAAGTCTGCTTTTACGTTTTGAGTCCTCTCGTTGTCTCGCTTCGTCTGAAAATTCCATTTTAAAAATAAAAAAAAAAAAAAAAAAAATAAAAAAAAAAAAAAAAAAATTATTCGGTCGACCGAGAGACCTCATTCGGTCGAATCGAGATTTATAATTTTTGTTTTGTTTTGTTTTTGTTTCGCTCGCTTACACGGTTTCGATTTGTGTTTTTCGAGTCTGGAATTTCGCGTGTCTGTTTATCCCCGTACGTTTAATCCGTAGGTCTGATAGTAGCATGGGAAACCATGTTAAAATCAGTCTATGGCTTGTTTGTTTTTTGTTTTCTTCTGTTTGCAGAAACCAGAGAAACAATAATCCAAGTCAGTAATTTTTCAAGGGCGCTGAGAAAATAACCCAACAACATGTGGAGCTACGAATCTACAATGGGAAAAGCAATGGAAGCAATACCTTTAAAGCACCAAGATGGCTTAAATTCTTCGTGGTACAATGTTGAAGGCAAGGTACTACCTTTTTTTTTGCTTATGTTTTACCACCTTTTGGTTTTTTGAGCATAAGTTGGCCTATACATGCCCCTTAGAATGAATCTTAGCCCGGAGTTGGTTTGTAAGATTAATTTTATTAGTGTGGAAGGTTTCGCTCCAAATCTATCTCATCTAGAGGTGTAGGGAAACATGTAGTATTGAAAGGAAGGAAAAAAAAAAAAGAGTTCCTCGTAGTTCGTTAAAATCTCATTGTCCTATGCATGAGATTGCTTCACCGCCATGGGAGCAACAAATTGTGTAGTTTAAGCATTCGCAATCTAAAGAAGACGCGTTGAGTTTTGAGAGAACACCATCTTTTCTTTCGTTGATGTTTATGGTGATGGCTTCTCGGTGAACCCACCTTAAACAGTAAAACGAGATTACGCTTTGGGTGACAATTTAGAAATCAAGAATCTTTGTACATAGGTTCGGAAATGGTTTAACCATGGTCGGGCGAAGTTTAACCGAAGCCGCACAATCGACTCCCTCCACGTGTGATGTACGTTATGTTAGATTCGACAAGACTTAGCATAGCCGATAAGCCTTCGGGCTAAACGGGCTTAATCTTGACGGATTGGCCTCGAATCGTCACATATGTTCCAACGAATAAGACGGCGAGGCTTGCCTACATAACCGACCTTATTCGAGTACTTTGATTCATTGTTTCTTATTGTCAAGGCCAAAACCGTAATTTTAATCGAGTTTCTTAGAATTCACTAATTCCCAAAAACGAGCCGAGGTAAGAGCTTTGTATAAATGGTATGGCTAAATGTCGTTTCCTAGGTCTCACAACCAAGGGAAGGGTATTAATCCGCAAAGCAACAAGCCCACCTCTTATAGTGCTCGGAGGGTCAAAGTCCGGCGATCCAAGAATGATAATCGATAAGGATACTTTTGGAAAGTCGAATGAGGACTTTAAACTCGTAACTACTTTAAAACCCTTAGTATTTTTTTTTAGGATTTTAGGTTTTTCTTTCTTTGAGTCCAATAAGAGTAACGTGAAATATGTTGAGGTTTTTTATTTTTCCGTGTTCAAGGCCATTGGGCTAAGGATGTGCAAAACTTTTTACTCAATATAGGCCACGTGAAATAGAGTTCCGTAGAGAGTCGAAAAATTGCTAAAGAAAAGGAAATTTAGCAAACAACCTTAAGATGGAAGCATTAAGAGAGCTTGAGAATTATTGAAAATGTAACAGAGAAAGATTGGTGTGAACAAGAACAATTTTGGTCAACTTCCAAAAATCTTTTAGAATGGTGATCCAAGTGAAAATTCAAAGTGGTGCGTGAATTCATTCTCAGAATTACCCTTATCCTTTCATTTATACCTTTTCACCCTTCAACCTTTTCGATCCTCTCACCAATCGCCGCCTCTAACAGTTCACATTTCTAACCATTCTTTCATCGCTCTCTTTCTTCCATCCGTTTCACTCTCCCACCCAATCTCAATGCCTTAACCATTTTCAACCCACCCATAAACACAATTTCTTACCCACCATTTATCTTTTCTTCCCATCCTTATGTGTATCTTTTTCTAAACCCATCACACTCTCAACCTCCATTTTGTTTACACAATACCCATGTGTTATGGAATTTGAAATATTGCTAAGCTTTAATGATTATCTTTTATCATTTTGATTTTCATGATCCTAGTTGGGGAAGTGTAGCTCAACCTAGCTAGATTTTAAAGGTTTTTGGTCTGATCAAAGTACAACTTATCTTTTTACGGAAGTTTTAAATTTCACATTTTTTCCGTCTATTCCGGCATTTCTAGATGATAAGTTTTGTTCTCAACTATCTCACCGATCCGACCTTGTTGATGACGGTTATGACTTTTACGTGATACATTGGGTTATTAGTAATTTTGAGGAGTAGCTACATCTCCTAAGTTGTTGATATCCAATGCAAGCGAGAAGTTTTCGCGCTAAGTATTTGATTTTATTTTTAGCCAATGGGTCGCATTCAACTGTTATACCTTACTAAGTTTCTCTTTTCTGGATTGAATACCTTTTCGATCGAGTCACCCTCGTGTTTTCCCACGCCGGGTAATGCTTTTGATCTTTGTCTTCCACCCGGTTTTAAGAATATTTAGGCGGTGGAGGTTGTAGATGAAGACCATCATCTTTAGTTGCTTGTTTATTTTTCTTTCTATTTAGTATTTTTCTTGTCTTTGGTTGTATAAAATAAAGTGGCTTAAAATGTTTTTAGGTATTCATACCTAATTATCGCCACGTTATTCTATAACTTCCATAGACATGGTGTTATTAACGGTTTCGTGGAGTTTGTCTCGCTTATACAGTTTTCACTTGCTTCTCCACAACATGTCGACATTTACTCGATATTGTTCCTTTACTTGAGAGCCGCTTTCCAGAGCTAAGTCTTTTCTTAACTTCTCACTTATTTTTGTCATTGAGGACAATGCCACGTTTAAGTGGGGGTAGGAGACTTAGCCATGTTATGTTATAATTGAAAATTGAATGAAACGGCACATGATTGAAAAAATTTAATAAATACCATATTATGTATCTCACCACTTTAGAATTGTGAGTTCCTAGCTAAGAATTGATAGGAAAGGAACCAAGTTGCATGAGTACGTGATCATTTTATACTTATGCTAAGTAAATTTAAGGATATTCATGTTGGTTGTTGTTGCGAGTAGTTATTTATTATTCAATTACTCAAATCTGTGAATCGAGTATACCGCGCAAATCATAATAATCAAGAAATTATGTGTACATTGCATAGATGATTGGTTATGTAGACTTAGTGTCGATACTTATTGGTGATGTATTCTTATCTTCTTGCCAACAAAAGCGGAGTAATAAGCTTGAGACGCACTGTGTTTTAGCAAAATGTTAGACATCTGGCTTGTAGTAACATTACCAAAGTAGCCCCGCTTGTGGTAATATTTGATGCTATACATGATCTAAGATAGGGGATACTCTAAAAGTTTTCTTCCTTGAGATTAATAGTATTTGAAAAATATGAAGATATGAAAAGAATATTCAACTCTTTAAGAGGCTTTGAGTAGTACTCGGTCTCCAAGTCCAAAACCCTATAGATACGCGCTCTTGCTTATTGCTCTAGTGCTTCAAAAATTTAAAGGCATAAGAAGTATGAATACCGAAGTTGGTGGGGTTGAGATTACTAAGTCTGCATAAACTCTAATCTTGCTACGAATATATAAAACTAAATGCACATGCACACATCACTTGATTCATAGCGAGTAGTGAATAATGGATATCTTATGAGCATGACTAGTATGAGTTGACTTGAGCTTCTTGCGTAAGTATGACTCGACCACATGGAAATGTTGTCTTGGGAAATGACTTATTGATGCTTTGTTCGGGACGATCAAAGTCTAAGTGTGGGGGTAGTTGATGACGGTCAAATTATACCCGTAAAAGTCATCAACGCTGACCTTAAATCGAGATTAATAATATATATTTCATATTAAATCACATGTTTATATTTAATATTTAATGTTATGTGATTTATATTATGTAAATTGGTATTTAGTTGCTTTTATTATTTAAAGCCGATTTATTGTGTGATAATTATTGATTTTGCAGATCACAACAAATCGAGAGGATTAATGTCATTCAATCAATTATATCAAGATAAAGAAGGAAGAAAATCGGAGCATTAATCAAGAGATAAATGAGAGATTAATCAGATCAACACGAAAAGCGCAAAGTGGGGAACAAGATAGACGAGAAAACGATTGACGCGTGAAAAGTTAGGTTCGGTCGATCCGAGCTCGATGCTTCG
Source organism: Gentiana macrophylla (assembly GCA_026214975.1). Lineage (NCBI taxonomy): Eukaryota > Viridiplantae > Streptophyta > Magnoliopsida > Gentianales > Gentianaceae > Gentiana > Gentiana macrophylla. Next base: position 20,370,655 of record CM047816.1, on the reverse strand, counting down.
TCGACCGAGTGTCACCTCTCGTTGACCGAGCCTCGGTTTGGGTCGGTTTTCGGCTTTAATCGTGCTTATCTTCTAGAACCACCCTAAGTCGGCAAAACCTCTATATAAGCAAGCAACTACGAGAATTGTAATACACACAAAATACACCAACATATCCCTTCATTCTTTCTTCAATTTTATAGCTTTGATACAATGTAGTTTATTGAAGGTTTCAAAGAATTTAAAGGTCGCGATTATGTAAGCCTTTATTTTCTGCTTTTTTTTTAAGTAATTAATTCCCCCCAATTATGCTTTATCGCTTGAGTTAGTTAATTCATAGCTAGATGATGTAGATCTAGGCTATGACGTTAGTGGATGTGGCGAAGCCTTGTCTATGAGGATCCCATAACCTACGCCATATGTTTAACGCTCTATTCATGAATCGCTTGGTTTAATTAATGCGTATCTATGTTAGTTTATATGAATGCTTTACGAAGTTATCGCTTAACTGCTCGTATGATGAAACGCCGAGAGATACGCTCAGTGGATGTAACTGGGATGAAATTGATTCGGGTGACCGAACGAGTCCACTCGGTCGATCGAGCCCACCTATTCGGTCGATCGAGCCCTGCTTTTATCCGTTAAATAGCCACGCCTTTATGGTTAGGTTAACTTAATAGAATTTATTATCTCGGTAGGTATGGCTATGGCTACGCCACTCACTTGATTTAATTAAAACGTAAAAAGGAAATACCGTATAAAACTCTTGGTAGGCTCATGAATTGATCTTCGGACTTTCGCCGTTATTCAGGTAGGGTTATATTAGGAATTGCGCGCGCACCTTCTTATAACGTAGATCGTAAACTAGCATGAGACTATAAATTGGTAATTGTTAGTTGGACGAGAGTTTGAGTGATCGTTCTCAGAAGTACGCCTAACCAAAGGAATGTTGCTCGGACGAGGTGTATGGTTAATATCGGCATCCCAGAGTCGTAAGCGTGTGAGTTATATGAGATGGAGGCACCAAAAGGCTAAGTCACGTAACAATATCACAGTTGATCTAGTGACCTACCGGTGCTAAGTCAAGTTAAAGAGGATGACTCCCGTGAGCCAATCTAAGATAGATACAAACGGATTGACAAAGCTTAATAAGTTCGCTTTATTATATAAATTATCTAGGTCCAAACGATAAAGACTATAATTGGGGAGGTTAATTACGTTGTGTCGAGTCGTGTCTTTACTTTTCTTGTCTTATGTTGGTCGTAGACCGCCTCTATGTCCTTGACATGTTTAATTAATTGTTTGTATATAAGATGATCCACAATTGGTTCCTCTGTGGGATCGACTTGATTCACTATAGCTATACCGCGATGGGCCTAGTCCTCTTGCTAGTATTGGTTTATTGGTATTTTTATGGTGGTCGTCATATTTTATAAACCCGATTGACCACGCCTTAAGATTCTGAAGCTTTCTCTTGATCAATCGAATCGCAAATTCATGGTCGTGGGTTCTAGAAGACTTTGTAAACCCACTGCTTGCATACTGAGATAATGGCATCAAGGTCGATAGATGCACCAGTGTCACATAAGGAATTTGGGAAGACTAGTCCTCCCATCCGCAATGTGAGCACAAATTTTCCCGGTCGCTTCTCTTGATTGGTAAGCCTTCATAAGCTCACAGAGAACACTCCTTACCAACCGCTTGATCCATTCTGCTAACTTCTTCTTGGAAGATACAACATCCTTGATGAACTTTGTATACTTAGGCATCTCGACCAAGACCTCGGATAATGGCAGATTTTACGAGTATTTTTAGAAGGTTTAGCACCTTCTCGTACTTTTTGTCTTCAACCAAAGGAATATTGCTCTTCCTCGGTGGAAGCGGAAGCTTCTTGAGATCACTCTCGGAAAAGACTCTCTTTGAGGATGCGCCGATAGCTTTGTCTTCCAAATCCTTCCACCGAACCGTCTTTCGAAGCTTTGTAGTCGGGGATCACCCACGAATTTTTTTTTCTTTTTTAGGTCCTCGAGGATCGCCACTTGAGGATTTCCAACTTTTTCACCGGGGAGGCAGCCACCGAGGATTTCCAACCTTTTCACCTATCGAGGATCACCACCGATTACTTGCTTGCATGCCAAGGGGATGATGGGTGCTCAACTTCCCTCCCGCCTTATCAATGGCGGGATGGGCTAGTGGTTTCCTGAAAGCCAGGGGACCACTCGGTGTGTACCGCTTCTTAAACTCATTGTCTTGGCCTCCTCTTGTCCATAATGCATTGTTGAGTGCGAGGTCGATTACATTGGTCGCTACTTAAATCGGCCTGAGCAACATGACCGCCTTAGGATTTTTCGGTAAAAGCGGGCGGATGCCCGGGGTCTTGATGCTAATCGCTCACCAATTGCCCTATTTGTCTCTCAAGATTTTTATTGTCTGCTTTGCTCCTCCAACTTGGTTTGAAATTGTTGGATTGGGAGGGTCTTGAGAGTTACGATGATTTTGAGGAGTGGTGATTGGGTGATTTGGAAATGTAGAATTAGAATTGGCGGGACAATTACGATTGAACCTTTCTATTTGTGGATTGGAAGAATTATAGCTTGGGTTACGATTATAACCAGGGGTTTCTATTGAAGTTCGAATTAAGATTAAATCCGAAGATTGATTAAACCTTGGTTTTGGAAAGCTGATACGGCGAAGAGAATTGGTTATTAAATCTACGATTTGTGCGGCAGAGAAAGCATTGACTTCCGATTACGCCCAATCATGGGATGAAGCGAAGCAATATGCCCGTCTTTGTCACATACTTGGCATGTGATTGGATTATGTCGCCCATAGTCATGAACAACATTGACTTCTTGAAGCGGAGGGGAAGAAAATTGACATTGGCCGGTCATATGGCGGTCGACGACATGCTTCACAATCTGAACTTGAGAGTTCTGTGAAGGTGAAGGAGCCCGATAACTCGGATTTGGAAAGTTTTGAGAAGTTGTCATTTGAGAGGTTGCCATTTGCTTTCGCAACATGGCAACGAGATTTTGCATCGTCACCTCTTCGACCTTGGGAGGCGGAGGAGGTGCTTGAATGGCTTGATAAGAGGGCATAATTGTACTTGGCAATGTCTTGAACAATGCCCAACCCCTCCTCAGTGTTTTCTTGAGAAATGCCCCACCGGAGGAACTATTGACCATGCCCTTGGTGAGCTCGGTCAATCCATCGAAGAAAGTATGGACTTGCCTTTGCTTTGGCAAGCCATGATGGGGACACTTACGCAGGAGAGACTTAAACCTTTTCCACGCATCAAAGAATGACTCATTGTCCGGTGACGGAATGTGAAGATTTCGTTCGAGACAGCAATGCTTTTTGAAGGAGGAAAGTATTGACTTAGGAATTCCTTCTCGAGCTCCGCCCACGTAGTGATGGATTCGAGAGGAGAGAGTGATACCACTCGAGTGCCTCCCCGTAAGGAAAATGGAAATAGTTTAAGCTTGATGGCGTCCTCACTTACACCTTGGATACGGGTAGTACCGCATATTTGCAAGAATGTGTGTAAGTGAGTGTGGGGGTTTCGGATGGGAAACCATGGAAAATTGATGCATCTTTGCATCATCTGAATAAGTCCGGTTTAAGCTCGAAGTTTGGAGCGATAATGGTAGGCATGGCGATAGCCGGGTTGATGGTGATTTGTGCGGGCATGGCATAGTCGGCCAGCGTCCGTCTATCTTCAGCCGCCATTATTACTATTCTTCGATTTCTCACGAAAGATATTGCTCAAATTCTTGATCTAGAGCGTTTCCTTCGTCGAAACGAAGTCTCCGCCTATTGGATCGGACTATGGTCCGCTCGGAGTCGAGGAATAGATTAGTGGTCCTTTATGACTACGAGTTTGCATAAACCGAACACCAACTCAAGGTGTTGAGCAAGAAAGGATAGAAAGTAGCGAAAGGACGGATCGCATGCAGAGGAAGGGATAACTAAACCTAGAGGAATCAAAAACTACTAAACTTAACTACGAAAAATTTAAAAGCAGAAAAAGCGAAACACTAAAAAGCGTGTTGAAATCTTACGAGCCCAAAATGGAAGGAAAACAGTGGATTTTGACCTCGAAAGCGGTGTCGGACGGCCTCTCGGCGGTCCATACGTCGTCGGCGTCGGAACGAGCTTTCCGAATTGGGGTCCTGTGCGCCAATCCGACACTCGAGCCGAAAGTTATGGCCAAAATACTATCAAGTGCTAAAACGGACCCTTTTATCCAAAAATTTGATCGTGAAAGATGTGGAGTCAGATGATTCAACCTTAGATGTCACCGAATCAATGTGGAAACTAGAAAGGATAGAAACAAAAACCCTACCTACGAAAAGACACTGAAACAGGAGGACAGACGGGCGGGCGTCAAGGTCCTGGGCGGGCGTGCCTGGAGGTTGAAGTGGACGGGCGTTCAGAAAACCGAACGCTCGTCTGAGGGGTCAGAAACAGAACAGAGTTGAAATTTTTACAGTGGACGGGCGTTCATAGGTATGGACGCTCGTTCATATGCAAAATTTTCCAGAAAAAACGAAGCGATTTGAGCGAGAGAGAAAAGTAAAGAAAGCAGAAAGGGAAAAGCAGGAGAAAAACTAATCACTAATGAAACTTTAACCCTAATCTAAAACACCAATATCCTAACTACTTAAAGGTTAATCTTCCTAGGAATCGACCTAAAAGCAGGGATTAAAACGCGAAAGCGAAAAAAAAAAAAGCGAACTAACACGGAAAAGCGAAAAACAAATAAAAACAAAAACTAGGCAAACCGTCCGGTTCCCCGGCAACGGCGCCAAAAACTTGTCCCGGATTTTATCAATACAAAACAACAAGTAATAAACCGGTTAACCTCAAGTGCAAGGATCGTAGTATGGAGGCTAATGCCGGGTCGATCTTACGGGGAACTAGACGAATGTGAATCCTAGCTTCTGTTTTCAACTAAACTATTGTCACGAATCTAACCTAAACAAATATGCAAAAAAAAGTAACTAGACAGAGGATTGCTCCAATGCTAGGCAAGATTGAAAGCGATAAAAACTAAACTAAAGTAAAGTGCAGGAAAAGTAAACTAATCTAGCAATTCAAGTTTTAAGGATTTAAATCAGGTATAACGAACGAACAAGCAATTGATCCACCTATCCTATCAACATTCAATTCTAACTCGGATTAATTCGTGATTTCTACTCAAGTCGTGATTCACCTAATCGAAGGCATAAACTCCTACTCTCGTAGACAAGTTCGTTTTCTAATCTTTTACCTTTCGATGTTAAAGATTACGTCTTTCTAACCTAGGCGTGAAATCTTTCGATTTCTAATCTAGAAAATCAATCTAATAACTTTCGTTTTGATTAGATTAAAGGTCTAAACTTTTATCATGGTGATCTAACATTAACATGACTCTCATCAAGTTAAAACAATCATAAAAGCAAAGATCTTTCGATGTAATTGCAATACACAATAATAAACAATGATAAAAGAAACAACTTCGAAGTAGAAACTCACGAATTAATCACGAACAAAACTGAATTGTTGATGGACGGCTTCACAACGCTTGTTCAAAGAGGGATTAGCCTCTTAGCATCCTTTGAAAGCTTGAATTGTTGAATAAAAAGTGCATGAAACTAACTAATCTAATCTAAGAATTAAAGTGCATAAAAGTAGATAAAAACTGTAGAAAAACGCAGCCAAGCTGCCCCCTAGGGTTTAGGGTTCGAAATTCTATGATTAGGGTGAAAGAAATCCGCTGCTTATATAGAGTTTCAATGTCGGCTGCTACAGTAACCGCTCCGGACGCCCGTTTGAAGATTCCGGACGCTCGTCCACTATTTTCAGCAACAGCATCCAAACTTGTAACGCTCATATCTCGGGCCTCGTAAGTCGGAATGGAGTGATTCAAAATCCTGTAGAATCCTCTCTTCAAGACCTACAACTCTTCTCTTGAGGTCCAGAGTCAAATCGGTTGTTATCATATCAAGAACTGCGTTGGAAGTTCAGCGCTACCCGAATCTGATTTTCTTCCTCGGACGCTCGTCCGATATATCTCGAACGTTCGTTCCTTGACCTTGAACTTGTGCCAGGCGTTCGTTCATCCAGCGTCCAAACTCTCTGTATCAAAATATTTTCCTGGACGCCCGTCTGCTTTATCAAACGCCCGTCCACTCTGGACGGGACCCGGACGAACGTCCATATGTCTTTGTAACTTCGATTTCTTGATCTTTATCCCTCCTTCTTCCATCTTTATCCTTCTTTCCTCGTCTCTTTCTTGATTTAGCTCGAATTATATCAACATTTGATCATCAATTCAGCCTCCAACATGTACCCACATGACATCAAAAACACCGCAAAACGTAACACAATCCAAATACTCGTAAAACCATAATTAAAACACATACACAACCTCATTTTGCAAATAAACTAATCAAAATCTTACTTGCTTAATAAATCATTTAAACACTCGTTTTCTATGCAAATTATACAAATACGGAGGAAATCATTATCAAATATAACGTTAAAAACCGTATAAAAATACCCTTAACATTATCCACACCCGTAAATGGACCAAACACCATTTTATATTGGTTCTTATTAAAAGTTGTATCAAACGAAAGTGGATCACCAAAGAGCATGTAGTTTTTTATAGCAATAGGATCAACCCAGAATATTCTGCTCAAATTCCCATCCTTGTCCACATCAAAATCAAAGTAGAATGCATTACACATTGCTTTTTTTTGCATAAACTTTTCAATTAACATCTGTGCATCATACTCTTTGATAAATTTCTTGACATCTCTGGAGAAGTTCTTAAAATCTTCTAATGACGCACCAATATTACGGAAACCGCTTACATGTTCCTTGAACATCTTAAATGACTTGGTCGCCCCAAAATTTACCTTTGCATTGTCAATTATTATTTTCTTATGCACGATGTTTATATCTCTAGCTTGCTTCAAATGGACCATGGTATTTGGAGTATTCGGATGGTGTGAGTGGCCTTTATAAAAGTAGCAACCATGTATTTCTTTGTTTTCTCTTCCTCTACACCATCTTCTATTATTTTGAAAACTATTTTAGCTGACAACCAACCCTAGTTATTGGAACCCTTCTTAGTTTCACTGCCGGCTTACTTATCCTCGCCTTATTACATACGCAGCGCTTGTATATAATATTTCGTTAGGTCCTTTACCATGTTTTTCTATATCCAAACGATGTTAAACCCGCGACTTCACTATACTTCCTATAAAAACGTATTCCACTGTTTAGGTCATCAAACAACATCCCTACAACCGGCTTTAAATTCTCTAGAACATAGGGTATTTGGTTGATAGGGTCTCTAGTGACGACAGGAGTAGCTTCATAAAAACATTAAAATTTAATATCAGATGCACATTAAAAGTGACTAGATGCACTAAAATACTAATAAGATGCAATTGAACGTAAAAACAGAGCATAAATAACTATAACCTATAGTACCATCTTGTTCGACTACCTCTTCTGCTAAAGGTGACTCATAGTTGATTCCTTCCACACTATCTGCATTATTTGAATGATAAATTAAACACACCCGTTCATTTATTTTACATGATATTCTATCAAAAATATGGAAGAAGAAGTAAAATTATAAGAAAATTCACCTACTGTACTTATGTCAGGTACAACGTCAGCTACTGCCATACTTGTCAAACTAGAAGTGTTGATTTCTTCACTTAATTCTGTAGTTTCTGTAACAGAGTGAAAAAGTTATGATAACGAAATTTAAAATCACCAACTAGATGCACTAAATCAACAACCACATGCACTAAATCACCAACTAGTATTGTATGTTTTAACAAACAATTTGCCAAAACAATTTGAGTGAAAAATTACCTGCTTGATAAGGTGTATTTTGTACTCTTTCATCCAAAATATATGCTGTGTACAAAACAATTTGAGTATTTGATGACGGAAAAATTCATAGTTATTTTTATAACTTTTTACCCCGTTTCTGATATCATTTTGAGCACTTTTATATCATTTCAAGTCATTAATTCCTTAGATTCATCCAAATATATAAGTAGTAGTTATTTTATAAAATATCGTATTTTTATCATGTTTTTGTAGATTTTGTACCGGTTTAGTAACCGGAGTGTCGTGTCGGATTTACGTTTGGTATTTTGGTGGTTTATTGCAGAATTATAGGTTGACCAAAATCCCGAGTGACGACACGTTTTGAGGCCTAAAAGAGGTGTTTTTAGGGATAAAAGAGTGTGCCACTAACTTAAGTGGTCAAGTGGATCAGTGATTAGTGGTACCACTAACGATTTATATCTTCGACGAACAAATGGCCTTTCAAAACGGCATTTTCTGAAGAAGTGGCCTTAATGAAAGTTGTAGATCTTCAAATAATCTTTCCAACGCATTTTGAATCAAGTCAATCGGACTTCTACAACTCAAATGGTGGTCAAGTGGCTAATCAATTCAGTATTAGTGGAAAATCCAAAAAGCGATACACGACATACGAATGGCTCATCAAAACGACATTTTCTGAAGAAGAGTCCTTCATGAAAGTTGTAGAGTTTTCCGAGAGATTTCTAATGACGTTTAAATCATGATTTTTGGAGGTCTACAACTCGAGATATGAATTTTAGAAGTTTAATATATAATTTTATATAATTATATAACCGCTCACATGCATTCTGTTAGGGGAAATGATTGCCTTCACCCACTCGGATCGATCCGGCTCCCCTTTGATCTTCTTCTATATATACAGAGCATTAGCAGCAACAGAAAGGAGAAATATATATATACTGTATATATATATATATATCTAACTAGCTCCTCGTTTCTTTCTTTTAGTTTTAATGTGGCATTATGCAAAGGAATAATTTAGTAGTAGTAGTATCGTTGTAATGCTCGGGAAATTATCGGAAGTTCGGTGTTCTTTAAAAGTCATTTGTAATTTCACGTTTTGTAAGTCCATATATATATATATATCTTCATCTTGTATTTTTATCGTTGTTCTTTATCTTTTCTTTCATTTTTGTTGCTTTCATATATCTACATATATGTATATATATATATAAGTATAAGTAGTAGTATCTATATAATATATATATATATATATATATATATTTACTTTTACATATATTTACTTATATTTACTTTTACATTTTTACATTTTATATATATATATATATATATATATATATATATATATATATATATATATATATATATATATATTTACTTATATATTATTTTATTTTACTTATTTACTTTTACACTTATATATATATATATATATATATATATATATATATATATATATATATATATATATATATATATATATATATATATATATTTACTTTTATACATTTTACTTACTTATTTACTTTTATAAATTTATATATATATATATATATATATATATATATATATATATATATATATATATATATATATATATATATATATATATATATATATATATATATATATATAGTAAAGTAGCATATAAAAATATATATAATAATAATATATATATATATATATATATATATATATATATATATATACTTTTACGCATTTTACTTACATTATTTACTTTTATGCACTTATATATATATATATATATATATATATATATATATATATATATATATATACTTTACGCATTTTACTTACGTATTTACTTTTATTTTTTATATATATATATATATATATATATATATATATATATATATATATATATATATATATTACTTTTACGCATTTTACTTATATATTTACTTTTATATATTATATATATATATATATATATATATATATATATATATATATATATATATATAGTATATTTACTTTTATGCACTTATATATATTATTAGCTATATAACTATATATCTATATATATAAATATATATATATGTACTTATAAAAAAATGAATTCGCTTTTACTTTCCGTCGTTAATATAATTTCCGTTAATCATTCCGTTATTATCGCCAAAATGAATAGCTAAACGTCACGTATAGTCGAATTATGTAAAAGCAGTGAAAGCATACAAGGGGATTAAGCGGGAGTTGTGTAGTGCGTAATTTGATATTTTTAATGATTAATCTACGTCCTAAAACTTAATATAAACGTCTTTGAATTAAACTGATCATTTAGTTCACTGTCACACATATCGAACCTCATAAATGCATTTTGCGGTGAGATGTGGGAAAAAAAGGGTTTTGGGATCGTTTGCGTAGATTCGGCCTAGTTGTTAGGACCGTTTTCAATACTGAGGTTTGTCATCCTTGTTCGGCGACTCTAAGAGCGTAATCATGTTTAGTTAATCGGTTTTCTAAAAGGAAAATTAATTAACTTCACATAGGGTGTTGAGTGAGAGTTGTTCGGACCTTAACACCGAATAGGAGATGGCACCCGTGGATGTCGTTAAAATCGATGTGGAAAGGTAGGTTGGTTAAAACACGCTTCTGTCAAGTCTTCCTTAGGGGTAAAAATAGCTCGTTGGATCATAATTGGCCATACATTTTAATAACTAGAACTACAACCGTTAGCTAATTTTTACTGCACTAGTGTAATATCTCTCCACCGCAATCTTGACCTAAACCAAGTCTCGTACGTCGATTTTGGTACTTAAACGTTGTTCCACATGTGGATTCGACCTTGTTATCACTATACTACCTTTGTTGACTCGATACAAGATTCACACCGGTTTCATTCATTCACAAGTTATCTTGGATTATTATCTTATCTAAAAAAGCGTTTCCTCTTCCGATTTAACACGCCATTAATTAGTTTACCTTCGGTCTTAACTAATATCGATACAAATCAAAGATATGGATTGAATCTAACCTAACAACATTATCCCTCAACTTCCGTTTGTTGGAATAATAATTGTTAATCTCTATCATGGAAATCTAACGAATTTATTAACTTCCGTTATCTAAATTCGATTAACATACTGACATCTCAAAGCGACTCTCGTCATACGGTAGAAATCAAATCATGCAATCATCTTTCCGATTTATATGCAAGATACAAATAAACATAGGAAAGCGAAACAATTGTAATTAAAACTTACAAAATATCCATTAAAAGAAATAAGGTGCTGTCTGCAAAAGAAAGCTTCAAAGCTCCATCCATGGCTGCTCAACTTCATTACCATGGCGGCGAACAAGAAAAGAAAAGCGAGCGAAATAAAACCTAATCTAACTTGCCACCCCAAAAGCCTCAAAAAGCTTGGGGCGACTAAGGTTGCTCTCTTATGATTGGGGATCAATAGGAGTCGAAAATATATGTTTTAGGGTTGAAAACGCGCTGCTATTTATAGAAAATCCGGCGGTTGCTACTGATAGCGGTGCGGACGCCCGTTCACAAGGTCGGACGCCCGTTCACTATTTTCAGCAACAGCATCCAAACTTGTAACGCTCATATCTCGGGCATCGTAAGTCGGAATGGAGTGATTCAAAATCCTGTAGAATCCTCTCTTCAAGCCCTACAACTCTTCTCTTGAGGTCCAGAGTCAAATCGGTTGTTATCATATCAAGAACCGCGTTGAAAGTTCAGCGCTACCGGAATCTCGATTTTCTTCCTGCATGCACGCCGCCGTCCACAAGGGACGGGCGTTTGTTTCTACGGACGGAGGAGCTCGTTCATCATGCGTCCCGAACTCTACGATCCAATTCAAACTTACGAGAATTTGGTTCAATATAGTGGGCGCCCGTCCATTTCCTGGACGGGACATGGGCGAACGTCGGCCTTCTTTGAAACCGATTTCTTGATAATTATCTTATTTCTTCCATCTTTATCTTCTTTCTCATCTCTATCTCTTCAAGATTACTTCAAACAACTTCAACTTGATTTTAACTCTTCCAACTCCTTTTCCAAGTCGAAAATATGTATCTACACACATCGAAAACATACAAAAACGTAACACGATTCCAAAATAATATAAAATCATCAAATAAACATTTAAATTGATATGTTTTCATATTTAATCATTAAAAACCTCATTTACTCAATTAATCAATTATAATCCCGATTTCTATGAAAATAACACGTATATGGGGAATATTGATATACAAAATATATGTGAAAATCACTACAATTTACTAGCAGACTCTCTAAAGCGTAATCATGTTAGGTTAATCGGTTTTAAAGGAAAATTAATTAACTTCACATAAGTGAGAGTTGTCGAGACCTTAACACCGGAATTAGGAGTTGGCACCCGTGGATGTCGTTAAAATGTGGAAAGGTAGGTTGGTTAAAACATATCTGTCAAGTCTTCTTAGGGGTAAAAATAGCTCGTTGGATCATAACGGCTATACATTTTAATAACTAGAACTACAACCGTTAGCTAATTTTTACTGCACTAGTGTAATATCTCTCCACCGCAATCTTGACCTAAACCAAGTTCTCACGTCGATTTTGGTACTTAAACGTTGTTCCTGTGGATTCGACCTTGTTATCACTTTATACCATCATTGACTCGATACTAGCGGTTAAAGTTAGCGACTAGTTATTTTGCTATCAAGAATTTTTGGCGCCGTTGCCGGGAGCTAACGTTTGATATCTTGTAAGTTGACCAAGCCTGGCTTAGTCGTTTTATTTTGTTTTCGTGTTGTTTCTTGTTTGTCGGTGAATGACTCGAAGCTCTAAAGAACCTCTCATCGAACCCATCCAAGAAATCGAAGCTTACATACGTCATAAAGCTTGATCGGCGCGAGGAGAAATCCTAGTCGCTAGTCCGAACCCCTTTGTTTGAAGAAGAGAGACATTAGAAAGATCACTTTCTAATTCCTCTCTGAGAAATGAACGATATCATAACTAGAAAAAGCGGTAAGGATCCCATTGATGAACAGACTCTACAGGGCAAACCTCAACCACTACTGGTGGTAATGCAATGATACTTTGCAAACTCCACCGAGGACCCTCGTCATGAATCATTGAGAGAAGACAACACGAGGGCTACGTCGGTTGGGATCTGCGCGATTTAATCGAGGCCGAGGGATTGGATAAGATCTGAGAGGAGGACAAGATCCTCGGGATACGCAGAGAACTTCAGACCGAATTAGACCAAGAGGCGGTAAATCGAGCATGCGGATCTTTGGAGAATCAAGAAATCTGGGGTTCCAAAAACCCGTATGATCCACCTCCTCGGCGAGCCGGTTTATCGCCAGAGCAGATGGCTCGGCAAGCACAGGGGCGAGGGTTTGTCGAGATTACGTCACTACCCCACGAGGAAGTTATAGGGCACAACCCAATTAGGTACCCCAATTAATCGAGTAACATGGATATTAAGCAAAATATTCTAAACATGTTGGGGAACATGCCTTTTCCACGGGAAGTCGTCGAGAACCCGAGCGACTACGGATCACTTTCTCCGGATCTCGTGGAACAATGAAGTATAACGGGGTGAGTGATGAGGCGGTAAAATTAATAGTTTTTCCGTTTGCTTTAAGAGGAGCAACTAAGGATTGGTGCGACTCTTTTTGCAAATGATTCATTACATCGTGGTGGCGTAACGAGAGTATTCTGAAAAGTACTTTCCTCCGGCAAAGATTTTAGATCTCGAAAGAAGAAATCTCTTCGTTTGATGGTCTCGAGGGAGAGACACTAAAAGAGACTTATGAGAGATTTAGGGGGTTGCTGAAAAGATGCCCTCCACACGGTTTTTCTACGGTAGAGCAAGTTATTATATTATTCAGGGCCTTAGAGCCGATGGACCAAAACAAGCTGAATGCCGCAAGCGGCGGATATATTATGAATCTACCACGGAACAAGCAATGAGACAGATAGAAAATGCGGCGAGATGGAGAAGGACAATGGGGATCGGCGAGAAAGAAGAAGAAAGCCCCAATGGAAAGTGTAAAGTCATTTGAAAGAGGAACTCGATCGAGAATCTGCCATGCATGACAAGATGCAAGAAATGGTACTAAAGATGGACCGAATGGAGTCCAAAAGAAAGAAGACACATCAGTGCCAACTCTGTGGAGGTGGACATTCTGCCATAGAATGTGTATCGTTGAAAAAATCCACTTATCCACAACAGTTGTCACCTACTCCAGTACAACAACAGTCTGGCAATCAGAATGACCAACATCGAATGAATGTCTATGCGATGGGACAGATGGATATGAATCAGCAAGAGTTTGGCCAGCAACAGTGGAACCAAAACTTTAATAATCAGCAAGGGCCACAAATGGATTATGGTATGAATGATGGTTCACAACAATATGATGTGAATTATGTTGGACAAGGTTGGAATCAGGGGCAGAATCAGAATTGGAATAGAAACAATAATCAGAATCAAGACTTTAGGCAAAACCAAAGCTCATACAACCGACCTTGGAATCATAATCCCCAGAATCAGAGTTCATACCAGAATCAAAACTGAGGCTACTATCAGAATAGTCAGAATCCGCAGTCTTAGTCACAAGGACAACAGCAGAATCAGAGTTCATATTGGAATCAAAATCAAGGCTGGAATCAGAATCAGGGTCAGCAAAACAATCAGAATCAACAAGTGAGCCAGCCATCTTTGAGAAGTAATAATTACGGCACCTATCAAGCATCAAGCGCTCATCTCGCACGAGAACAATCAAAGCAATCAAAGAACCAAACAATTACGGTGTTGAGAAGATGACCTTTGAGATACTCCCGAGAAATTAGACAGGAATGTTTTCGAGTTAAATAAGAATGCTATAGAGCAAAAAGTGGTCACACATTTCGCCATTGAACTTGGAGACCCAAGTAGGACAAATAACCGACACTCTAAAGACAAATCTAAGTGGTGGACTCCCGAGTAACACCGAGAGGAACCCAAAGGATGTGAATGTTGTGTTCACACGAAGTGGTAAAAGAGGTCGGGTGAGTAACAAAAAAGAAAGAATTATGGGTCAAGAAGCGGCGAGAAAGGCTGAAAAGAAAGCGATTGGCTGTGAAGGAGCGATGTATGGTGAAGTCGAGATCGAAGATTTGGAGACTGGCAATGTCGAGCAGAGAATGGAAGCAATGAGGAAAGAATTGGAAGCCACGAAGAAGGCATTGGCTGAGGCAAACCAGAAAGCAGTGGAAGGGGCAGCACCGAAGAACGACTATGTGGTATTGGACATCAAAGAAGAAGAAGCCTCGCCGCCTAAAGAAAAAGGTAAGAAAAACAGAATTCCTCCTCCTCCCCCTGATTTTGATGTTAATACTTTACCCTATCCTCCTAAGGGACCCAGAAAGGACATACCGACCAGTGGTCGAGGCAAAATTTCCGAATCTCTTAAGAAAGGTAGAGATGAATATTCCCCTATTAGAGGCAATTTCGAGCATTCCCCCATATTTTAAATTTTTGAAAGGAATGTTGTTGAGTAAGGAGAAGATGCATGCAGATGGTACATTTGAGTGAGGAATGTTCTGCAATCTTTGATAATAGAATACCCCCAAGTTGCGAGGATAGAGGTAGCTTTACCATCCCAATTACCATTGAGAAGCTGTGTTTAAAAATGTGCTATGTGATCTAGGGCTTACGTGAGCCTGATGCCCAGAGGAATTTATGAGAAATTGGGATTGGGGCGTTAGAGCCAACAGGAATGACCTTTGGATGGCGAGATAGGTGCATTAGGAAACCTCACAGGGGTAGTGAAGATGTGTTGGTGCAGTAGACAAGTTTGTTTTCCTGTTGACTTCAGTAGTTTTAGATATGGATATGGATTCTAAAACCCCGCTTTTGTTAGGTCGGCCTTTCTTGAACACAGGAGAGACCTTGATAGACGTAAAGAGGGGAGAGATCATACTACGAGTCGGGAAGGAGAGTGTAGCCATAAATGTCTATAATGCAATGAAGCATCCTAATGATGAAAAGAGTGATTGTTTTTACATTGATGCTATATATCCTTGTATTTTGGAGCACACTAACTGGCAGGATACCAAGAACCAATGGAAGAATGCTTGATGAAGTCAAGCACATGCAGAGGATGACGATCCACAAATGAGAGTTGAGTATATCATTTGGAGGCAACTCCTTTTGTCGACGCAAGTGGAATAAGAAGCTAGAGCTCGGTTTGGTGGCAAGTCGCCAAAGCCGTCAATCGAGGAACCACCTATCGATCTGGAGTGAAGCCACTTCTAAGCATTTAAAGTATGTGTTTTTAGAACACGATGAATTACTTCCTCTTATTGTGTAAATCTGCACTAACCGCGTTTTGCAAGAAGCTAAGTTGATCCACGTCTTGAAGAAACACAAAAGGCCTTCGGATGGAAGATGGTTGACATAAAAGGGATTAGTCTTTGATATCGCAAGCACAAGATCATCCTGGAAGAAGGTGCCAAGCCGGTCGAGCCAGAGACAATTTGAACCCACATATGCAAGAAGTGGTAAGAAAAGACGTGGTAAAGATGCTTGAGTTAGGGATAATCTCACGCAATCTCCGACGGTGAATGGGTGAGCCCCACGCAAGTCGTGCCTAAAAAAGGAGGCATCACAGTTGAGCTTAATGAAAAAGGTGTGCCCATTCCTACTCGTTTAGTTACTGGTCACAGAGTTTGTATTGATTTTCGCATGCTGAATGATAAGACTAGGAAAGATCATTTTCCCTACCCTTTATTGATCAAATGCTAGAGCGTCTGAGTGGTCATGCATTTTACTGCTTTTTGGACGGTTTTAGTGGCTATTATCAAATTCACATCGATATACATGACCAGGATAAGACTACATTCACATGTCCGTATGGCACCTTTGCATTCAAAAGAATGCCGTTTGGGTTGTGTAATGCACCCGCGACGTTCCAGCGATGCATGATGGCTATCTTTGCCGATATGATAGAGAATTTCATGGAAGTTTTTATGGATGACTTTAGCGTTTTTGGTGATACTTTTGACGAGTGTTTGTCGAACATTGATAAGGTGCTTGCACGTTGTGAGGAGACAAACTTGGTTTTAAATTGGGAAAAGTGTCATTTCATGGTAACTGAAGGAATTATTTTAGGACATAAGGTATCGGGTAAAGGAATAGAGGTCGATAGAGCAAAAATAGAGGCAATTTCTAAGCTTCCTATGCCTACAAATCAAGACTCTACGTTCATTCTTGGGACATGCGAGTTTTTATCGTAGATTCATTCCGGTTTTTCCCACATTGCTAGACCTCTTACTCTTCAATTGATGAAGGGTGCCCTTGTGTTTTTGATGCGGCATGCCCAGATGCTTTTCGAACTCTTAAGAAACTTCTTACTTCGGCTCCTATCTTGGTAGCTTTGATTGGTCTAAGGAGTTCGAAGTGATGTGTGATGCGAGTGATTATGCCGTAGAGAGCCGCCCCAGGTCGGAAGGTTGACAAGTTGTTTCGCCCTATCTACTATACGAGTCATACTATGAACTCGGCTCAACAAAAGTATGCCACAACTGAAAAGGAACTTTTAGCTGTTGTTTTTGCTTTCGACAAGTTCCGGTCATACTTGGTTGGATCGAAAGTCATAGTTCTGCCCGACCATCTTTGCGTTGAAATACCTATTTGCCAAGAAGGATGCAAAACCACGCTTGTTAAGGTGGATCTTGCTTCTTCAAGAGTTCGATGTAGAGATTAAGAATAGAAAGGGGTGTGAGAACGTAGTAGCTGACCATCTGAGTAGGATGGATCCAAGTGAAGAGAGATGTTTTACAAAAGTTGAGATTGATGACCGTTTTCGGGATGAGCAGTTGTTCGTAGTGGATACGATGCTCCCGGTTAAGCGAGGAAATTTCCTGCAGAGAGGAAAGAATGGGAACCCTTGGTATGCACCTTTTGTTAATTATTACGAGTGTGGATTAAGTAGATCCGAGTTTGATGAAAACCGAAAAGAAGTTTTATAGTGAGGTGAACCGATATGTGTGGGAAGATCCCTTAATTTTTAGGCTATGTCTTTGATGGAATCTCGAGGAGATGTGTTGATGACGGTGAGATAGTGAGTGTTCTCTCATTTTGCCATGATAAAGAGGCCGGTGGCCACTTCTCGGCGAGAGAACGGCATTAAAGGTGTTACAAAGTGGGTTCCTCTTGGCCCACTATTTTCAAGGATGCATATGCTTATGTTAAGATGTGTGATGCCTGTCAACGCTCGGGAAGGATTTCAGGAGAAATGAGATGCCCAGAAACCGATATTAGTGTGTGAAGTATTTGATATATGGGATTAGACTTCATGGGACCATATCCGTCTTCTTTCGGGAATCGAGTACATTCTTGTCGCTTTGTGATTACGCTTTCAAAGTGGGTTGAGGCAATTGCTTCACCTACTAACGACAAACATGTAGTCATAAAATTTCTTAAGAAACATATTATATCCCGGTATGGAATACCTCGAGCAATAATCAGTGACAATGGAAGTCACTTTACAAATAGAGATTTCAATAAGCTTTTAATGAAGTATGGGGTCACTCATAAGTTAGAGCCGCCACTACCACCCTCAGACTAGTGGCCAAGTCGAATTGTCCAACGGGGAATTAAAAGAATCTTGGAGAAGACAGTCAATTCTAATCTTAAGGAATGGTCAAAGAAGTTAGATGATGCGCTTTGGGCACACCGAACTGCGTTCAAGACACCAATAGGTATGTCACCCTACATGCTTGTTTTTGGCAAGGCTTGCCATCTCCCCGTAGAGTTAGAGCATAAGGCCTATTGGGCGATTAAGAATCTAAATATGGATGACGCATTAATCGGTGAAAGAAGGATGGCTCAGTTGAACGAGTTAGATGAGTTTCGCTTTCAAGCTTACGATTGTTCAAATAAATATAAGAAAAGACCAAAATGCTTCATGATAAGTTGATCAAACCTCGTATTTTCGACGTAGGTGATGAGGTCCTTTTCTATAATACTCGCCTCCATTTATTTCAAGGCAAACTTAAGTCAAGGTGGTCGAGGACCATATACGGTATTATGAAGTTTTCGACTCAGGAGCCATCGAGGTAACACATCGAAGCACGGAACGTTCATCACGAACGGCCTGCGTCTAAAAAAGTATAAGAAGTTACCATTCGATGAGGCTCTCGAAATTGTGCATTTGACTGATCCCGAGTCTTGATAAATCGTTTCTGAGTTTTAGTCGAGCCAACGACGTTAAACAAAAGCGCTACCGGGAGGCAGCCCGTTAAATAATAATAATAAAGATAATTTGAATAAGCCTAGTCTTAATGAAATGTAGAATCTGTATGAAAGATGAACACAAAGCACAACCAAGTCTCAGGATGAATGTTTGAATTTCATTAAGAGGGAATGATTAGGTGGTTATCCGAAAATCCCGATGGAAAAAAAAAAGAGATAAAAATTCAAATGTATCATTTCTTGGACTTAGGTTATTGAACCCTTGAGGATCTGGGTATAAAAGACTCAATACTCTTTCACACATTTCATTTTATGATCTAGTCTGTTTCAAATTTATGAGTCGTTGTAGTATAGTGGTGAGTATTCCCACCTTAATAAAACTATGTGTAATAAAAGGAATCTAGAATAGTGACTATGAATTGATGTCTTATGCATGTTCTATATATTGTCTATCGAATTTTACGTAATAACAGGCCATTTTCTTATTATTCCCATATCCCTATTACATACTTTGGCA
This sequence comes from Gentiana macrophylla, assembly GCA_026214975.1. Taxonomy (NCBI): domain Eukaryota; kingdom Viridiplantae; phylum Streptophyta; class Magnoliopsida; order Gentianales; family Gentianaceae; genus Gentiana; species Gentiana macrophylla. The sequence goes on along the minus strand of CM047816.1, from coordinate 20,351,098 downwards.
CGAGGACCATGTCCCGTGTTTGCTTTGTTTTGATTTTGATATAGGGATGCGGATCGTGCTTTTCTCATGGTCATTACATGGATTTGATAGCACCTTTCTGCTGGTTTATAAGCTAAGTCTTCCTCTCTATCTCATTTACACTCACGAGAATAATGTAAAATCGTAAGTGGGGGTAGAGTATGGTTGGTTAGAAATGGCATGTAAGTGTTTAAACCCTTAGTTTTTGATTTTTTTTTCGAGCATTATTTAGTTGATTAAAATAAATTGTATAAGGTATATATTTCATGGATTTGATGATGTAATGATCGATTTGGATGTATATAACCAAAGTGAACCGTAAGTGCATTTTAACCCCAAATTTATTTGTGTAACATGAATTCATTGTTCACGTAAGCCTTTGATATTGAAGCGAAAATTTTAAACTGTATCCATTCAAGATCCTAGTGGTTATTCTAGAGATAATTGCAAGAACTTAGTACTAACTTCGAGCGTGTCTTGTGAATATCTGAAGGTTTGAATGTGATAGAAAGGATATAAGTTAAGTTTATTGGGAAAGTGGAATGAAAAGAAAAATACCAAATTAAGATGAACTATATATATGTCGGTTGTAGCTACCAATGATTTGAGTGTGCGTAGAGGCGTTATCACGTAAACGCCCTATATCACTATGAGGTTTAAAAGCTCCCGATCGCTCGATGATAGTAGTCCGGCTAGGGTGTTATCACGAAACATCCTATTCTTTGGGAATGAGGGCATATGATACACATGTGAAATTAAGTTAAATTTAAAAATTGGCAAATGACAATGTGGAAAGTTGGTTTACAACTTAGTTATCTTCTAACTATCCCCGTATATAAATCGAATGATATGCTTTAGGGATTATCCTAATAAGTACACGGGAGGACTTTGTGTGGGGCTCATACTCGCCTATACCTAGGAAAGTCATTAGGATTGTCTGAATGGATACTTGTGCGTTTGCTTGAATTATTCAAGAGAGGATAGTGGAAATGAAAAAAGGCTTGTCACACACGCACTCTGTTATACATTTATATTGAGGTTAACGTGTGGTTATGATTCGAATGGTTTCATCATATGGTTGTCCCTTACATCTTATCTCTTCATGAATTTTTCCTCATTCATTTTATTTTATCGCATGTTTTGCTTTCGAGGGCGACCAAAAAAAGCTAAGTGGGGGGTTGTGATGACGGAAAAATTCATAGTTATTTTTATAACTTTTTACCCCGTTTCTGATATCATTTTGAGCACTTTTATATCATTTCAAGTCATTAATTCCTTAGATTAATCCAAATATATAAGTAGTAGTTATTTTATAAAATATCGTATTTTTATCATGTTTTTGTAGATTTTGTACCGGTTTAGTAACCGGAGTGTCGTGTCGGATTTACGTTTGATATTTTGGTGGTTTATTGCAGAATTATAGTTGACCAAAATCCCGAGTGACGACACGTTTTGAGGCCTAAAAGAGGTGTTTTTAGGGATAAAAGAGTGTGCCACTAACTTAAGTGGTCAAGTGGATCGGTGGTTAGTTAGTGCATCACTAACGATTTATATCTTCGACGAACAAATGGCCTTTCAAAACGGCATTTTCTGAAGAAGTGGCCTTAATGAAAGTTGTAGATCTTCAAATAATATTTCTAACGCATTTTGAATCAAGTCAATCGGACTTCTACAACTCAAATGGTGGTCAAGTGGCTAATCAATTCGTATTAGTGGAAAATCCCGAAAACGACACGACATACGAATGGCTCATCAAAACGACATTTTCTGAAGAAGAGTCCTTCATGAAAGTTGTAGAGTTTTCCGAGAGCTTTCTAATGACGTTTAAATCATGATTTTTGGAGGTCTACAACTCGAGATATGAATTTTAGAAGTTTAATATATAATTTTATATAATTATATAACCGCTCACATGCATTCTGTTAGGGGAAATGATTGCCTTCACCCACTCGGATCGATCCGGCTCCCCTTTGATCTTCTTCTATATATACAGAGCATTAGCAGCAACAGAAAGGAGAAATATATATATACTCTGTATATATATATATATATCTAACTAGCTCCCTCGTTTCTTTCTTTTAGTTTTAGTAACGGCATTATGCCGGGAATAATTTAGTAGTAGTAGTATCGTTGTAATAATACGGGAAATTATCGGAAGTTCATTGTTGCTTAAAGTCATTTGTAATTTCACGTTTTGTAAGTCCATATATATATATATATATATATATATATTATTAAAAACCGTGATGCATGATGCACGGGAAATAATAAACACATCGTAACATTTTTATAAGGGAAACAACAAATTCAAAAAAGAAAAGAAAAATAGAATACGTGAAACATGACGTTAAGTGAAATGATAGTAAATATATCAAATACTCGGGGGGTTTTTCTCTACCGATCCACACATTTGCCTTACTTACATTTTCAATTAACCAATAAAAAGAAAAGAAAACTCTAAATTACATTATGTAGCCAAATTTCCACACACAAAAATAAAAAAACTTTAAATGCCATACAAGAGCGTCTTGGTTGAGGAGTCAAAATAGTACCACCTCTAGTCTATAACATGTCGACAATAATAAAATGAGTCTCACTCACTGTGCTTTGCAACAATGCCAGTCTTCAAAATATGCAATGTGCGACCTCAAGAGAAATATGAAGATTTAGTACATTCTTCCCATACAACAATGACATTAAAAAGTTTGATTATGAGAATGTCAATGTTGTTGATGGTTTAAAAAAATCTACCTTGAAAATAAAGTAGAAAAGAAATAAGCCATCAATAAAATCTCATCAATTAATAAGCTAAAAGCAAATAAAACAATATCTATTCCTCAATAGCAAGTGAATTGTAACCAAATACACATTCCTGAATAGATAGTTTACTGACCGATCAATTTCAGCATAACATAAAGCTGTAACCAAATTCACGATACCAAGATCAAAGTAATTTAGGCATTTACAAATAACTTGAACCACAAACCAATAAATAAGGAATAGAGTGTGAAAAAGTGTGGCCCTGTGGGCATACTTGAAGAAGAAGCGTGTTTGAATCAGTAAAAAGGGTATTCTTCCTCCAAATTATAAACTTGAATGTTCAGCTTCAAACAACACCATTTTTCCTCCACCAACTCAGCCATGTTGTTCAACTGGGACATCAAGACAAAAGCTTAGAATATGAAATCAACTAACAACACAGTAAGACACAAAAAAAAAAAAAAAAAACCTTACATCGTAGGGTTGAATTTGGCATGTGTAGTCAACTGTGGTATAAGTACAATAAATCAGAAATGCATATCTTTTCACTACATTGTTTCGTCTTGTCTATAGTAGTACACCCCCCCCCCCCCCCCCCCAAGAAAACATTATCGAAAAACGAATAAGAAAATGAAGATTGTTTTTTGTTTATTTTTGTATGATCACCAATTTTAAGGAAACACGAAAGCTTAATGTTTGGTTTGAATACAAAGGTATTACACTTTATCACTCTAATTAGGAAATAATTTCAAATGTACACAAAGACAAAATATGTCCCAAAGTTTTCAAGAAAAGTAAAAATAAAATATATACACGTGAGTCACGACTCCTATCATAATATATATATATGTCCTAAACAACTGGTGTTATAAGTGGTAATCTTGATGGCTAAGTGGAACGACATTCTGACTTCTGCCGCCTCTCAGCACATTCTCACTTATTTCCATTTCCAAATAGTCACTTTACATTCATTTTGTCATTAATAATGCAAACATAATGGTACGAAGCCAAAAACAACATAAAAAAACAACAGAAACACTAACCTTGTTGAAATATTGAGCATTGATAAACCTTCAAGCCCGTTTCTGACATTTTCTTCTACTGAATCAAGTTCACATTGGAGAGATCAATTTTATTAAGCATGGAAAGACTTCCACAGTGTCCGTAACACAAATAGAAAAACCTTGTCCGAATGCAATGGTTTAGAACTTATTATTCATGGGAAGATAATGTTTCTTTTCACCATAATATGGATGATAATACCAAAAAAAAAAAAAACCAAAAAACCAACAAACAAACAAAGAAACAAACACACACTACTGCAATTACATAATGTAACAAAGAGAAAGGAGAAAAAAATGTATAGCTTTTAGTCCTAAGATGTCTGAAGCATCACGATTTAGTTGTTGGAATTTCACACTTCACCTTTTTATACTCGAAAAGAAAGGAAATCGTAGTAGTACCACCTTGACAAAGGGAGTAAGAGAGGCACCAAAATGACCAAAGCATGTGTACCCGTCTTTAAGGCATTCTTCATCTTCTTAGAAACTTTAGAAGCATGTGTACTCCTGTATATGAGTAAACACACCAGTGTTAGTCCATGTCGTCTTAAAATGATATCCTATTTTCGAAAAGATTGTAAACCAAACTGAAAAAAGGGTATGCTGCAGTATTCAATTATGAATACTAAGAACCTTGGGTAACCTAATGGGTGTAGTTATCTTACACATTGAAATGTCAACTACTCAAAATACTTATCGCTTAATAGTTAATAGACAAACCAAAATCAAAGATATGGGAAACCACAACTGAAGCAAAAAAAATAGTACATGGCTAATATGTGTTGTGTACATGTCAACTTCTATCTAGAACTAATCACAAAATAACAAACACAATAAAGTTAATATTTTTAGATTTTTGTCAGGAAGGACAAAATTATCACAAAATCGCAGTAAGAAAAGCGTAATTTAATAGCGACAAAATAACAATTATGAAAGAACAAATGTGGAATAGAGTAAATATGAAGTAACAATTGTGAAATACAAAGTAACATTAACACGCGTGAAAGAATAATTTTAAAGAATAATTGTGATTTTCATCCTTTATAATCACGAAAATGTTACTTTTGTCCTTCCAGACCCATTTATTAATTTTTTTGTCCTTGTGGCCCCTTCCCCCTAATATTTTTTTAGTAACTCGTACCTTTGTTTAACCTTCTTTTAAGTTGTGCACCGCTCAGTTTGCTTAAGTAGATATTTATGCTTTCATCTTCCTTTATTATTCTACATCTGAAAGGTAATCATTAGTTCTCACCATAATAAGACATGTATTCGTTATAGATCAATCGCTACATTCTGAGTACATCACTATAGAAAGAAAGCACAACCAACACGATGATAGAAGGAGTTGCAAATTGGAGAATGGTACAATAATTGAAAATAAAAACCAAAACTTATATACATGTACATATATACCTAGTCATTCAACCAACATTATCAGCCGCACAATATTGACTTAAGTGTATCAAGAGTTTCAAGAACATCTGCACTGCAATCAAACGTGCAACATGAGTAGATATTGCATGGTCCAAACCTCAACATCGACTCTGATGTCCCTGCGGTAGGCTCAACAACTCAAAAAGAAAATAAAATAATGTCTCAATAACTCAAAAATCAAAACGGATCTAAAACAGGTTGTTAAGCAAAGAAACGTACAACAGACAAAGAGATCTATTGAATTCGGGAACGAAAGCAAGATGCTCCTTTAGGATTTCAAAAAGGGCATGCATTTGAAGAGTAGTTACTCTTGAGTGACATAACTGCCCACTTGCCCTGACCCAATCAAACAAACGTGTAAAGGTGTGAACTGCCCGAACGGGAATATGGTATGGAAGAAGTCCATCCCTTACAAAATTCAAACAACAAAATAGTCAAAAGGTGTGATAAAATGAACAAATTAAAACACTTTAATGTGCAATACAAATGGGTATTGGATAGGATATGTACTGGAAGGAAAACAAAGCTCTACTAAACTATGTGCATGTAAACATATGAATCAACCTAAAAATTTTGGGCTGACAAAGATGGTCTTAGAGTCCTCTTCTTACATCACTTCCCGGCTTTCTTCATCACGTTACTCGCTAAGCTTCTGAACCTGATAAAAACAAAGGCAATCAATTGAGTCCCAAGGCTCATAGAAAATAAAGAAAATATATAAAACACAAACACAATACCTGCAAAGTGTGGCTTGATTCTATTGATGTAGTTCTTCTTCAATTCTTCTGCGAAAATGGAATAAAGAACAAACAAACAAAAATAATTAAAAAAATCAATTTCAACAAAATCAATAATTTCCTTTAGAAAAAATCAATAAATTTTTTTGAGTCGTTCAATTTTTCCACCATCCATGACAACAACAAAAACTAACCCTAATTCCCCATGAAAAACAGAGGGAAAGCAACCATTTTTATTATAATAATAATAAAACAATCGGAAAATTGAATCGCACAGCACAGACGATGCAAATCAACTCATCTAAGAACGTTGATTATCCTACTCGACGAAGAGAACTCATTTTTCAGGCAAAATTGAATCGCACAACAGAGACGATGCAAATCAACTCATCTAAGAACGTTGATTATCCTACTCGACGAAAAGAACTCATTTTCCGGGAGGTTGATGGGCTTGAACGCTGAAACGAATGAAACAGCTGAAAGGAATGAAACGGCTGAAAGGTGAGGGAAAATAGGGTATGAAAGTGTCGTGCGTGTTTTTTTTTTTTTTTTGAAAAATTATTTATGATAGGAGTCTTGACTCACGTGTATCTAATGGGGTATTTCCGGGTTTGGAGCGGGTCAATCGGGTAAATGGGTTAAATTGGCTCACGTGTATCTAATGGGGTATTTCCGGGTTTGGGGCGAATTGATCGGGTAAATGGGTTAAATTACTTCTATATATATATATATATATATATATATATATATATATATATATATATATATATATATATATATATATATATATATATATATCTTCATCTTGTATTTTTATCGTTGTTCTTTATCTTTTCTTTCATTTTGTTGCTTTCATATATCTCATATATATATATATATATATATAAGTATATAGTAGTATCTATAAATATATATATATATATATTTACTTTTAGCTTATTTACTTAGTATTTACTTTTAGCACTTATATATATATATATATATATATATATATATACTATATATATATATATATATATATATATATATATATATATATATATATATATATATATATTTACTTTTACGCATTTTACTTACGTATTTACTTTTACGCACTTATATATATATATATATATATATAGTATATTTACTTTTATGCACTTATATATATTATTAGCTATATAACTATATATATATATATATAAATATATATATGTACTTATAAAAAAAAATGAATTCGCTTTTACTTTCCGTCGTTAATATAATTTCCGTTAATCATTCCGTTATTATCGCCAAAATGAATAGCTAAACGTACGTATAGTCGAATTATGTAAAAACGAGTGAAACGCCCTAAGGGGGATTAAACGGGAGTTGTGTAGTGCGTAATTTGATATTTTTAATGATTAATCCACGTCCTAAAACTTAATATAAACGTCTTTGAATTAAACTGATCATTTAGTTCACTGTCACACATATCGAACCTATAAATGCATTTTGCGGTGAGATGTGGGAAAAGGGGTTTTGGGATCGTTGCGTAGATTCGGCCTAGTTGTTAGGACCGTTTCCAATACAGAGGTTTGTCATCGTTGTTCGAGCGACTCTAAGAGCGTAATCATGTTAGGTTAATCGGTTTTCTAAAGGGAAAATTAATTAACTTCACATAGGGTGTTGAGTGAGAGTTGTTCAGACCTTAACACCAGAATTAGGAGTTTTCACCCGTGGATGTCGTTAAAATTACTGTGGAAAGGTAGGTTGGTTAAAACACGCTTCCTGTCAAGTCTTCCCTTAGGGGTAAAAATAGCTCGTTGGATCATAATTCGGCTATACCTTTTAATAACTAGAACTACAACCGTTAGCTAATTTTTACTTTCGCACTAGTGTAATATCTCTCCACCGCAATCTTGACCTAAACCAAGTTCTACGTCGATTTTGGTACTTAAACGTTGTTCCATGTGGATTCGACCTTGTTATCACTATACTACTGTTGACTCGATACTCTGTCGGTTAAAGTTAGCAGTTAGTTATTTTGCTATCAGTATTCTCCATCGCCGGATGTCCATCATCATATTCCGATTTCGAATCCATTGCTATGCTACGCAAAAAAAAACAATAATCAAAACTAGTTATTGTTCGCGATGCTTGGATTCCCAAGTAGCGTGATCGTATAACCAAGTAGCGCCGTCGCGGATTTGAAGAAGGAAGGTTGTGGCGCGAATCGAAGGAGGAAGAATTTGAAATAGGAGGAGGAAGGGTAGGAAGGGTAATTCGAAGCTTATGTTTCTGATTGGTTAGGGTTATTAATTTAAGTGGTATGTAGGTATGTATGGATAGTATGGTATGTAGGGGAACCCAACCCTATATATATATATATATATATATATATATATATATATATATATATATATATATACTCTCTCTCTCTCTCTCTCTCTCTCTCTCTCTCTCTATATACATATATATATATATATATATATATATTCTCTTCCATTACCCCCAATCTACCGTTACAACACAACACAACGACATTCGAAAATAAAACTAACCATGTGTGTCAAGGGGGCTGGGGGCCAGTAAGAAAGCTAAGGGCCATGCCCTGAGCCCCCAAAATCAAAGAATTTAAGGGCCCCACGAAATTTTGACCTAATATTTTATATATACTGTATTTATATGAACAAGGAATGTATTATTTTAATGGTTAGCCCTTAAGTATACTAGACATGAGACCTTGTTTTGAATCTTGCAAGCTACAATAATTTTTGTTTTTTTAAACTAGGACTAGGATCCAAATAAGTAGGTTTTTTTTTTCCTTCCAAACCCATGACTATCACATGCGGTTTTTTTGTTTTATTTTTTTATATATATTATGGTTACTGTTTTTTTTCGAAGGGTGAGGGCCTAATTTTTTTTTTGGCCCCGAGCCTAAATTTGGACAGGGACGCTCCTGTGTGTGTGTATATATAGGTCTATTTTCGAATGTCGTTGTGTTGTGTTGTGTTGTATTGTAACGGTAGATTGGAGGTAATATTATGAAGAGAATATTTTTTTTACCAGCGTCATAGAATATTTGATGATGACGAGGGAGAACATATGCTGGACAGAGCCAACCGAACAGAGCTTAGACTTTCGATCTAACGGATGCCTCACTTCCGGCGGAGGCTCTACCTAGCTGCTGAGAACGGGAAAAGACGCTCTATTGAGCATACGTAATGATTTTTTCTACGAGCTACGCTATATAAGGAGCCCCAATACAATGCCTGAGATTAGGCCGACACAGCGGATCAGAAGGATTCGACAACACCCTACGGATGCATGCATTTCTAAGAACCTCATCAGGTCGAGGCGTACCATAAAATATGTCAAGATTCGTCGTATGATTCATTTTCTTAAAAAAATTCATTATGTTGTTACCAATAATTTCATAGGACGTGCTGAAACGATTACAAAAAATGTAATAAAATACAAATAAGTTTAACAATTTCACATGCGACTTTATAACCAAACTAATAAAACACAAGTTTCGTATTTTACTACGAGCAATCACATTGATATCAAACAAAATACAAATGTATAAACTGCATTTTTCTCCAGCGAATGTCAATTTCATTATCGAACCATCTCATCAAAATTAATCATTTCACTACCTTAAAAATCCAAATTTTATCCTTTCACTACCTAAAAATCGAAACTTTATCATTTCACTACCCTAAAAATAGAAGCTTTATCTTTTCACTACACAAAAAATCCAAAATTTATAACTTTAAAAGCTTAATTAATTACCTCAAACATTATCATCTATTGATGTGTAAGAAGAACAATTAAAACAAATACGATATTTAAAATTATTCAAACAAATATGTTAAGTGAAATGCTTACCCATTTGTTTAAAGGCGGAGGACTGGCGTAGATTGATTTCCCGTTGGTTGATTTCCCTTTACAACACCCAATAATATGATGATTTTTTTTCTGAAGAAGATGATGGTATTGGGTGCAATGTAGGAAAAACGACAGTCCCAACATTTAATTCAATTTTCAGATTCAACGGGCTCGTTGCATATTCAACGCGGCGTTTTTGTTTTCCACGGGTCAAAAAGGTTAATTCCGTTGAAATTTCAACGAAGACGTATTTTTGGCCTTCTAAAATTTCAACCTGGCTTCCTTTTTGCCCGTGAAAAATTCAACGTGCTCGTTGAAGATACCACGGGGGACTAAAAGAAAAAAGGTCTGATCCGATCTGACATGAAATATGAGTCCCTACAGAGAGCTGATTGTATAATTTCTCCATATTAACCACCAAAAATAAAAAAGTTAAGTGGAATTTCAAAAGCAAACCTCTCTTTCATTATTAATTTCACAAGTGGGAAGTTCTGTTGGAAATGATGCACTGGCTTTCTGAACTCTATTATTTTAGAGGAGTTCACATTGTCATGAAACATGGTTTGGGAAATTTTAGCGGTCATTAATATTTGATAGGGTCTTTATTTGTATCACCACGATTCTACCGATACATCATATTACCTTTGTACCACATTAAAAAGACCTTCATAAAATCGAGTCTCGAGTCAAGAATAAACTTTCTAAAGATCGATCTTGATTCAAGAATAAACTTTCTGAAAATCGTTATGGTGTGGTTTATAGGTAGTTTGGTGCACCAGTAAGATGACTGATAACGAGTTTAATTACCATCTCTCCTAAAGATTTAAGCCGTTAAAAAGATAATTACTTAACATAAACTTTAACACATCATCTTGAGTGTAAGTCTATATTAAAGAGTATGTGCCAACATGACACACAAAGACATATTAAAAACACAACAAAGAGGCTGAGCACTTGTACTATATTTGAAACTTCAACACACCACTCAAATGTGACTCTATAACAAATAATATGGACGAACATGGAGCAGAACAAACCCCCTCACATGTGAGACTATAACAAAGAGTATGAACCAACACAACACCCAAAGGTATATAAATGACATCGGAAGCTCAACAAAGAGGCCTAATATTTGAACATGATAATAGGAAGAAAATGTTCACAGAGAGATTTGAACTCAAGACTTCTCATTCTTATACCATGTTGAATTACAATGAATCTCAAAAGCTTAAGCTATTAGAAAGGTAGGTACGCAATTAACATATCAAATACTTCAACACAATGGACTAATGTTAAAACAAAGGAGATAGTGTTTATATGTGCTTGGAGTTATTCACTTTTGCTACGAAACATGATTAGAAAAAAGGTTAAATTTTACGGTGATCATTTACCATCAAAATCAATGGACAATTATCACAATAAGAAAGATAATATGTATATGTGTTAATATCTTATTCATCAACATAATAAGAAAATGAAAATCCATCAAAAACACATGCTCCTAGTGCTAGTACAATAGGTATGCCCTTGTTTCAGGAGTGATTTTTCTCTAGTCCTTCCACATGTGGAGAGAGACAATGTGACAACATCTACACCGTCTCTTTCAAATTGGATTTGAACTATATGGTCCAGATGACTCTAATGATCAAATCACTCTATATGAAATAACCATGGAAAAAGGCTTGTGGTATTGCAACTTGCAAGGGCCAATTTCAATAAGGGTTTATTGTTAAAAAAGACAATTTGAACCTAAAAATATGCAATGAGGACAATGAAATATTTTTTCGGGTAAAAAAGACATGTTCTTATTCCACTGTGGTAGTGAAACATTAGTTTTGAGGTCAGTTCCGCTGCAGAAAACAGTGGATTTGGGGTTATGAACAGTTGATTTCTCCTTATCATCCATTTATATCTTCATTGTCCTGATTCCTGTTTTTCCCTTCTTTTTTTTGTCCTTTTAAACCACTGCCCTTTCAATAATGCCAAAGCCATAATTGAGATTGCCAAACAATGCAGTGTAAATTTCAAAAATTTGCCCCGACATTATCATATTTAGCCGTGGCAATGCCAATAAACATGGAAAAATCACGGGTAATTCTTCCTTAGTCACTCTATTTACACCGTAGACACACATGGATGATTTTGGACCACACCATTTAAATTTAAGTTGAAACTGTGTGCTCCAGATTCATCCACATATTTTACTCTTCAAATTACCGTAGAAAAACTTCTCAAAAATCACCCTTGTTTCAGACATGTATGTCTTCTTTTTTCCACTTATAGTACTACTGACTGCCTCTATTTGGGACATGTATTCCACTTATGCAAAAAATATAGGGTACTAGGCCTGCCCTTTTTCGGACATGCATGTCCTCTTATTTTCCACTTATGCAAAAAGCATTTCATCTATTTTTGGAACATAGTGTGTGTGGTGGAATCCAGAAATAAAGTTGTACCACCAACAATACCCCACACTTAAACCCTTTGTTAATTCCCTAAAAAAAATTCATCTATAAAACCTATACTCTTATGTTCCAACAACAGCACAACAACAAAAAAAACGTTTTCATTTAACACGCTTTCTTCACATAATCTTATCATTAGTTATGTCTAGACTCGTGGATACACTTGTTATAGGAAGAGTTATTGGTGAAGTCGTAGACAATTTCACTCCAAGTGTGAATATGAATGTTACTTACACCTTTAACAATGAAGTTAGCAATGGTCATGAGCTCATGCCATCTGCCATTGCTGCAAAACCTCGTGTGAAGATTGACGGTGGAGATATGCGTTCGGCTTACACACTCGTAAGTCTCTCTCTCTGTCTCAAGAAAATGAAAGCCTGAAAAGTTGAGAATCTATAGAAACATGTTTCGTTATGATAATGTTGAGACAGTATGGTTACCTTGCATTTTGCACATTTTTCATACTAACATTATGTACTCATTCATATAATATGTGCAATGACATGTCCTTATTCCGGGTAAAAATGACATGTCCTTATTCTACTGTGATTTAAATTCTCTCGTATTCGACTATCAAAACGAATATATATTTTGATTTGATTGTCGAAAGATGACAATTTTTCCTCTTATTTTTCTTTTTTTCGTCCTCTTTATTTAGACAGCAGTGGATTTGTCCTTATCACCCAATTTGTATTTTCACTATCCTGATTCCTTTTTTTTTTTTGCCTCTTTTTTGTCCTTTTAAACCACTCCCCCTATTATTCACACTAATGTCATGTATTTTACTTATCCTTTCATACTGTATTCAAATACCATTTCGTATCTTTTAGTACCCTTTTCATAAGCGGAAATTTTATGCTGGTCCTGGACCAAGTATGAGCAGTGATCCGGGACCAATAAATCAGAGAAAACACACGTACCAACCCAGTGTAAAATATAAACGCCATGCTTTTACAAATTTTGCCTCTTTTAAGAAATCATATTGGATATTAAAGTATACGTGGTGGTCCTGGACCACCATAAAACTACTGTTTCATAAGAGTAATGAAACGTGCACAGCGGTTGTGCCAAATCAAAAACATGTAAATGTCATGTTTAATGCCTATTTTGTTTAAGTTAATTTCCCTGGAGATTAATGCTTGATTATATTAACGTCATTTTTGTTCCATATCTCTTTGACTGTATTCAAGCTATTTTTTGTTTAGTTTTTATTTATATTAATAATTAATGTGATAATTAAAATTGGTTTTCTTTTGTTTGTGATTTAATGTAGATCATGACGGACCCTGATGCTCCTGGTCCAAGTGATCCATACTTAAGAGAACACTTGCACTGGTTGACACCGTTTATTCAATCATTTTTATGTATTATTATATTTTTATATACATATATCATTTTACACTTATTACACCCATCTTGTAACTTCTCTGCAGGGTTGTTACAGATATTCCTGGTACTACTGATGCTTCATTTGGTAAGTATATATATCAGCATTATCATAGTCATAAAATTAAATATTATATACATAATTGTTGTGATTATATATTATCTTAATTAACTTAAAAACCTGCAGGAAAAGAAATAGTGAGCTATGAACCACCAAATCCAGTGATAGGTATACACAGGTATGTGTTCATACTGTTAAAGCAGAAATATAGACAGACAGTGAAGACACCTTCATCTAGAGACAACTTCAACACTAGGTCCTTTGCTAATGAGAATGGCTTGGGATTGCCCGTGGCGGCCGTGTATTTCAATGCTCAGAGGGAAACCGCCGCAAGAAGAAGAATATGAGTACGGAATACTACCGCAGAGATTCTTCGTTTGCACCGTTATCGTTAGATACATGAGAAGTATGTAAGAAAACAAGATAGTTTGTTTTCGTACACACTTTTCATTCGGTTAGTTAACGGTCTGGACCAATGAAGAGCACTTTCGATCAGTAACAAAATATCGCGGTTGGTGTTAGTAGGTTATATATCTATGTATGTCTGGGAAATTCTGTTATGGGATGTCACAATGCAGATTTACACGTAAAAATATGTGAACTTTTCCGTGTTTTTCGTCGATATTTACGTTCTGGATTAACTATCGGAATCAATGAAGACCTTCAGTAATAAAATATTGTAGTTGGTTGGGATTTTTTGTAGGTTATCTATGTCTAAGAGATTTTCATATGGGACGTCACAATGCGAATGTATAGTGTTTTTATGCTCCGGATAACCTATCAAAGATCAATGAAACTTTATGTAATAAAATGTTATTGTTGGTGTGGACTTAAATAGGACATGTGTGTCTGGGGATTTTAAATATGGAGCGTCTGTAATGCGGATATATATACACCTAAAGATACATGGTATTTTATGTGTTTTTTACGGATATTCTTACGTTACGGACGTTGTGCTTGCTCAATATCATGATCAATGACACCAAAATACCTAGTATATAGCCTTTTGGAGATTTCTTAGAGATCCCCTAACCCTAAATTCTTAGTTTAGCTTTAGATTTCATCATCTGTGCTTCATTACCCGGCCGGTGATTCCGTGGCAAATAATCAACGGGCTTTGTACAAAGAGTGTGGATTTTGTGCACATTTTCATGTATTTTACTTACTTTTCAATTCAATGACTTTGGTTTCGTATTTTATTTGTGTGTTTTTGCTCCAATTATGAGTGTCTAAACTATAGTTTATAGCGAAATTATGTGGATTGTCAGTAATGTGACTTAAACTCTACATTTGGTGGAACCAATCTGAAGACTCAGCTGTGTGATGGGCAGCTGAGAAGGGTATTCAATTCTGTGCGTCAGTAGGGTGGAGTCCACTACATCGGCCAGGTAACTATCGCAGGTGATAGTCTGCGAGAAATCTTGGAATACTGCAGGTCCCACATCTGATAATTCTGTTATGTGACAGCTATACAGTGTCATTAAAAGGAGGACACGTGTAGGGGTATTTATGGTGCATCAGACAAAGATTCCTTGCGGCTAGGGTTTAGGGATTTGTGCCTATAAATACAGTTGTTGTCTCATTGTCTGTGTGTGTTGAAATCTGTAAAATTCAGTGCATAATAAAATATCTCTTTTCTGCCCGTGGTTTTTTTACCTCTCCCACTGAGGGGTTTTCCACGTTAAATATGTGTTCTTCTTGTTTCTGTTATCTCCTTTGGTTGTTTATGTTTGATTGCTTTTGTTTCTATTTCTTGCGTCTGAAGTTATCTCCATCCGTTTTATAACAAGTGGTATCAGAGCAAGGTTCTGGAGAAAACAATCTGTACGATCAACTTCATCTTCACCAAGACCTTCAGCAAGGTGCTAGGATCTGTGATAAAGTTGTGATCTTTAGCAAGAAAAGATGTCAGCAGTAAACGTAAAAATCGATAAATTTACAGGAAGGAACAGTTTTGGTCTGTGGCAAATCAAGATGCGTGCACTGTTGAAACAACAGGGTTTGTGGAATCCTTTATCTGACAAACCAAATACAGGTGCAGCAGATTATGCCAGTCTGGAAGAGAAAGCACATTCAACCATCATGTTGTGCTTATCTGATGATGTTATCACCGAGGTTCTTTGAGGAAGACACATGACCAAGTTGTGGAAAAAGCTTGAAAGCTTGTATATGACCAAGTCACTGACCAACAAGTTGTTGTTGAAACAGAGGTTGTTCAGTTTGAAGATGCATGAAGGGAGTCCACTGAGGGAACATCTGGACCAGCTGAACACAATATTACTTGATTTAAGGAATATTGATGTTAAAATTGAAGATGAAGATGCAACCCTAATCCTGTTGGTGTCATTACCGGCATCATATGAAAACTTTGTGCAGTCTTTCATAGTTGGGAAGGATCTGAGAGCTTTAGAGGATGTGAGGTCCATCTTACATGCCAGGGAGCTTAGACACAAGTCTTTGACAGACAGACAGTCATTCTTTGGGCTAGTAGCTAGCAGCAATAGTGGAAAAGGATATGGATGGAAGAAGAAAAAGAAGTCAGGGTCCAAAGGTCCTAAGTCTACTGATGTCTGTAATTATTGTAAGGAGCAGGGACATTGGAAGTCCAATTGTCCAAGGAAGAAGAAAGCAGCGAGGAAGGCATTTCGCAGCACGCATGAGCCTTGGCTCTTGAGCAATCTGATGAGGATCCTGGTTCTAGTTGCGTGGGGATTCTAAACACCACAATGATGTGTGGATACTTGATTCTGGAGCATCTTATCATATTTGTCCAAACAGGGAGTGGTTTTCTACTTATGAGCAGATGGATGGTGGTCAAATCTATATGGCCAACATCAAGGTTTGCAAAGTTGTGGGAATTGGCTCGATAAAGTTAAGGGCGAGAGGATGGTAAATTTTGTACAATTGAAAGATGTAAGACATGTTCCACAGATGACCAAGAATTTGGTATCTCTCGACCACTTTGGGATGCTGAGGGTTCAATTTCAAGGGTGAAGGTGGACGGTGAATGTCTTCAAAGATTCGATTGTAGTCCTCAAAGGCATCAAGAGAGGAACCTTGTATATATTACAAGGATCTCATCAGATCCTGCATCTTCTTTGTTGTTGCATCCTCGCTAGATTCACCTGATCTCAAGCAGACTCAATTTGTGGCACATGAGACTAGTCACATGGGTGAAAAGGGTATGCTGATTCTTTCTTCTTGTGAGTTTTCTTGGGGATATAAGGTTAAGAATCTGGACTTTGTGAACATTGTGTCTTTGGGAAATTACATAGAAGTAAGTTCTCGGCGAGGTTGCACAACACAATGGCATCACTTGATTATATCCATTCGAGATCACTGGGTCCATCAAAAGTTGAGTCATTGGGTGGTCACAGATATTTTGTGTCATTCATAGATGACTATTCAAGGATGACTTGGGTGGTAATGATGAAGAACAAAAGTGATGCATTCGGTAACTTCAAGCAAAGGAAGGCCCTAGTGGAAAATCGGTTAGGCAAGAAAATCAAGAAGCTTCAGAGATAATGGTCGGAATTCTGCTGGACTAATTTTGATTCATTTTGTGCGGTGAGGTATTGCTAGACATCATCATCGTAAGGAATACACCTCGCCAGAATGGTGTATTTGAAAGAATGAATCAAACTCTCTTTGGAGAGGGCAAGATGTATGCTTTCTCTCAAAGTGGTTTATCAAGGAGATTTTGGGCGAGAGGTCGTTAAGACGACTTGCTACTTAATCAACAGGAGTCCTCACACAGAATCAATCTCAAGACACTATTTGAGATGTGGTCGAGCAAGCCCGCCGACTACTCGATTCTAAGGGTTTTTGAAGTACAAACTTACTATCATGTTAGTGAAGGAAGTTGGATCCAAGAGCCAAGAAGGAGTGTTTGTGGGGTATGGTGATGGAGTGAAAGGATATAGGATTTGGTCATCAAGCAGAGTCCAGAGTAATCCTCGGCAAGGACGTTGTGTTTGATGAAAATTCTATGTTAAACTCATCGTGGGGAGGTTCACTCGAGTGCGAAACCGATCTTTGAATCGATAGTTTTGAGAAGCAGGTGGAGCTTTGGTGGAGTCCATCGATATGCAACAATCGGTGGATCAAAATCAACACTATATTGACCTGGATAATGAACCAGAATCCGATTCAAGCCACCTCATGAAACCTCAAAGAGGGCGTCATACAAACATTGATCGCCAGAGTCTGTTTGCCGCCAGACAGCCTAGAAGATCTAATGTTGGGATACCTCCAGGAGATATGGGTATGATGATTTGGTGGATATGCACTCCAAGTTGCGAGAGGAGGTAGAGGTTCTTTGAACCTACTACTTACTGGGGATGCAAAGTGACATGTGCATGAAGCATCTCGGTGGCATCTTTGCCATGGGAGATGAAATTGAGTCATTGTTGAAGAATCAGACTTGGGAATTGGTCAAACGACCTCTTGACAA
The DNA here is from genome assembly GCA_026214975.1 of Gentiana macrophylla. Taxonomy (NCBI): domain Eukaryota; kingdom Viridiplantae; phylum Streptophyta; class Magnoliopsida; order Gentianales; family Gentianaceae; genus Gentiana; species Gentiana macrophylla. The sequence goes on along the minus strand of CM047816.1, from coordinate 20,332,868 downwards.
AGGAGTTGTGACTTGTAAATGGATTTTCAAGAAAAGGAAGGAATAACAAAGCGAAGGGTCGTATAAGGCACGTTTGGTTGCAAGAGGATTGATCAAAAGGAAGGGGTTGACTTTGATGAAATATTTTCACCAAAGTGGTCGGACACACTTCAATCAGGGTGTTACTAGCAATGGTGGCACAGCAGGATCTGGAACTTGAGCAATTAGATGTGAAAACTGCTTTTCTACATGGTGAGATGGATAAGGAGATATACATGACACAACCTGAGGGTTTTCAAGTTCCTGGCAAAGAAAATTATGTTTGCAAGTTGAAGAAATCATTGTATGGTTTGAAGCAAGCTCCAAGGCAGTGGTATAAAAGGTTTGACAGTTTTATGCTTCAACAGGGTTACAACAGAAGTCCTTATGACTGTTGTGTATACCACAGTCTGCTGAGAGTTGGATCATATATCTATCTTGTTCTATATGTGGATGACATGTTGATTGCTACTGCAAGAAAGTCTGATGTTCAAAATCTGAAGAACCTTCTTAGTGCTGAATTTGAAATGAAGGATTTGGGTGCAGCCAAGAAAATCTTGGGGATGGAGATCGGAGAGATAGAAGTCGGAAGAAATTGTTCTTGTCTCAAGCAGGTTATGTGCGTAAGATATTGGCCAAGTTTGGGATGTCTCTTTGCAGAAACCAATAGATACTCCTATGGCATCAAATGTTCATTTGTACATTTATGCTTCACATCAACACCAAGAGAAGGAGTATATGTCAAAAGTTCCCTATGCTAGTGCGGTTGGCGACCTAATGTATGCCATGGTTTGCACTAGGCCTCGATCGCTCGAGCGGTAAGTGTTGTCGGCAGGTTTATGGCTCAACCTCGAAAAGAACACTGGAAAGTCTGTTAAAAGGATATTCGTGCACGAGAGGTACACGGTGATGTTGGTCTCATTTATGGAGGTGATACTAGTCCAGTCACGTGCTCACCGTGATCTTGATTATGCAGTGATGTTGACAGTAGAAGATCAATGAGTGGTTATGTGTTTACATTGGGAAATGCAGTGGTCAATTTGGAAAGATACTCTTCGTGCTCTGATGAGCCTTATCAATTACTAAAGCGAGAATACATGGCTCTTATCAAGCGGCTAAGGAGGTATCCGGTTGAAGGGACTAGTCGGTGATCTGGGGTTGCATCGAGGATCAGCCGATATATATTGTGATGATCTTAGTGCAATATGTTTAGCCAAGGATCAGGTTCATCATGCAGAGAGAACCAAGCATATTGATGTCGTATCATTTCTTGAGGAATGAGAAGAGGGTTGTAGTGAAGAAGATCAAAGACTAAGGATAATCCTGCCGACATGTTCACTAAAACCGATTCAAAGATAGTAAGTTCCAGCTTTGCCTGGACTTACTGAATATTCAAAGCTTATATACATTTGGAAACTCTACCGAGGCGATCAATGGAGTGGATCTTTGTGGAGATTATCTGGTACAAGTACATCTGGCATTGACGAATGCATCTGGTACAAGTACATCTGGTTATGCAATCTGTTTGACTCTAGTGAGAGTTGAAGTCAAGGTGGAGATTTGTCAGTAATGTGACTTAAACTCTACATTTGGTGGAACCAATCTGAAGACTCAGCTGTGTGATGGGCAGCTGAGAAGGGTATTCAATTCTGTGCGTCAGTAGGGTGGAGTCTCATCGAGCTTCATCGGCCAGGTAACTATCGCCAGGTGATAGTCTGCCGAAAATCTTGGAATACAAAGCAGGTCCCACATCTGATAATTCTGTTATGTGACAGCTATACAGTGTCATTAAAAGGAGGACACGTGTAGGGGTATTTATGGTGCATCAGACAAAGATTCCTTGCGGCTAGGGTTTAGGGATTTGTGCCTATAAATACAGTTGTTGTCTCATTGTCTGTGTGTGTTGAAATCTGTAAAATTCAGTGCATAATAAAATATCTTTTTTCTACCCGTGGTTTTTTTACCTCTCCCACTGAGGGGTTTTCCACGTTAAATATGTGTTCTTCTTGTTTCTGTTATCTCCTTTGGTTGTTTATGTTTGATTGCTTTTGTTTCTATTTCTTGCGTCTGAAGTTATCTCCATCCGTTTTATAACATGGATATTAATGAAATTGAACCCCTAGTTGATTAATGGAAGTGGATTGGTGTTTAGATTCTTAGTTGTTGATGGGTTTGTGTTTTGAAACTTGTTCTTAATGTGTGGGTTAGTTTGATCACATGTTTAATGATTTCACACATCAACTGTGTAAATGTATTTGGCGAGAGGAAGTGGGAAATAGGGGTTTCTGAATCGCCTTGTAAAATGGACCAAGTGTTTAAATTTGATTTGTGAGTGAGGTTTACAATGCAAATTAAGCGTCTCTTAGAAGATAAATGTGTATTCGATTAGTGAAATCCATGAAGGCTGAGTGTTGAATTGAATATAGGGTGCCCTAAAGGGAAGATCACCCATTGGAAAGATCACCCTAAAGGGATGTATACGGTGAGCTCTGGCTATCATTTACAGCTTGAAGAGACCATCGTTGGCAAGGAGGAGAAAATATGGGAAGACATCTGGCGACTCAAAGGCCCAAGTCGTGGCAACCACTTTATATGGAACTTGTGTCACAATGCCCTACCAGTTAATGAGCTTCTTTACCATCTGCACGTGGCTAATTCTAGCATGTGTAATCTATGCGGAGAAGCGGAAGAATCAGCTTTACATGCGATACGAGACTGCCCATGGCCAAGAGCTATTTGGAGAAAGTTCAATGATGAATCGACCAACATGGATTTCTTTCAATCGAATGAGCCTAAGGACTGGATACGATTCTGTCTAGACTCTTCTCGCAGATCTTTGAAATGGCGCTATGCGTGGAGAGAGATCGTGAGTGGTATTTGGAGATGGAGGAATTTGATCTCCTTCGGGGAACAACAAAATCGTCCACCCCCTCATGTCTTCATTGACCAAATGGTGGAACGAGCAAAAAATCTGAGATTGACTTGGGACATATTCTGATGTAGTCTTTCAATTTTCCTACAAGTCTGTTGTTTTTCGTGCTTATGCAGTTTGGAACATCTTGTACATGTTGACTTTTGTTGAGAAATAAATATTAAAGATCGTTGTTAAAAAAAATAGGGTGCTAGATTGCAGTATTAGTGCCTAGTTAGTCAACATCGGAGATTGAACCCAGAAACGCATGTCAACAGCACCTCTGGTAGGTTGTATCCACTTCTGGCAATTAATTAGAGGGAGAAAGCAATTAGTTGGATCATAGTTTGTCTATCTCTTTTATATCAACGTTCACTTTAAATTATACTTTATATTTTAGTTGATAGCATTCAGTGTTTAAACAAACCATCTTTCGTGAATTTTGATCGACCTAAACTAAGTACGAACATGAGTTTGGTACTCACTTGATTTCTTATGGGATACGACCTTGCTTGCCCTACCATGGAAATTTCAAGCATAGAATCTAAAACGTTATTCAAGGCTTCGGGAATCCAAAATCGTGATCAAACTCTTAAGAAAGAAAATCAAGAAGGCTAGCTAGGAGAAAAATCCGGTAATCAGACGGAATGATGAGCGAAACTCATAAATTGAGGATGATCAAACACAAGTCCGGAGCCAACCTCCACCTCCAAGGAGAAAATCCACCTTTGAAAAACCGTCCCTTTGAATCAGAACAATTCTAATGTGCAACAATAAAACCCAACGATGAATCGAAATCTTTTTGGAGCTCAACAAGTCGCACATGTAGATCAAAATCAGATGTTTCAGTAGATCTAGTACCAACAGATGATGATGATGCAAATGGCACGATTTAATCCTATGATGAACCCCATGATGAATCGGTTTCACCAAGCACACAACCAATTTCCTCAAGTACAAAATCCTTTCCAAATTCTGAACAATCTTAATGTGCTTCCTTAAGAAAATCTAGTGGTTAATCAGAATCCATTTCAAGCTCAAGGTTTGCCAGGTCAAAATAACAATCAACATCAAGAAAATCGGAATCCGGAGAGAGCTTTGAGATAATATATTATGCCCGCTTTTGGATAAGGGCATATTCCTATTAGATTGTCCTTATCCCGGCTAATAATATTGAGATAAGGCAGCATGTATGGCGCTCGTTGAATGAGAATGCCCAATTCTATAAGAAGACGAATGATTATCCTCACAAGTTCTTAAATCATTTTATGCAAGTGTGTTGTACGGTGTTGATGAATGGAGTTTCTAAAGAAGCGGTTTGGTTAATTCTATTATCGTTTGCATTGAAGGACTTACCTGAGGATCGGTTTGAAGCATTACCACACGATTGCTTGCATACTTGGGGGATGTATTATTGCTAAAGTACTTTCCAACGACCAAGCCCGCTGGTATGAATGCCGAGATTGTGACTTTTGACTAAAGTTGTTGATGTTTTCCTAGGTGGTTTAAAGATAACCTTCTTGACTCTGCAATCCAGGTGAAAATGGTGGTGTGACAACTAATAGATGCCCAAAATGACGTCGAAGTCTATGAAGTCAAACAATATAAGATAATAATTGCATTTATAGTTCCTGACTTGGATCTTATACTTACAAATCAGCTGGTCAACCCTATTAGACTTGTCTAGATGGGTGGGAATTAACAGCGGCTTACTCAACTTACTAAAAGGAACCTTTAACTACTTAGCTACTTTACTTGACACATATGTGTTGGAAGCACCAGTGTCAAACAAGACAGGGACTGCTAAACCACGTACTAGAATTGTACCTAACAAGCATTAAAGATAAAGATAAAGGTTAAAGGTTGTGAAGGACATGTTTTAATCTAAAATTACCGAGAAGGACAAACATGTAGTAACACATGTACAAAAATGTAGTAACACATGTAGTAACTGTTCTTCTCAACCATTTTAGATTAAAACATGTCCTTATGGACTCTAACCCCTAAAGATAAACACTTACTTAAGGCAAGGATATGCACTTAATGAATTTCAAGAATTGATCAGTCAATTTTGAAATTTAAACTAGATAAGATTACATGTAACCACTGAATCCACAACCTCAATGGCTTCAACATCAATGGTAAACGCTCTGGTAGGGCAACTAGTCTTGGCCTTAGAAACTGAAGGCTTGGATGAAGACGACGAGGTAGTGGGATACCTCTTCCATGGGAAATCTTTCGCAAAACGGGATAAACTCCCACACTAAAAATAGTCGTTGACGCCCTATCTACACTCTCTTACTTGTAAATTCTTGAACTTAGGGCATAGATGTAGGGTAGCTGATGTAGTGGTGGCAGGTGGAGCTATAGTCCTTATATTCTGCTGAGGTGCACTCTTTCCACATTGCCTTGTCCCAAATGGTCTTTTGACCCCAGTAATTCTTATGGTTTTCCTATTCATGGTTTCAATTTCCTTAGCCCGGTGTAGTAAGTTTGTCGTAGTATGAGATTTGACTCCAGCCATCGTATTCCTCACGTAATAGGCCAAACTATCCAAAATTTAGGCTATCATTATCTTCTCACAATTCATTATCTTCAAAACATATCTTCCCAACTTTTCAAATTTGTGTTGATACTCCATCACACTCATTAAGTCTTGCCTCAATTTGAAAAACTAGCTAGCCTTGTCAGATTGCATAAAATACTCCTAGTGGAATAAATCCTTGAATTCCTGCCAATTGGAGATTTCTCCTTTGTTTCTCTCAATCATCTCAATCCAATCATGTGCCGCTCTAAGTAGGAGAGAGACTACTAGATTATCCCACTTTGCCTTTGGTACCTCCGAGGATCTAAAAGTCCTCTCTATCTCCTTAATCCAATGTTTTGTAGTTGTGGGGTCAATCCTTACATCATGAGTTTCCCTATGGTTCTTTGTCACGAGGTGCCAGCATTGGTGGGGCAAATAGTAATTAACCTCACGTGGTGCATGGTTTATTGAATTCACCGGTGGATATATGGGACACACTGGTGGATAAACAGGTGGGTATACAACGGATAAGCCGCAAGAGCCTTAGGTGGATATGGTTTTTGTGGTGTCTGATAAGGATATTCCATGGGTGGATCCTACTGGTATGAGTGGTATATTTGATAATGAGGGTACAACATGGCATGGTTATAATGTGCATAAGGTACACCACAAGGTTCTTGATAGGGCATTAGTGAGGGAACATTCGGTGGAAATGAATAATACAGTTCAGGGGCCGTTGCATGGACAACACGATGAGGTGGTATAATGTTAGCTGCGAGGGATATGCCATTGGTTGTGTGGCATAAACAACTGGTTTGTGGGGGATATATTGCTAAAGGGGTGGGTACACCACTGGTAATGGATGGTATGCCATTGAAACTTGTGGCAAGATAACCTAAGGTGTCGAATATGTTGGGTCAGCCCGGTAGCACCTGCAGAGGATATGCTGTCGTAACTTGAGAAGTAGAGATAGGTGGTGGGGAGACTTGGGATGTTACCAAAGGAGATGGTGGTGGCAACAGATGAGCATCCTGATGCACATCATGACCATGTTAGATCTGATTAGCAAACACGTGGTCAAAAGGATCTTGTGGATTGTGAGATCCGCCGACCATATCAGAGTTGGATTGGGTTCCCATTCGAAAACCTAAAATTCTAGAAAATGGGATTTATCAGATAGAGTAACTCAAGAGACCATGATATTCTTATCTTAAAATGTTAAAACTTAGGTAGTAGTGTAACTTTGATGTGATATAAACTCAAACGCCTCTTCCGAGATATCAAGACCTTACTTGAAAAAGAAAGCCTAACACTCATATAATTTAAATAATTTAAGTATATACATGAGTCTGACATCATCCAATATCATGTTACAAAGCAGAAGCTAAAAGAATCAACTCGAGAATCCAAAAGACAACTACTAAGATGAAAAGAAACACCAAAGCTGACAAACTAACATCAAACCATGTCTAACGTAAAATCAAGCAGAAGTCTACTAAATTTTTTACAATCCAACTAGCCACAATTGGCAACGAAGCGTCTAAAACCATTACGACATAAACAATTTTCTTCAACAAGTACATATAGATAACAATAAAAAAACTCCAAAAACAAAACTCTAGGATCACTCCTCAAGAATCTCAAACTCTGTTTCATCTTCATTAACTTCTCGAGGTTCGAAAAATATAAAGTAAAGGGATAAGTACAAAAGTACTTAGTAAAATGTAAAAGCAATGAAAATCATACTTCAAACATGAATGATTTTTGCTAACATGATTATGAATAATAACAATTGCATAATCAAAATTCTGTTTTACTAGCTTTTCTTTAATATATTGTTACTGTAATTGTTCTGATCTATATTTCTCATACTAAGCTTTATAAACAAAGGGATTTGTTACACACATGATTTAAGGGCACAACGCATGGTGAGAATGAACCATGAACACCATATGAAACTCCTTTAATGGCTTGTGCTTTCCCCGTGGTGGAATACTACCCCATATTAGAATATCGAACCCTAACCACAAATCATGGCGTTGAATCTTTTAGACTTGTCATGAATGTAGTTTATGAAACTAACCACCTACATTCATTCAAAGAAAGACTTTTCTACCGACCACTACTACTCCTCTATCTAACTTCACTATCCAAAACTAAAATAGTACATTGCATAGATAATACCGGTACCAATTCCGGTATCACACAAAATGTGAAAACTATTTTTCCGGTGCTTTCCGGCCACTGTCTGAGATGATAACGCAAATCAGTGCTCAATCACACCACATGTTCAAGCTACTGCACAACCAGAAAATGTTGGTACAACTGGAAATGTACCAGAGACAATTGAGGATTTGCCCATTGTTAAAGAAGGGCATCTAGAAGAAGAAGAAGAAGCCTTGGTTCCCAAGGAGAACCCAGCCACCACTGAAAATCCGCCAACCACTGAGATAAATGCAGAAGAGACTAGTCCGATGAGAGAACAGACTAGTACTCCGTTATCAGCAAACATTCAGCAGATTCACTATCATGATCCATACACTGTTGATCCCACTGACACAGCCTATGAACAAAAAATGAGAGTGGTCAGATGGATGAGATGGAAAGTAAGCCCAATTGCCATTCACAATCAAGCTGATCCAGAAGAAATGGCTAGAGAAGAGGAATGGGTTAGAAATGTGATAAGAAGAGATCCAGAAGAAGCTCATCCAGAGGATAATTTTGCGGATATGTTTGATCCATGGAAACTGCTATACATCACATCTCTAGGTTTCTCACACCCACGTGAAGAAAACTTAGATGATGAAAATGAGGAAGATAACAATGATGATGATGATGTTGATCAGACCATGTCTAAGAATGGAAGTGATGATAGTAATGATGATGATGATGATCATGGAGATATGGGAGGAAATGTCACAGCAAGAGGTAAAGAATCTGATGCGGACACTGAACAAATTGAAGACACTGAAAAGGCTGATGGAAATGATCAAGGAGAAGAAGTAAACAAGCAACAACGGAAACAATCTCAGGGGGGAAGAAGAATCTCTCCCACAACATGAATTTACAGGTCCTAATCTATTGGACTTGCTTACAGGATCTAAATGTTGAAGGTGCAGCGCTGAGAAATGAGGTTTCCAATTTGGCCACCAACAAGAGGACTTCTCTTGAATACATGATTGATCAATGCTTGGTTAATCAACAACAGAATGTGTTGGACGGAATTCACTTGAGCAATGAACTATCTAGAAGTCGACATGACTTCACTACACATAAGATGGATCAACTGGCGGGCCAACTGGGGGCACATGTCGATTTAAGTGCATCAGGAACATATGCACAGATCAGGGGCTTAAGCGAAGTTGTCATTTCGTTATCTGCAACGCTCAATGAGTTTATGGTCACTCAGAGTGCATTCAATCAAATTCTGGTGGACTCCCTTTTGGATGCTGCCAAAAAGGGGGAAGAGAAAAAGGAAGATGGAAAAGATGGAGATAATGCTGTTGCTGCTGGAAAAGGTAAAGAAAAAAAATCCGATCCGGGAAAAGATGAAAACTTTTGACTGTGGAGATCTAAGAAAGGATGAAGCTGCCTTTTATACGCATTTTGGAAAGAGACAGATGGACAAGAGTCTGGAGGAAGCCTTGAGAGAAGACCAGACTAGTTTTTAGCTTTATTTTGTCTTTTATTCCATCTGTACCTTTATGCTTTGAATATTTTATAACTTTTCAGATTCATTTATAAAATATCTATCCTTTTCTCATCAAGTCAAACTCTCTTTGACTTCTTTGCTTGTGCTTGAACTTTAATTTATCTTATTTGTTTTGGCATCATAAAAAATAGGGAATTTGTTAGGTCCCCATAGACTAGAAGTTTTGATGATACCAAAATAGTTGGTTTAGAAACCAAGTATAAGTTTGTTTAGTAGTCTGACATGCGAATTGTATACCATTAGTCAGACTTTGTCTCTGTATTCATAACCTAAGCTAGTATAGGCTTGAAGACTTAAAGACCAGACGACTAAAAGACCAGACTCTTGTCTTACCATCTATCAAGACTACTCAAGGCAGAATAAGCAGAGGCAAAGCAGACAAGTAAGCAAACCATTATTGAAGTTCAGCCGAGCTAAATATCCAGACAGTGAAGAATCAGATCAGAGACTACCAAATGCTCTCAAGCGATTCAAAGATAAATGGAGTGATAAATTAAAGGGCGTGCAGCCATCCATCAGATCAATATTTGATCTAACAGCTACGAAATCATACAAGTGGAAGAGTAACATTTGATGCTATAAAGTTCTCTTCTAGAAGCTATCAAGTACAAGGCTCCAACGGATTGAAAAGCTAAATGGAACTATTTTCAAAATATCAAGGGACAACTCATCAATCAATCAGAGCCACTTATTGTTGGAAATGTGTCCTAAACCCAATCGGGTTGGACCGGATCCGACCGGGTCGGGTCATTTACAGTCTATTTAGTTCATGTAATAACTTTATTATGATTAATAAAGCACTTATGTTATTATATATTGTTTATCTTCATGTTATTTGTTGTATATATATAGTAACGTCCATAGTGTCAATCTGTGATAGAGAAACCATGATAGTGATTATGCTTGATGAGATCTCTAATCACTATAACAAGATTGGTACTTAAATGTCTCTAGTCTTACATATTATCAAATGGGACATTGATAGTATAATCAGACTATCACGAATTGGATGTCTTCTATCTTTTAGAAGATAGGGATAGATCTCGTCTATCGAAGTGTGGGGACACTTGGACTGTACGTGGACGTGTATTAGAGAATGCGTACGTTAGACTGACCCACTTACATTAAGTGTCACACTATGTGGCGGTTGTGTGATTATCCTTTTGACCGGAGTCTTCATGGCATCACGGTGTGGATTGTCATGCTTTGACACTATTGAGATTTCTCCTAACCACGGGGCGATCATGCGGTAGTGATTGTGTATGATATTGAAGCATGCGGGGTATACATGATTGGTCGTCCGGGAATCGTGTATCCTATGATTGGGATCGAATATCCTAAATGGCCTTCTTATAAGGAATGTCTAGCTCTCGAGAATCTTTGCAAAGTGGGAGTAAATGTGTTATCCCAAGAGAGCATGATATCCAAATTATAAGATACAATCGTTAATGTATTGACACTCGAGATACGATCGTATGGATATTATTACAGCGATAGAATTGTAAGTTACACGGTAACTGCTTCACATGAAAGGTAGTAGTTATTGCTTTCGACTCTTCCGATGATTGGGGGTCACGGTGTGTTGCTAGACGCTATCCCGTGATCGTTAGGCATAAATGGTATTTTAGTAATTTGCACTTTGTGTCTACGGCCAACATATTCGGAAGCCTATCGGGTCACACACATATGAACATCGAGTCGGATTAAAATGCGGTTATAGTTGATAACCAAATAAGGAAAGTTTATCTCTAGACTATAAATGTTATAGTGGTAAATTAATATGGTGGTATTTATTTATTATGAATAATTAAAATACAAGATATTAATTATATACAAATTATATTAATTAAAGAATATTCCGGAAGTCAATTAGTTGACTGTAGGGGCGCCATAATATTAATATTATACACTTGGATTGTGCACTTTAATTAATAAGATTGCCATAATATTAATATAAGATATTAATTGATTTTAAAAAAATAGATTTATGGTAATAAGATAATTATATTCAATATAAGATATTGGCAAAATTAATTATCATTAAAGAGATAAATCAATCTAGAAGATTTTCCTTATTTTATTGGAAAAATGTTTTATTCTCTTCCACACCATAGGGGCGCCACTTATCACTATAAATAAGAGGTGGGTGTCAAGCTCTTTTGTACATCACAATTGCAAGAGCTCATAGTTCTTGTGTAAAACAGAGAGCAACCTATAGTGAGTTTGTGAGAGAGGAAAAAGGCCGGTCTAGCAACCGGAGTTTTTCAATAGCAATCCAAGGAGGATTCCGGCAGGGGTACGTGTGGATTAGCGATTGAGGCCGGACGCGTGGACGTCTTGCACACTGAACTACTCTCCGTTGACGGTCAAAGCGACGATCTTATAGATCATCAAGGTATAACCGTCAAACTACTTAACGTGTTTATTGCATTAAACGAAGAACGATCTAGTAAAAGGAAATCAAATTTTAAATTCCGCTGCGTTAAACTAGTGATTTCCTAACACTTATTCTTCAACGGTACACCTACCCTACGAAGACTATATATAGATAAAGAAGAACAGCTGGAAAAGCCGTTAACATGGCCTCACCCCAAAATCCACTGCTCAATCCCGAGTAGGATAACATAGAATTTACCATCTCTTTTAGAGTACGGTTCTTCCTCTCCGCAATGCCATTTTGTTGTGGCGTATACGGTGCAGTAACCTCGTGTATAATACCACACGACCCGAAGTAGGTTGGATCATAGTACTCTCCACCTCTATCGGTACGAAAACGTTTAATACTAGAATTCAATTGTAATTCTACTTCACTTTTATAAATCTTGAATTTATCAAGTGCCTCATCTTTAGTGTTAAGTAAATACACATAACAAAAACGAGTATTATCATCTATCAAAGTAATCACATATTTCTTATTTCCCAAAGATGGTGATGCATTAAAATCACACAAATCACTATGGATAAGTTCTAAAATTGTAGACGATCTTTCAACACCACGAAATGGTTGTTTTACAATTTTATTAAACATACAAGTAGTATACTTATCCATATTGATATCAAACGGGGGAATTAAAGCATTCTTAGACATAACATGCATACGTTTATAATGCACGTGTCCTAACCGAGCATGCCATAACTTTGAGATATTAGCATCAGAAATATGCATAACTTGATTAACTTTATTATTAACAATATTAAGCATAAACATATTATTACACAAATAGCCAAATCCTACAAATACACCATGTTTAGACAATATATACCTATCGGACTCATATACTTGTTTATAGACCGATTTACATAATAGTGCACCGGATACAAGGTTCTTCCGGATGCACGGAACAAATAAAACATCAAATAGTTTTACAAACTTTCCAGAACTGAAATTTAAAATAACATTTCCAACGCCTTTTACAACAGCCATCGACTCGTTTCCCATCTTTAGTATGGAGCCATCATTCACCGGTTCAAAGTCTTCAAACCAGCGTTGATCTTTGCATACATGTCTTGTTGCTCCCGAGTCGATCCACCACGATACATCATCATCCTGCATGTAAAATGCTTCAGAAATAAATGGCACATAATTCATAACCGAATTAATACCAAAGTTAACATTCTGACCTTGATGTTTGGGTGGTCCTTGGTCTTTCGACCCCTGTTCTGGACCTTTGTTCTTTCCGTTCTTTCGCACTCGGCAATTAGCCTTATAGTGCCCAGTTTTGCCCCTTGGCCTTTTTCCGGATTCTTTGTCGCCAGCCTTGAATGGTTTCTTTTTCTTACCATTACCTTTTCCCTTGTTTGTTTTAGAACACTCCCGGCCTCCATTACATGAATGGATGTCGATTCATCAATTTCCTTTCCCTTGGTTTTCACACCCTCCTGCGCCCTGAGGGATTCCTCAATACGCAGGTGGCTACCAAGTTCAACCAAGGAGAGTTCTTCCTTTTTGTGTTTTAACATATGCTTAAAATCATTCCATGATGGTGGTAGTTTATCAATGATACTAGAAACAGAAATGGATTCATCCATTTCCATTTTGTGTTGTGCAAACTGGCCTAAAATGAGTTGAAGTTCATTGAATTGTTCAATTACAGACCATGTATCTACCATCATGTATTTCATGAAATTACCAACTAGAAACTTTTTAGCAGATGCATCTTCATTTAAGTACTTGGTTTCTAGTGCATCCCATAGTTCTTTTGCAGATGCAAAGTTTTGATAAATATCAAACAACGAATCAGACATACCGTTTACAATGTGACCACGACAGATGTAGTCATCATTTTCCCATTTGTTTCGCCTTCGCAGTTCCTCCAACGGTGCATCATCATCAACTTCTGGTATCTCAGTGCTAAGAACATATACCACTTTCAAAGTTGTGAGAAGAAAATGCATCTTCCTTTGCCACATCCGGAAATCAACGCCTTCAAACTTGTCTAGTTTCCCGAAATTCATCATCAAATCCTTTGCATTCACCATTGTGATCAAACAATAATTTAAGAAGAATGTTGTAATTTGAGGGTGTGAAGATGATCGACAATGCTTTGAATTCCTGCAAAAGAAGAGATTTGGATCCTCTCCGTTTCACGATAAATCGTTGTCCTTCTTAAATTATTCGACCCTATACTTTGTCCCGGGTATCACGAATATTTAAGTGTGATAAAACTGAGAGAACAACCTTTAAACTCTGGACAAGAGATTAAAGAGCACTTAGAAGTGTTGAGTTATATAGAATGTCTAACAAGGATGCTTACAATTGTTATACTTTTGTTTAACAATGTAAACATGCTTATATATAGCACTTGGATCTGAAAAAGAGCAAAGGAACTCGTTCCTTAAGTGATAGACACCAAAGGAAAATGTACCATTTGGTTGTACCCACTTAAAACGGCCAAAAGACACCAAAAATCAGTTTTCGGACCGCAGGCGCCCATCCGTACGGATGCAGTTATCATCCGGACGGATAAATCACAGTATCAAAATTTTACATTTTCAGCCTTTCATCCGTACGGATAGATTCTTATCCGTACGGATAACTCTCATCCGTACGGATAGATTATTATCCGTACGGATAGCTCTTAATCAGAAAATTTGGATTTTCATTTCACATCCGTACACTCGTGCACACTTATATAAGTGTGCACTCCGCACCTCCATACTTATATTTTAGCTTTACGAGCATAACCACCCTTGTACTAAACCCCGATAACCTCAATGGCTTGTGATTATACTTAAATCACCAACAAATAACACGTGTGCTAAAACATCATTTTCTAGAGTTTATAGGACATGTTTTATTCATTTTGCTATTGCTTTGATTCCTTATGAATAGAGAGTAGTTTGTAAGAAACTATTAAATAAATAAAATAAAACTCCTCTTCATTTCCTTCTTGCAAAGGGACTCTTTCAAATACAATTGAATGTTGCATTTATTCTTGTATATATATATATATATTCATCTTTGTGTGGCTTACGTGTATGATTCTTTGTGGTATATTCATCGTCGCGTGGATAACGTGTATGGTTCTTCTTCGTATGACTTATAGGGAGTACATTCTGTAGAAATGAATTTCTTTGTTCCTTTTAAGTTCAGTGAACATATAGTTTTGTGGGGAGTTCCATATTCCGTGGTATCCATTGGGTTGTCTTTTTTTTTTCTCCTTTTTATTTAACTTGGATACGTTCATAATGCCTTACAAGTATAAGCGTATATTTGCTGGTGATAGGCCCATGTAAGTAATCTGATTTTATCCCCTCCAATGCACTTGATGGTCAAGTGTATTAGAGGAGATCTTTTTCCATTTGATGTATCCCTGTATGAAGGAATCTTCTATTCCTCTCTATAGTAGATGCATTGGTTCTAAATTTTTTTATTTTTGATTCTTTGATTAACTTTGTGGACATGCAGAGCCTATAAGCAAGTGGCCATACGGGGGGATTATGTAGACGTAAAATTTGTCGCTTCAATCCTCATGACAGTAGTGCGGTAAATCTTACTCCCTCCGTTTTTTTTATCTGTCACATTTCAGTTTTTGTCATTTTTTTTATTTATCTGTCATTTTACATTTCCAATGCACAATTTATTATTTTTTTTTTCCTCCTTTATCAATAAAATATTTACATCTTCAACAAAAAAACACAATTCCAATAGTAAAAACTCCTTTACGAACAAAACATTTACATCTCCGATAAAAAAATACATTTCCAATACACATATTAATTACTTTTTAATAATCTGTGTGATTTTTTTCCTCTGCGACATATATATAAAAGCGGAGGGAGTATTTGTTTTGTGGATTCTGTAAAACTTGTGATTTAGCTTCCAATTTTGTTGTTTCTCTATTAATTTGTTTCTGACATAAGATTCTTCTGTTAGGGAGTTTATAGGATGATTAGAACAATGGTATCAAAACTTGAAATGCAAGATAACTTGATATGATCGCAGAGTCGATTTGGAAATCTTTCCTGCGAAAATTATTCGTTCCCTTGAATTGCCTCCGGGAATTAACTCGAATATAATCACGGGATAAATCTGCTTCTCTTCCAATCTTTGGCAATAAGATGAAAGAATGCTATAGAAGTTTTGTAGATATGTGTGTTTAAACTTGAGGCTTCAAGAATTTCAAAGAAAACAGAAAAATTGCTTCTCAAATTCTATTCTTGTGTTTAAAAATGAAGTTCCAAGTATTTCTTTATGTGTGTGTGATGTTATACTAATATAACACTACATACACAACCTTTCGTAATCGATTACAGTCAAAACCGAAAGGATACCAGCAAAACCGACCAAAACTGCTCCAGAACTGCACACTGGACGCCCGTTTAGAATCCTGGACGCCCGTCTGAAGCATACTGGACGGGCGTCCAGTTTCTTCAGACGCTCGTCCATCTCGAAGCAGTCACACATCTCGTATGTAAATTCACACTTCAAGCGCCCGTTTGACATCTTTGACGCCCGTCGAAGAATCTTTGGGCGCCCGCCCGCATTCTTAAGACGCTCGTCCATCCAACCAGGTTACATCTCGTATGTAAATCCACCGCCAGGCCTTTCAAAGTGAACCTAGGCGCCCGTCGAAGTCAACGCCCGATCCATATGAAATGGACGCCCGCCCAATAAGCGGCGAGAATTTGGATTTTGTTCAACACTTGATCTAACACTCTCGTAAGCTTGTAAATATCAATTGTAAGCATGCACCCGCATCTCCTAACTCATATCGATTGTTTCAAGCTTACCAAACCTCAAACTAAGTCCAATTACACTAAATCACATTGGTGATATAATAATATCACCAACAATCCCCTAGTATTTAGTGTAAACCATTTGAATACTTCAAAGACTTAGTTAAAACTTTTCAACACACAACAATTCATCTTTCAATGATAATATCACGCAGATTGAATTACCATCTAGTTACACATTCCAAAATATTCTAGTATCGAAATGATTTGGTGTGACTGAAGCATTGAACCCTTTACACATTTGAATACTTCAAAGATAATACACAAATGAATCAAGAAACAACTATATACTAGTATTTATATATATATGTATGTATTTAGATATATATTTATATAGCGTTATTGCTTGACACTCTTTATCCAGGCCTTGTGTCCATATCAATTCATGAGCATGTGGGAAAAAAGGGTTTGGGAAAGCCAACCCTAACTTTCTTGATCGGCGGCCAAACTTCATACTCGTGGAAAGGTAGGTTGGTTCTTGTTGGATATAGGTGAGTCTTATTAATCGTAGTAGTTCACTTTGGCAACACACACGACTTTTTCATAAGACTCATTAAGATTAATATCAGCTCATCACTTGACACTCTTTATCCAGGCCTTGTGTCCAGGCAATTCATGAGCATCAAAGCCAACACTTTTTTAGGACAAAACACATGTGCCAAATCTAAGTCACTAGGCCTTCCACATTGAATTCAGCCCCTAATGTCGTATTAGAGGGAATTGGGTATCCTAATGCAAAGATTCAATGGGTTGTAGACCCATCCCGACAACTGACTTGATGAACAAGTCCTTAGCCAATGCCTTGGTCAAATGATCGGCAAAATTCTTTTGAGATCTCACAAAAGCAACAGATATCACCCCGTGAGTGATCAACTCACAAATCGAGCTATGCCTAACTCCAATATGTCGCGACTTTCCGTTGTACACTTGACTATAGCATTTAGCCAATGTATTTTCACTATCACAATTGATAGAAATTGGTGATATCGGTTTTGGCCACAATGGAATCTCGTAAATCGGATGTTTAAGCCATTCCGCTCTAAAGCGGCGAAGCCAAGGCAATAAATTCGATTCCATTGTTGAGTTTGCATTACATGTTTGCTTCTTGGAAGCCCATGAAATGGCACCACCTCCAAGTAGAAACACCCAACCACTCGTTGAAGAATGATTTTCATTTGATATCCAACTAGCATCCGAGTAGCCTTCTATAACCGAAGGATGTCCAACATAAGTTAAACCAAAATTTTTGGTAAACTTAAGATACCTTAACACACGTGTCACCGCATGCCAATGAACACTACTTGGATTACTAGTATATATACTAAGTTTTCCAACCGCATATGCAATGTCCGGACGTGAGCTAGTCATTGCATACATCAAACATCCTATAACTCGAGCATATTCAAGTTGCCGGAACAGAATTTTCACAATTGAATTTCTTCAACACTTTCTCGATATAGTGAGATTGTGTCAAAGTAATCCCTTTGTCATTCCTTATGATTTTTATTCCAAGGATAACATCCGCCTCCCCCATATCTTTCATTGAAAAACTTGATGACAAAAATGATTTACATTGGTCAACTTGATCTTGGTTTGTACCAAAGATCAACATGTCATCGACATATAGACAAATGATTACACCTTTTCCGGTTTCATCAAATTTGCTATACAAACACTTGTCCATTTGGTTAAGCTTAAAACCATTAGACAATACAACTTCATCAAACTTATTATGCCATTGTTTGGGAGCTTGTTTCAGCCCATACAGTGATTTTACAAGCTTACATACTTTATGCTCATTTCCGAGTATCACAAAACCCTCCGGTTGTTTCATATAAATTTCTTCATCCAAATCCCCATTCAAGAAGGCTGTTTTTACATCCATTTGATGGATAACAAGATTGTTAATGGCTGCCAAGGCAATCAACAATCTAATAGTGGAGATTCTAGCAACCGGGGCATAAGTATCAAAATAATCAATGCCTTCTTTTTGTCTAAAGCCTTGTATCACCAACCGGCTTTATACCTTTCAATGAATCCATCAATTTTTATTTTTCTTTTAAAAATCCATTTGCAACCCAATGGTTTACAACCACGTGGAAGATCCGTTAATTTCACGTATCATTGCCTAAAATGGAATCCATCTCATCATTAATGGCTTCCTTCCAAAAGGCAACATCCCGAGACTCCATAGCCTCCTTTATAAGTTCTAGGATCATCATCAATATGATAACAATATGCATATTGAAATCCTACTTCATCTCTTGTACCCTCCACCAAATATGTTTGGAAATCGGGACCAAAAGATTTTTCTTTCCTTGCCCTTTTGCTTCTTCGAAGCTCCAAAGGCTCATCTTGTGACTCTACACCACCACAACTTTCTTTAAATCCAATGTTCATAGGAACAACATCTCTAGGCCTTGATATAGAAGAAAACCGACTTTCGTCAAAGAGAGCATCCCTTGATTCAATTACGGAATGAACATAATGAATCATTTGGTTCTAAAACATAGAACCTATATGCCTTGGAATGCAAAGCATATCCAATAAATATGCAATCAATGCCTCTTTCCCCAAGGTTTTAATCTTGGGATTGGGTAGTCTTACGATCGCTTCTACATCCCCAAACACGCAAATAATGCAAGTTTGGCTTCTTCTTATACCAAAGCTCATATGGGGTAATATGACTCTTTTTATTAGGAATCTATTCAATAAATAACAAAGTCATCAACATAGCTTCTCCCAAAAACCCTCACTCAATCCCGAGTAAGAAAGCATAGCATTCACCATCTCTTTTAGAGTTCGATTCTTTCTTTCAGCTATGCCATTTTGTTGTGGTGTATAAGGTGTAGTTCGTTCATGTATAATCCCACAAGATTCGAAAAATGGTGGATCAAAGTATTCTTCACCTCTATCCGTACGAAGTTTCTTTATTTTAGTTTCAAGTTGCAATTCTACTTCGGTTTTAAACACTTTAAACTTTTCCATTGCCTCGTCTTTGGTAAAAAGCAAGTAAACATAACAAATACGAATGCAATCATCAATGAAAGTAACAACATACTTTTTGTTTCCAAAAGATGGTGTAGAACTAAATTCACAAAGATCACTATGAATAAGTTCCAAAATAGTAGACGACCTTTCAACACCTTTGAAAGGTTGTCTTACAATTTTAGTTAAGTTACAAGTATCACACTTATTCATAGTCGTACTACAAACAGGAATTAAGTCATTTTTAGACATTTGCAACATTCTTCTAAAATGCACATGACCTAACCTTGCATGCCACAAGTATGAATCATCAACATTTACATGCATAACATTCATAGCAAAGATTTTCATACAAACCATTATTAACAATATTAAGCATAAACATACCATTGTTAAGATAACCAAATCCTACAAACATGCCATGTTTAGTTAATACATAACGAGAGGACTCATATACTTGTTTATAGCCCTCTTTACATAAAATACTACCGAAACCAAGTTTTTCCGGATTAAAGGAACATGTAAAACATTGTTTAAGGTTACAAATTTTCGAGAACTAAATTGCAAATTAACAATTCCTCTTCCAACAACAAAGGACTTAGACTCGTTTCCCATATGCACAATGGATCCGTCTTCAACTTTTTCATATGTTGAGAACCACGATCCGTCCTTGCATACATGTCTTGTCGCTCCGAGTCTATCCACCAACTAACATCATCATCCCGCAAATAACATGCTTCGAAATCGGTGGTACATAATTCATATCAGAATTAAAGCCACAATCATTAACAAGTGTACCTTGATGTTTTGATGGATCCGGATCTTTCGACCCCTGTCCCGAACCTTTACCGGTTCCTTTACCATCGTTGCCCTAAAATGGCCTTCCTTACCGCAATACCAACAAGCCCCTTTAGGCTTTTTGTTGAACTTTGCTTTGTTTTTGTTGTTGTTGGAATCAAACTTTCTCTTATTATTATTTTTCTTAGAAGTTTCCCCAACTTCAACCATGTTGATTGAAGTTGAGCCACCTGCAATGTTCTTACCGCAACCTACAACATTTTTAAATACAATTGAATGTTGCTTCTTTTCCTTCTTGCAAAGGGACTCTTTCAAATACAATTGAATGTTGCATTTATTCTTGTGTGTATATATATATATATATATATATATATATATATATATATATATATATATATATATATATATTCATCTTTGTGTGGCTTACGTGTATGATTCTTTGTGGTATATTCATCGTCGCGTGGATAACGTGTATGGTTCTTCTTCGTATGACTTATAGGGAGTACATTCTGTAGAAATGAATTTTTTTGTTCCTTTTAAGTTCAGTGAACATATAGTTTTGTGGGGAGTTCCATATTCCGTGGTATCCATTGGGTTGTCTTTTTTTTTTTCTCCTTTTTATTTAACTTGGATACGTTCATAATGCCTTACAAGTATAAGCGTATATTTGCTGGTGATAGGCCCATGTAAGTAATCTGATTTTATCCCCTCCAATGCACTTGATGGTCAAGTGTATTAGAGGAGATCTTTTTCCATTTGATGTATCCCTGTATGAAGGAATCTTCTATTCCTCTCTATAGTAGATGCATTGGTTCTAAATTTTTTTATTATTTTTGATTGCTGATTGACTTTGTGGACATGCAGAGCCTATAAGCAAGTGGCCATACGGGGGGATTATGTAGACGTAAAATTTGTCGCTTCAATCCTCATGACAGTAGTGCGGTAAATCTTACTCCTTCCGTTTTTTTTTATCTGTCACATTTCAGTTTTTGTCATTTTTTTTATTTATCTGTCATTTTACATTTCCAATGCACAATTTATTATTTTTTTTTCCTCCTTTATCAATAAAATATTTACATCTTCAACAAAAAAACACAATTCCAATAGTAAAAACTCCTTTACGAACAAAACATTTACATCTCCGATAAAAAAATACATTTCCAATACACATATTAATTACTTTCTTAATCTGTGTGATTTTTCTCTCTGCGACATATATATAAAAACGGAGGGAGTATTTGTTTTTGTGGATTCTGTAAAACTTGTGATTTAGCTTCAAATTTTGTTGTTTCTCTATTAATTTGTTTCTGACATAAGATTCTTCTATTAGGGAGTTTATAGGATGATTAGAACAATGGTATCAAAACTTGAAATGCAAGATAACTTGATATGATCGCAGAGTCGATTTGGAAATCTTTCCTGCGAAAATTATTCGTTCCCTTGAATTGCCTCCGGGAATTAACTCGAATATAATCACGGGATAAATCTGCTTCTCTTCCAATCTTTGGCAATAAGATGAAAGAATGCTATATAAGTTTTTGTAGATATGTGTGTTTAAACTTGAGGCTTCAAGAATTTCAAAGAAAACAGAAAAATTGCTTCTCAAATTCTATTCTTGTGTTTAAAAATGAAGTTCCAAGTATTTCTTTATGTGTGTGTGATGTTATACTAATATAACACTACATACACAACCTTTCGAATCGATTACTACCCAAAACCGAAAG
Source organism: Gentiana macrophylla (assembly GCA_026214975.1). Classification (NCBI taxonomy): domain Eukaryota; kingdom Viridiplantae; phylum Streptophyta; class Magnoliopsida; order Gentianales; family Gentianaceae; genus Gentiana; species Gentiana macrophylla. The sequence continues at coordinate 20,310,951 of CM047816.1, read as the reverse complement.
GATACCAAAAAAACCGACCAAAAGCGCTCAGAAGCGCACACTGCTGGGCGCCCGTTTAGAATCTCGGGCGCCCGTCGAAGCATACCGGACGGGCGCCGGTTTTTCGAGACGCTCGTCCATCTGAACAGGTCACATCCTGTATGTAAATTCACACTTCAGACGCCCGTTTGACATCTTGGACGCCCGTCTGAAGAATGCTGGACGCCCGTCCAGATTCTTAAGACGCTCGTCCATCCAACCAGGTTACATCCTGTATGTAAATCCACCCTTCAGACGCTCGTCCAGTGAACCTAGACGCCCGTCTGAAGTCAAACGCCCGTCCATATGAAATGGACGCCCGTCCAATAAGCAGCAGAATTTGGATTTTGTTCAACACTTGATCTAACACTCTCGTAAGCTTGTAAATATCAATTGTAAGCATGCACCCCGCATCTCCTAACTCATATCGATTGTTTCAAGCTTACCAAACCTCAAACTAAGTCCAATTACACTAAATCACATTGGTGATATAATCACCAACATCTTCTACATTGTTGAATTTTCGATCACAATATTCTTGTTATAATGGGTTGATTATGTTCATAAATTCATACTCTTTCATGTTCATGATTGATTTCATTTCATATAGTAAGATGCAATTTTGTGAAGCAATTTGATTTTATAGATCAAACGGTTTTATTTATCGGTAAATCGGATATGCATTGGTTGAAAATTGTGCTGATAATTGCTATTAGGTTACGAGAGCTATGAGAATCAACAACGCAGGCTATCCCGAGATAGCGGTCAACCTATGTCAGGTACCCTTACATCGCTTCTGATAGGTTGTGGAAACTGGAGTTTTTTTGTAATATCCTTGATTTCATATTGAGAATTCATGTTGGATTTTCTATTATGGTGCATAATTGGTTTTCTTGTTGGTTCTTTTATTTAATTTTATTTTTATTTTGAATATCATATTAAAGAAATGTAGTCAATCTAAATTATGAAAGTGGATAGTGACGATGCTGGAAACTGTCTAAGAATTAATGCGGGTCAATCTTCTATGTGACAACGATCTAAAACACTAGAAACCCTAATTTATGCAAAAGAGGGGCGTGTTGTTTTATTTATTGGGACTGAGCTCTCAAATTATTTCTGAGAGTTGCCTACGTATCAAATTGTTGAATTGGAATCAAGTCATCCGTAGTTCCTTAGGTTGTTTATATAGGCGATGTCTCGCCCCCCATTACTTGTTGAGTAAGTATGATAATTAATAATTATTCCCTAAGGATATATACGACTTAATCCCTAAAATCAGAGATAATTATGGACATATTTAATGTCAAGATTGAAGTCTTTATGACTGAGGATTCTTTCCATATGTAATCATCCCTCACGCGGAATAACAATGAGATCATCACGGGCGCCCCACGCCAACCCCAAAACTAATATGGACGAACTGGGCAGCTCCTCTTCGCCAGACCTTGGCCGTCCTGCGGTGGTTGGAGGAGGAGCGTAGACCGATCTCCCATGGTAGACGATCTGCCCTCTGTTCGGCCCTTGGGGCCCTTGGCCCTTTAAGCCCTAAGTTTAAGGACTGGTCATTTATTAAGCACCCCTAAAAATGACACGTGGCGTAACTCGGGTCGGGTATCATCAGATAGTATGTCCGGTATTGATCTTCATATATACTAGCAGTATAACTCCCGATATAAAAAAGGAAACAAAAATAGTACGATGAGTAAATGATACTGAATTAATATGAAAAGAACAACAAAGTAGAAGCACTTGCACAAGCATGTTGAAGGACTTTGGGTTTTGATTTATACATAAAAAACTGAAAAACAACATGCATGAATTTCTAACATTTGTTCAGGCCTACTGTTTAAGTCAGTCTGATTGGTAATTTCTGACAAAGGTTCCATGCTTTGTTGCAGGAGATATCCTTTCTCAATCTTAGTTTTCCAGCACTAAGGCACACAAGTTCATATTGCTTTCTCCAATGGCTTATTTGCATGTATTCTTGCAATGAATTCTAGCTGCTTAGTTGTGTTCTACTTAGGGGTGTACAACGAAATTGGAAAACTGGACTGACCGACTGAACCGGATTAAACCGGACCGGAAAATGATGAACCGTGGTTTTCCAATCGGTTTTTTCATTGAAGAAAAACCGAACCGGAAATCCAATTCGATTTCGGTTTTATCCATAAAACCGGTATGACCCGAACCGAACGGTTATACTTCAATTTTAATTTTATATATATATATATATAAAATTTAATTTTTATTCACTTCTCTACTATAAAACCCCCACACACAACCCTAAATTTCTAAACCTTATACTTCGCGTTTCTACCTAAACCTAAACCTAAAATGCTTCCAATTACCTGACGATAACTTCACCACCCGGCTTGTGGTGCCAATAATGGTGTTGTCTCATTTTTAGAAGAAAAAAATCAAAATTTTATGGTAAATAAAATACGATCTAAAACTCGAATCGAATCGAACCGGATTGTATTGGTTCATCCAATTCGAGAAAAATGACCAATTCGATTCGATTCAAAATATTTAAACCGTAATTCTGATTCGATTCGAGAAAATCGTAAAATACCGAACCTGATTGACTTTATACACACCCTAGTTCTACTTCTATTTCTGCTTTTTTATTTAGTCACTGGCTTTTTTTATAGTCAATTCTACGCATATTACGTCCCTTATGTCAAATGGTCAATTCTACGTAAAGTTTAATGATATTGTAATATACATGACTGTGTATATTTAATAGATTCATTGATTATTCATACCTTCTACTAATGTTGATATCGTTGGTGCTTTGTTACTTATATGCTAGAACTTTGCACGTAGCTGTTTCGGAAAAGCCAACCGGGTCAGTTGCTGGTATTCCTCCGACTGAGATTAAGGCAGTTGGAACTTGAAAACCCAATGAAAAAGATGAAGAAGCAGCAAACAAGGAAAATCTACTTAGGTGTCGGTTTATGTTAGTGTTTTGGATGCAATCATAGTAGTCCATTATGATTTTTTTTTTTTAAACAGTCCATTATGACTTTTAACAGCATGTCTTTTGCTATAATGAAGAGAAATATTACATCTTTTATTTTTTCTACCGTAGGTAAAGTTTAATGATATAATAATATACATAACTATGTAATTGCAATGAACTATATTGCCATTATATTTTTTTAAGTAATTTCAACTTATTAATAGTAAAACCATCATAGATGGTATATTATTCGGTGTGTAGCTTTTGAACTGTATGACTTTATATAAATAAAAATCCACAACTGCGTGATTCTTATGAATGTAAAAATGTGATCTTGTTTTACATTCTTGCTTTGTTATTTAATCATTATAGATTGTAATGGGCATTCCGTGCCTTGCACGGCATGTACAATACTACTAGTTGTTAGTTAAGAAAAAGGAAAGTTAATTCAATTGGCTTATGAAGTCCACAAACAGAGCCTGTGTCATAAGTCTCCCCACCTAAATTAATAGACTAGTTATTATAATATTATTTATTTTCTATCATTTTTATCCAACAACTTCTAACAATATTGTGTTCTAAATAATATATTATAATAATTATTATTGTACTCACATTAATGATCGAAACCTGAAATAGCACACAATCAAACAATCAAGTGTAGAGCCTTATGTGGTTTGTGGTAAAGTTAAATGTACGTGTTCTAGTGACTCTGCACCGTGTCGCACGGGAGTATTGGAACACCCTACATTTGGCTTTATGTGATGTTGACTTGAGTTCAATGTCTTACTTGTAACATGACGAAGTTAAGGGTTCGGTTTCTGGTGTATTCGGCTCAGCACCTTGTGGAGACTCTCTGCGGGGAGATACTTGGGATCACCGGAAGCCTTATTTCTTAGCCTCGTGGGTATTGGATTAGATTCCAATATATCTGTGCAATATGCTGAGTAGTGTAATGTAGAATTGGTCTAAGGTCTAGTGGTCCTTAAGAAGCCATTTTATGTGTAATGAACTTAGGTGGTTAGTTTAATCTCTTAAATACGTACTTGACTTGTCTAAAAGCTAAAGCATGTTAGTCCTTGGTGAGACACGTTTTAGTAACGCAGCATGGAACTATTACACCTCCACACTTTCTAGATACTGTTGTGGACTCGTGTAATGTTCCACACGTTTTAGATACTCGTGCCATTTGAGGTGCTGAATGTGTCGTGGTGAAGTCTTCACCATGGATGTGTCCTTGGATTAATGTGTAAAAAATGTCTTATGTGGTTCAGTCAACTAGTGAGAGTACAAGTAGAGTGTGGTGAGCGACTGAAACATATATTTAATAATGATTGTTGGACTTGCCATGCAACATTACTAGTATTGTTATTAATGTTAATTCTTGTGTTATATATAGTAGGTGTAGATCCGGTGCTTTTACTCTTTACTAAGTACGTTCTTACTTACCCTCTTAGCCCCACCCCGAGAAGGTGGTTTTGTTGTAGGTTGAGTTCGAGATCGCCTAAGAGTGATTTTCCCAAAGTTCCAACAGTTGAAGTCTACCTTCTTTTTGTTGTTGTAGCAACGGTATAGAATCTTCTCTTTCCTTTTGTAATAGATAAGATAGATGTACCTTTGTTTGTAATAAAGAGTTGTAATAGTTGAATGGATATTCAACCTTGTGTATTATTTCTTGGGATTTTGTTTTAGTTGCAGCCCCGTGGTACTTGTTGATCGTTGTAGTGATCTTTTAAAGTTTTTTCCAGAGTCTTTGTTTTCATTTCCGCTTGTTCTCTGTTATTGATGATGTCAGACTTACGTATATAATTGTTTATTTTAATTATATACGTGCCGGGTGTCCTTTTTCGGTTAAGGACTCGGTATCCGGATCAGGGTCGTCACAACTGTTTTTACCAGCGTCATAGAATATTTGATGATGATGAGGGAGAACAGATGCTGGACAGAGCCAACAGAACAGAGCTTAGACTTTCGATCTAACGGATGCCTCACTTCCGGCGGAGGCTTTACCAAGCTGCTGAGAATAGGAAAAGATGCTCTATTGAGCAGACCTAATTAAATTTTCTACGAGCTACGCTATATAAGGAGCCCCAATATAATGCCTGAGGATTAGGCCGACACAGCGGATCAGATGGATTCGAAAACACTCTAGGGATGCATGTATTTATAAGAACCTCATCAGGTCGAGGCATATCATAGAATATGTCGAGATTCGTCGTATGATTTGTTTTCTTAAAAAAAATCATTATGTTGTTACCGATAATTTCATAGTACGTGCAGAAACGATTACAAAAAACGTAATAAATCCAAATAAGTTTAACAATTTCACATGCGACTTTATAACCAAACTAATAAAATACAAGTTTCGTATTTTGCTACGAGCAATCACATTGATATCAACCAAAAATACAAATGTATAAACTACATTTTTCTCCAACGAATGTCAATTTCATTATCTAACCATCTCATCAAAATTAATCATTTCACTACCTTAAAAATCAAAATTTTATCCTTTCACTATCCTAAAAATCAAAACTTTATCATTTCACTACCCTAAAAATAGAAGCTTTATCTTTTCACTACACAAAAAATCAAAATTTTATAACTTTAAAAGGTTAATTATCACAAACATAATCATCTATTGATGTGTAAGAAGAACAATTAAAACAAATACGATATTTAAAATTATTCAAACAAATATGTTAAGTGAAATGCTTACCCATTTGTTTAAAGGCGGAAGACCGGCATAGATTGATTTTCCGTTGGTTGATTTCCCTTTACAACACCCAATAATATGATGATTTTTTTTCCGAAGAAGATGATGGTATTGAGTGAAGAAGATGATGGTATTGGATGAAATGTAGGAAAAAACGACAATCCCAGCATTTAATTCAATTTCAGATTCAATGGGCTCGTTGCATATTCTACGCCGCGTTTTTGTTTTCCACGGGGCAAAAAGGCAAATTCCGTTGAAATTTCAACGAAGACGTATTTTTGGCCTTTTTTGAATTTCAACGTGGCTTCCTTTTTGCCCGTGAAAAAATTCAACGAACCCGTTGAAGTTACCACATAGGACTCAAAAAAAAGGAGGTATGAACCGACCTGATATAAAATATATGTCCCTACAGAGACCTGATTGAATAATTTATCCACATTAACCACTAAAAATAAAAGTTAAGTGGAATTTCAAAAGCAAACCTCTCTTTCATTATTAATTTCACAAGTGGGAAGTTCTGTTGGAAATGCAGGCAGTGCATCCGTGTGCTTTCTGAACTCTATTATTTTAGAGGAGTTCACATTGCCAGGAAACAAGTTTTGGGAAATTTTAGCAGTCATTGATACTTCATAGGGTCTTTATTTGTACCACCACGATTCTATCGATACATCACATTATCTTTGTACCATACTAAAACAAAGTCAAGAATCAACTTTCTAAAAATCGATCATAATTTAAGAATAAACTTTCTGAAAGTTGTTCTGATGTGGTGTATAGGTACTGTGGTGCATCAGTAAGATGACTGATAACGAGTTTAATTACCATCTCTCCTAAAGATTTAAGGTGTTAAAAAGATAAATACTTAACATAAACTTTAACACATCATCTTGAGTGTAGGTCTATATTAAAGAGTATGACACACAAAGACATATTAAAAACACAACAAAGAGGCTGAACACTTGAACTATATTTGAAACTTCAACACACCACTCAAATGTGACTCTATAACAAATAATATGGATGAACATGGAGCAGAACAAACCCCCTCACGTGTGAGACTATAACAAAGAGTATGAACCAACACAACACTCAAAGGTATATAAATGACATCGGAAGCTCAACAAAGAGGCCTAATATTTGAACAAGATAATAGGAATAAATTGTTCACAGAGAGATTTGAACTCAAGACTTCTCATTCTGATACCATGTTGAATTACGATGAATCTCAAAAGCTTATGCTATTAGAAAGGTAGGTACGCAATTAACATATCAAATACTTCAACACAACGGACTAATGTTAAAACAAAAGAGATAGTGTTTATATGTGCTTGGAGTAATTCACTTTTGCTACGAAACATGATTAGAAAAAAGGTGAAATTTTACGGTGATCATCTACCATCAAACTGAATGGACAATCATCAAAATAAGAAACATAATATGTATATGTGTTAATATCTTATTCATCAACATAATAAAAAAATAAAAGTCCATCGAAAACACATGCTCCTGGTGCTAATACAATAGGTATACCCTTGTTTCATGAGTGATTTTTCTCTAGTCCTTCCACATGTGGAGAGAGACGATGTGACAACATCTACACCATCTCTTTTTAAATTGAATTTGAACTATATGGTTCAAATGACTCCAATGATCAAATCACTCTGTACGAAATAACCATGGAAAAAGGCTTGTGGTATTGCAACTTTCAAGGTCCAAATTCAATGATGCGAAAGCCATAATTGATATTGCCAATGCAATGCAGTGTAAATTTCAAAAAATTGCCCCGCTATTATCATATTCAGCCTTGGCAATGCCAATAAACATGGAAAAATCACGGGTAATTTTTTCCTAGTCACTTCATTTGCACCGTAGACACACGTGAATGATTTTAAATCACACCGTTTGAATTTAAGTTGAAACTGTATGATCCAGATTCATCCACATGTTTTACTTCTCTAATTGACTCAGCATAGTAGAACTTTTCAAAAATCGGGTAATTCTTCTCTAGTCACTCCATTTACACCGTAGACAAACGTGGATGATTCTGGATCACACCGTTTGAATTTAAGTTGAAACTGTGTGGTCCAGATTCATCCATATGTTTTACTCTTCAAATTGACTAACCATAGTAGGACTTCCCAAAAATCAAGTAACTCTTTCCTAGTCACTCCAATTACACTATAAACACACGTGGATGAATCAGATAATTATTCCCAAAAAAGAGGGTAATTTTTCCACTTATGCAAAAAGCAAAAGTACTATTGACTGCCTCTATTTTGGGACATGTATTCCACTTATGCAAAAAACCATAGGGTACTAGGCCTGCCCTTATTTCAGACATGCATGTCCTATTATTTTCCACTTGTGCAAAAAGCATTTCACCTATTTTTGGAACATAGTGTGTGTGGTGGAATCCAGAAATAAACTTGTACCACAGTCAATACTCCACACTTAAACACTCTGTTAATTCCCTAAAAAAAGAATTCATCTATAAAACCTATACTCTTATGTTCCAACAACAGCACAACAACAAAAAAAACGCTTTCATTTAACACGCTTTCTTCACATAATCTTATCATTAGTTATGTCTAGACTCGTGGAAACACTTGTTATAGGAAGAGTTATTGGTGAAGTCGTAGACAATTTCACTCCAAGTGTGAATATGAATGTTACTTACACCTTTAACAATGAAGTTAGCAATGGCCATGAGCTCATGCCATCTGCCATTGCTGCAAAACCTCATGTGAAGATTGACGGTGGAGATCTGCGTTCGGCTTACACACTCGTAAGTCTCTCTCTCTCAAGAAAATGAAAGCTTGAAAAGTTGAGAATCTGTAGAAATATGTTTCGTTATGATAATGTTGAGACCGTGTGGTTACCTTGCATTTTGCACATTTTTCGTACTAACATTATGTACTCATTCATATAATATGTGCATACGAGACAAAGACACTTTTGATTTCTTTTGTTTCGTGTTTTTTCACTTTTATCGTCAATGTTTTATCTTGACATTTTTACCATTTTCGATCTATGCAATTTTTTTATTTACCTTTTCAGTCCAAAATATCACGTATCCGATAACTAGCTTTGAATATGTACAACAGTGACAAACGCAAGATTTGGGTAAAGGGACAATAACATGACAAATGAAAATTTTAAGAGGAAGTGGGCGAAAGGCAAATAATACAAATAATGTATGTAGTAGTGTTTTTTCGGCTTAAGGCTTGGGGGATAGTTGCCCCATTGGTTGTATGTAGGTCCGCCTATGGGAACAAAATGTTGTAAAGGATAAAAATTTGATACGTGACAAAATTGAATCGAAAATGTAGAAAATGAATGCATGAAGGGTAAAAGTGTAGCAATATTATTCGGGGTTTATTTTTAAAAATGACTATTTGAACATACATATATGCAAAATTCTCATGTATTCAACTATCAAAACGAATATATCTTTTGATCTGATTGTCGAAAGATGGCAATTGTTTCATCATATTTTTCTTTTTTTCGTCCTCTTTATTTAGACATCTCATAATCTCTTTCGATATTTTTTCAACGTTATTTTCGAGTCATTTTTTGTAAAAAAAAAAACACATAAATAGTGGAATAGTGAAACATTGGATTTGAGGCTAACTCCACTGCATCAAACAATGGATTTAAGGTTATGAACAGTGAATTTGTCCTTATCACCCAATTTGTATTTCCACTATCCTGATTTATATTCTTTTTGCCTCTTTTTTGTCCTTTTAAAACACTCCTCCTATTATTCGCACTAATGTCATGTATTTTACTTATCCTTTCGTACTGTATTCAAATACCATTTTGTATCTTTTAGTACCCTTTTCATAGGAGTAATGATACGTGCAACAACGTTTGTGCCACAACAGTGATATACAACGGTTGTGCCAAAACGAAAACATGTTAATGTCATGTTTAATGCCTATTTTGTTTAAGTTAATTAGTTTTTTGCTGAGAAGGACAAATTTATTTAAATATCAGGCTCCAAGTACACTACAGATTAATTAGGACAAATCAGATGCAAACTTACCGAAATACCCTTTATTTTATATATAATTGTAGAAGAAAAAAGGCCAATGTACAGGGAAAGTTTCTATAATTTTAGAACAGAAATTATTGTCTGCTATTTCCCAATTGCAATACTTAATTTAGAGTTTGATATTTCACTGGGATTCCCAAAAAATGTTGGACGGCAACGGCTGCCGCCGCCATTACTCTAACTACACGACAACGGCTACCCTTTATTTGCAGCAGTTTATTTTTATTATTTTTTTTTTTTTGAGAATTTTCTCCCATTTTTTCACAAATGTGCACGATCTTAAGGTCCTCAAATCCCCCTTTGGGGTTCCCCTTCCCAATTAGGGTTTAGTTTGGTTCCAAAAACACCTAAAACGCGAATGTTGTTGCATCTGGATGAATATTTTGTGTGAATGGGTATTTTTGTCCAAAAAATTTGTTTTTGTCCTTTATAATCTTTGAAAATGGAAAATGTCCTTCCAGACCCATTTCTGTTAATTTTTGTCCTTATGGCCCCTCCCCCTAAGTTAATTTCCCTGGAGATTAATGCTTGATTATATTAATGTCATTTTTGTTCCATATCTCTTTAACTGTATTCAAGCTATTACTTATTTAGTTTTTATTTATATTAATAATTAATTTGAAAATTAAAATTGGTTTTCTTTTGTTTGTGATTTATGTAGATCATGACGGACCCTGATGCTCCTGGTCCAAGTGATCCATACTTAAGAGAACACTTGCACTGGTTGACACCGTTTATTCAATCATTTTTATGTATTATTATATTTTTATATACATATATCATTTTCCACTTATTACACCAATCTTATAATAACTTCTGCAGGGTTGTTACAGATATTCCTGGTACTACTGATGCTTCATTTGGTAAGTATATATATCAGCATTATCATAGTCATAAAATTAAATATTATATACATAATTGTTGTGATTATATTATCTTAATTAACTTAAAAACCTGCAGGAAAAGAAATAGTGAGCTATGAACCACCAAATCCAGTGATAGGTATACACAGGTATGTGTTCATACTGTTAAAGCAGAAATATAGACAGACAGTGAAGACACCTTCATCTAGAGACAACTTCAACACTAGGTCCTTTGCTAATGAGAATGGCTTGGGATTGCCCGTGGCGGCCGTGTATTTCAATGCTCAGAGGAAAACCGCCGCAAGAAGAAGATGATGAGTACGGAATTCTACTGCAGAGATTCTTCGTTTTCACAGTTATCGTTAGATACATGAGAAGTACGTAAGAAAACAAGATATTTTGTTTTCGTACACACTTTTCATTCTATTAAAGATCTGGACCAATGAAGAGCACTTTCGATCAGTAACAAAATACCGCGGTTGGTATTAGTAGGTTGTATATCTATGTCTGGGAAATTCTGATATGGGACGTCACAACGCGGATGTACACGTAAAAATATGTGAACTTTTCCGTGTTTTTCATGGATATTTACGTTCTGGCCGATTAACTATCGGAATCAACGAAGACCTTTAGTAATAAAATATTGTAGTTGGTTGGGACTTTTGTAGGTTATCTATGTCTAAGAGAATTTGATATGGGGCGTCACAATGCGAATGTACATGTAAAATTACTTTTCATGGATATTTATGCTCCGGATAAACTATCAAGATCAATGAAACTTTATGTAATAAAATGTTATTGCTGGTGTGGACTTAAGTATATAGGTCATGTGTGTTTGGGGATTTTAAATATGAGGCGTCTCTAATGCGGATATACGTACACCTAAAGATAGCGGTATTTTATGTGTTTTTTTACGGATATTCTTACGTTACGGACGTTGTGTTTAATTGCTCAATATCATGATCAATGACACTTAAATACCTAGTAGCCTTTTGGAGATTTCTTAGAGATCCCCTAACCCTAAATTCTTAGTTTAGCTTTAGGTTTCATCATTTGTGCTTCATTACCCGGCCGGTGATTCCGTGGCAAATAATCAACGGGCTTTGTACAAAGTGTGTGGATTTTGTGCACTTTTTCATGTATTGGTAATCTATTTTACTTGCTTTTCAATTAAATGACCTTGGTTTTGTATTTTATTTGTGTGTTTTTGCTGCAATTATGAGTATCTAAACTATAGTTTATAGCGAAATTATGTGGATATTAATGAAATCAAACCCCTAGTTGATTAATGGAAGTGGATTGGTGTTTAGATTCTTATTTGTTGATGGGTTTGTGTTTTGAAACTTGTTCTTAATGCGTGGGTTAGTTTGATCACCTATTTAATGATTTCACACATCATCTGTATAAACGTATTTAGCGAGAGGGAGTGGGAAAAGGGGTTTCTGAATCGCCTTGTAAAATGGACCAAGTGTTTGAAATTGATTCGCTAGTGAGGCTTTCAATGAAAATTAAGCGTCTCTTAGAGGATAAATGCGTATTCGATTAGTGAAATCCATGAAGGCTGAGTGTTGAAATGAATATAGGGTGCTAGATTGCAGTATTAGTGCCTAATTAGTCAACATCGGAGATTGCACCCAGAAACGCATGTCAACAGCACTTCTGGTAGGTTGTATCCACTTCTGGCAATTAATTAGAGGGAGAAAGCTGTTAGTTGGATCATAGTTTGTCTATATCTTTTATATCATCGCTCACTTTAAATTTTACTTTATTTTAGGTGATAGCATTCAGTGTTTAAACAAACCATCTTTCGTGAATTTTGATCGACCTAAACTAAGTATGAACATGAGTTTGGTACTCACTTGATTTCTTATGGGATACGATCTTGCTTGCCCTACCAAGGAAATTTCAAGCACATAATCTAAAAGGTTATTCAAGGCTTCGGGAATCCAAAATCGTGATCAAACTCTTAAGAAAGAAAATGAAGAAGGCTAGCTAGGAGAAAAATCCGGTAATCAGACGGAATGATGAGCGAAACTCTCAAGTGAGGATGATCAAACACAAGTCCGGAGCCAACCTCCACCTCCAAGGAAAAATCCACCTTTGAAAAACTGTCCCTTGAATCATAACATTTCCAAAGTGCAACAATAAAACCCAACGATGAATCGAAATCTTTTTGGTGCTCAACATGTTGCACATGTTGATCAAAATCAGATGTTTCAGCAGATCTAGTACCAACAGATGATGATGATGCAGATGGCACAATTTAATCCTATGATGAACCCGATGATGAATCGGTTTCAACAAGCACAAAACCAATTTCCTCAAGTACAAAATCCTTTCCAAATTATGAATAATCTTAATGTGCTTCCTTAAGAAAACTAGTGGTTAATCAGAATCCATTTCAAGCTCAAGGTTTGCCAGGTCAAAATAACAATCAACATCAAGAAAATCAAAATCCGGAGAGAGCTTTGAGTGAATATATTATGCCCGCTTTTGGATAAGGGCATATTCCTATTAGATTGTCCTTATCCCGGCTAATAATATTGAGATAAGGCAGCATGTATGGCGCTCGTTGAATGAGAATGCCCAATTCTATAAGAAGACGAATGATTATCCTCACAAGTTCTTAAATCATTTTATGCAAGTGTGTTGTACGGTGTTGATGAATGGAGTTTCTAAAGAAGCGGTTTGGTTAATTCTGTTATCGTTTGCATTGAAGAACTTACCTAAGGATCGGTTTGAAGCATTACCACACGATTGCTTGCATACTTGGGGACCTAATAGCGGATGTATTAATATTATTGCTAAAGTACTTTCCAACGGCCAAGACCGCTGATATGAATGCCGAGATTGTGACTTTTGACTAAAAATGTTGATGTTTTCCCGGGTGGTTGAAAGATAACCTTCTTGTCTCTACAATCCAGGTGAACATGGTGGTGAGACAACTAATAGATGCCCAAAATGACGTCGAAGTCTATGAAGTCAAACAATATAAGATAATAATTGCATTTATAGTTCCTGACTTGATATGATATGCATTTAATGAATTTCAAGAATCGAGCAGTCATTTTTTAAATTTAAACTAAGCCTCAATGGCTTCAACATCAAATGGTAAACGCCATGGTAGGGCAACTAGTCTTGGCCTTCGCAACTGGAGGCATGGATGCAAATGACAAGGCAGCTGTGGGAAATCTTTCGCAAAATGAGCTAAACTACCACACTAAAAACAGCCGTTGACGCCTTCCCTACACTTTCTTACATGTAAATTTTGCACTTTGGGGATTGAGGTAGGGTAGCTGATGTAGTGGTGGCGGGTGGAGCTACAGTCCTTATATTGTAATTGGGATCAAACAATATTTTTCATTGAATAATAATTGAGTACATGATGACGTTCAAAATGATACACCTTACGGCATCAACATTTCACCCATTCTAAGCTAAAAGTTGTAGTTTTCGACCATTTATATGAGCCATTTGAGCTGAATGTCATAAGTCGGGTTCATGAGTCGAGTAATTTGCATTTAACGTTTATTTTCCCCAATTCGATATTATTTCGTGCATTATTGGACTATTTTCAGGATACGAGGATTGGGCCAAGTGTTAGAGAGCGATTATGGGCCGAGCTGGATGAAGAAACGGACCTAGGGTGTTCCAGAACCTTCAGTTAAGTCGCAGATCGGAAAAAAGGCAAAAATGCCCTGGAAGACGCGTGAAGCGCGTACCGCCGCCGCCTCGAGAATCCAGAACCTTCCAAACCGCGTTTTCTTGGACGAAGGGTAGATCTAGGTGTCATTAAGTCGGTTTATAGCACTATAAATAAGTGGCATCAGCCACAAATTTCAATGTACAATTTTCCACAAGGCAAACACATTATATTCAATAAAAGTTCTCTTTGTTCTTTTTCTCTATGAGTTCTAGTCACGGATCTGACGAATTCGCCACCTAGAGAGAGATCTGAGGAGGATCTGCACTCGTCTTCGAGGGTATCATCTTCCGGCTTTCTAGATGTAGATCTGTCGTTATTTTCCTTGTGATTAGTATGATTTGATTGTTTATATTAGTTCTGCTATGTAGTAGTTAGTTTATTTTACCCCATGAATGTTGAGATCTGAATCGTTGGTGCTGAAATCATGAATGAAATGTTGCGTTCTTCGGAGCCCGCGACGGTCTTTGTTGCGTCTACGAATACCTAGTAAACCCTAATTCATGATGATCGGCGTCAGCTACGTCTGATTGGCAGATTTAATTTACATGTTGTTAGCCTAATCAACAATATGCATGTTTTCATAAATTAACATGAAGGACCTGCAAAGTGAAGTGTTAGTTCGAACGATGTCTTGATCGATCGTTAGGAACGTGCTAGTCAATCCACGATAGCTGCTTAAGGAGGTCCTCGGTCTTGAACCGTCTAGTCCTAGTTCTTATTGCTTGTGAATTAATACAACCAACGAAGGAGGTTAATTGCACATATGCACGTACTTTCCTTTCAATGGAATTAGCGTAACATTAGGGATTAGCACCCATAGCTGTTAAAGATCTAAAATTTACCAACGGGGATGATTGATGCATGATGTGGGGGGGGGAATAACTAATCACTCATAGTTAGAACTAATCTTTGGTATTGCGCGTTATTGTCACCACTTGTACCTATCTGATTTATAGTTGGTCGTAGACCGTAATTGTGACAATTAAATTCGATCTAGATTAATCTGTGTTTCGACCTTGACTCTCCAGTACTCTGCTACGATAGACTTAGTCCTATTGCTAGTAAGTACCTTGCACGCGATCAAGATTTTTGGCGCCGTTGCTGGGGACTCGTGTCAAACATACTTGTTAATTTAGATTGAAAGTCTGTACATATTTTGTTTTCGTGTCTATTTTTGAGTCTGTAATTATCTGAGTCGTATAGTGTATATTCAGATCGGTTATGGGAAATTTTGGTCAGGAAGCCGCGAGAGTCACTCCCGCAGCCGCGCCGACCAAAATTTAACAAAAATCGTCTATATTCCATCAGAGTCTGTATCATTGTTTTCGAGTCTGCCAGGGCGTGTGTAACAGCCGCCAAGGCAAGTAACTATATAACTGTGTCTTTTTTGTTGAGTCTTGAGATCGCACGAAGGAAGTGAGAAAGATAGAGACGAGGAGATTACATGTCTAGAGGAACCATATAAGACAATGGCATAGAACGGGGTTGATGGAAGGAGGAATGAAGCAGGAATAGTAGTGCAAGCAGACAGAAGGACGTTACAGAGTTATGCGATGCCAACAATTATGCAGTTTGTGCCCACAATTGTTCAACCGGAGGATGCGGCTGAAGTTTTTCATCTGAAGCCCAATGTCATACAGATGGTGACAAATTACACTACATTCCATGGAGTACCAAACGAAGACCCAAGTGTACATGTCACCAACTTCTTGGAAATTGTAAGCACAATCAAACCATCAGACGTGCCCGAAAATAACATCAAGCTTAAATTGTTTCCATTCACGCTGAAAGATAAGGCAAAGATATGGTTGTTGTCTCTAGCAACAGGATCCATTCAAACATGGACAGATTAACTGCGCACTTGAAAAGTCCTTGCAAATGAGACAAGACATTATGAATTTCAAGCAGAAACCTGCCGAGACATTTGAAGAAGCTTGGAAGCGATTTAAGGAGGCGCAACGAAAATGCCCTCACCATGACATCACTTTACCTAACCGTATGCATAGTTTCTATCGTGGACTGAGGCCAAGCGAACAAATGAGAGTTGATGCGTCAAGCAATGGATGTTTCGCACTGTTATCACTTGAAGAAGCTGAAGAGAAACTGGAACAAATCGCACTTACCAGCCAATGGGGAACACACCAGATTGAGAGCGTAAAAGTAGCTGAATGAGTATTTGGAGAAGACACTTCTCAAAAGATCCTATACCAGCTGATGGTAGTGAATAAAAAAAATGGATGGCATGCAAGATCACATTGCCAAGGTAGAGAAGGTCCAAGGAATTGAGATATATGTTAGGTGTAATGCCCGAAAGACAATTTTGTAATTGTTTTATTTAATAAATGAAATGATATTATTATTCATATTTATTATTCTCATATTCACCGATGTGACAATAGTATTTACACTACAGAAAATCCTAAAGTATATCGTTTATGTAATCACTTAACTCAGTGTATGAGATATACACGGGAGGATTGAGTTAGTGGAGTGTACTTAAAATACAATTAGCCCGTAGTGAAGTTAATCGAGAGTATCGGGTCTCTCCTTTAACGTGCTATTAATACACCCAGAACACAATAGGTGTGATTGTCTTATCCGGACTTTCGGTTAAGAGAACCTAATGGGGCATTTATATATGATAGATATATCATATAGGGCTGGACCGATTTGATTAGAGTTCACGATATAATACCGTAACCGAGAATTCTTATCGAATCAATCGATGATCATATTTATGGATATATCTTAATCCTGAGGTGATCACAGTCAACTGCTTGAATCAGTATGAGGTTTGACTTGACGGTTAAGGATTACACTGAGTCTGTGATCTGAATTACCCCATCTTGGCATTGTACTGGATTGAGTGAGTAGTCTGTGTTATCACAGATACGGAATCAATTCCTTCAATTTATGGAAGTAGATAGACAGTTCCCTTAGTTGTTAATCCTAGAAACTGATCGATCGTACGAGTTCATAGTACACTGATTAGCTACCAGTGAGTTGTATGAATTAATTGATCACTAGGGGGTTAATGGTAAATAATGATAAGAGGTTCTAAAAAGGGTTAACGGTAACTTCCCGATTTAGAATGAACAGTCTATTGAGGATTAATCCATATGTAATGATTATATCAATAGACGCTTATTATCATTTTCGTGACGAGATAAATATAATCTCATAATCGGAGAAGTGCAGTCACGGGATTATGGTGGCATATTCCTATGATTGATTTATCGAATTTAATTATTCTGTTCGTAAGATAATTATTTATTTGATTTATCGGAGCCGCTGATTATTAGTCCATGGTCCCCGACGTGCCTCCAATATAGCATAGCTATTCTCGGACGTCGAATCCGAATAATATTAATTTAGTTCTTATTAGAATTTAATTAAAACGATATGTGAATTAATTGTTTAGTGGACTATTAAATTAGTTGGGCTAAATAATTAAATATGTGAAAAATACATTTTTCATAATCTTGACCCAATTTAGTGTGTATGGCCGAAAATTATTGTGACTAGGTCACAAGGAGTAAATTTTCGGCCAAAGGTGTATTATGGAGCAAGAAATTGTTTTCTTGTGAATTAATAAGACATGTGCATAAAATATTTATTGCATAAATTTTTATGGTAAGAAATAAAGATAAATATTATTCTAGATTTGTTCTAGAATATTATGGGATTATCTTTTATTTATTGGATTTATTTATTTGCAAAATAAAATCGTTGGAGGACAATGATTACTCTCCTATATAAAGAGAGTTCTCCCAAGCCTAAAACTACACACAAATTTCGACTTCTATCTCTTAGAGAGAAGAAGTAAAATTTTCGGCCAAGGGGAGGTAGAGGGAAAATCTTGGAGATTTTCCGGGTAGCATATCGGAAGGATTCGAGACGAGAATTTTCTTCCACCGGGAGTTGCTTGGATCACACGTGCGGAAGATCGTGGTGCTCTTCACACCATCTTTCATTCTTCATATTGCGGTTCTTCTACTTGGATTTTGAGATCTAAGAGGTATGATCTACAACCCCCTTGTAGATGTAGATCTAGTTATTTTATTACGTGTAACTTATAGATCTAGATCCTTAAATCGCTTCCGTTGCGGATGGTATTACTAACAGTGGTATCAAAGCCTGGTGATCTATATTTATACGTATAAAATATTAGATCTAGGAGTGGAAAACATGTAGATTTTATGTCCCAATTTTTTATAGGGGCCGATGCATATGTTTTTTTTTATGTTGCGATTGTTGTGGTTTGAAGAGATGGAATGGGATTGGTACTGTTTACTCGTTAGATCTATTGTAAGCTCTCTCGATTTAGATCGTTTGAGCATAGGATTGATGTAAATGTTGTTGTTTTTTATTTCTTTATTTTTTTCGGCTATTTTATTTTTTTTGTAATTCCGGAAGAACGATGATGATCACGAGATGAAGACGGAACTCGAGGTATGAATAGGAGTCGGGGCTGAAAATTTTGTTGTAATTTTTTTTTTTCTTTCACACGGCTAGGGTTTGATTTTCTTTTAATCAAACCCTAATTTTTTTTAAATAATCGGCTGTTGTTTAATAAAAAAAAAAATTCTGGAACAATAAAACAGCAGGATTTTTATAAAAAAAAAATTATTTATTTTATTTTATAAAATAAAAGCCCCTTCTCCTTTCGGGTTCGTGGTTCGTGGTTCAAGGTTCGAAGCTCGAAGACATGAAGACAACAAGATTGTAATTTATTTTATCCTAGGATAGATTAGATACGGGGGTACCAACGATCCATCTCAGTGTTTAAATTTTCCGCAATTTATTTTTTATGTGTTTGATCATAAAATAGATATAAAATCGGAATTGCCATGACATGCATCATATCATAAATCCACTCCATGCATACATGTAGAATTTTAATTTTGGTAATTAAAATAGGCATGTATACAAACTCGCGTAATTAATTGAAATTTAATTAATACGTGGTAAGTAATTAATTTAGTAACTAATTAAAGATCCGAGGACGGGTTATGAAATCGTTAAGCCTTTCGGTGTGTGTTCTCGGTGAACCGCCTTAAAAGCCCAAACGAGATCACGTTTTCGATTCGTAGTGTCTACGAGATTGAATGATGGTAAAAGAACAATAAATCTTGGATAAAAACGGTTCTTTATAGGTTGGGTGGTCAAGCGAGCTTCGACGACCGACTTAACCCTCCTAGTGTGATGTATGCACGGGGTCCGGCAAGACTAAGCTACACCGGCGGCGGAGGGTGATTCCTTCTTATCTCCATAGGGCTCTCTTGACCCGACCGTCCGGATCGTCACATATGTTCCAACGAATAGGACGGGTACGCTTGCCTACGTTACCGACACCATTCGGAATCCGTGATTTAATGTGCTTTTATGTTAACATCAAAAAGACGTGGTTAGTTAACCCACCACCACTTCCAAAATATTGAGTGGGAGCGGGGGAGGTGACAGCCAACCCCACGGCCTCTACTATAGATACAAGTAAGTGAGAGAAGGGTGACGCCTCGCGGCGCTTTGATTTCGTCCCCTTACGGATGGTGTTCACCCCTATCAACATTCATGGCTTGGTCTCCGAAAGGATAGAATTTCCGGGTTCTTGTCGGGTCACTGACCTATCCTACGACGGCACACTCGGGGCGTACCTAAGAGATCCGATATAGTAGGTCACACTCATCAAGGGTATTCTTGATAATATCTAGGCTAAAAAAGGAAGGTAGTCAATGAATAAAGGGATGTTTGATTCTCGTGGGATGTTCGATTCTCACAAGTTATTCATTGATGAGATTGTCTCGATTTAACCGTCATCTCTTTGACCTACCCTATGGCGGCACTGAGATGCGAGGTTAAAACCTTGGAATGGTAGAGTAGACTTAATTTTAGTTTACAATTCCTAAAATAAACTTATATAGTAGTGTTAAACTTGAATTAATATATGTCATTTTATTTACAGCATTATATCACTTACTAAATTGCTTAAAAATTTATAATTGACTAGTATTGACTTCTTTAAAAAGTGGAAAGTAACTAGGACGTTGAACTAGTTAATCGATAATGCAATTAATTTTTCGAAAGAGATATTTTCTCTTAAGCCTTTTAAAAACCAGAGTGACATATAGGTATGTCACTAGTGTCATTCGTGTCAAACGGAAGACAAACTTAGTTTGATCAAAGGTGATTTCGGACTTTGAAATTCTTCTAGTAAATTTTGAGTGTGTAGTGATTACACGAGTAATTTTCTAATTGAAAATCGGAAAATCATGAAGTGTTACTAGTTGGACGATATTTGGAATCGATGAACTAGTGGGAGCTTTATGATTTTTTGTTTTTCTAGAACATTAGAAAAGTGTAACTGACTACACACGTAACCGTTCTAATTGAAAAACCGGAAAGTCACGAAATGTCGCTAGTTGGACGATATTTGGATTCGATGAACTAGTGGTAGTTCTATGATTTGTTGTTTTTCTGGAAACATTGGAACTATGTACAAAAGATTTTCTAATCGAAAAAATCAGAAAATCATAAAAAATAAAGCATTGCTCGTTAGACGGAATTTGGAATCAATAAACTAGTGGGAGTTTTAATGTTATGATTTGTTGTTTTTTCTGGTATATTAGAAAATCCGAGAAGTCCCGACGAGTAACACTCGAAATAGACATCCCACGGTTCAAGAGTAGTGTCTACTCAAACGAACCGCTGGTTCAAGACTGTTTCCATTCACAAAAAGAATGGGAGAATATGTCTAAAAGTGTTAGTCATCTAAACTGAGAAAACATTAAGGCTGAACCGAACATTAATTAACTGAAAATCATAAGGACAGTGATTTTGGATCACCAACCTATGAATCTTTGGCGATTTTCTCGAGCTAAGTTCTTTGGAAGAACAAGGTAGCGGTGCATTTAACGATTAAAAGAGTAAACAACGGGCAGTTAATTTTAGCTAGAATAGTGGGAGTGATATAAGGAAATGAATCTCGGATTCAATCCTTGGTTATCGCGGAAAAATTATTTTTTGTTTAAGATTCGTTGGAACGAAAGGATTTACCTTCTATTCGATAATTTGTTTGTCGTTTAGAAAGTGAATATACCATTTGTAGTATGAATCCAAGACTCGGACTTTTGTTTGATAAAGTCAAAACCACTTACAACTGCTGAAATATGTATATAAAACACATCTTAAGAACTATTAAAAGCAATTAGTTTCTATATTCAGATAAACGCTTCTTCATATTCCATAGTTAGTGCATAGTCCCTAAAAGACAAGACCTGAAGACTGGCTCAGGGTGATCCCTTTCTCCCAGTCTGGTTATATTGTCTCAAAGGTTCAATGACTAAGTTTCCTTTCAATCGGGAAATGATAATGGTTATAAAGAAGTAACATAGCTTGTTCATGACGACCTTCGGGGTCTGATAAAAGATACAAGCTAGTAGGAGCTCCCGAGCAGTGACTTCTTGTCTGACAACTACTCAAACACTCCGGTAAATTTCTCCAAATATTTTAAGGTGTCTCTGATTTTGTCGGAGATGGAGTATTTTATACTCAGAAATGGGCCATCACATAGTCCTAGGGACTGATGCTCGGCCTGCCTCATAGTGAAATGCTTTCACTAAGGGAGAAACCATTGAATTGCTTTACATAGTTGTAGATGTGCTACAATACACTGCTTAACTCAATAAAGATATTAGAAGCGAAATTTCGGTTTACATTGAATTGTAAGACCGAGAAGTCTACCTAGAATATACTTTGGAATTTACGGATAAGGTGTTGATTCGGTTCACCCCACTTCCATAAGTATAAGCATTTAGCACACGGTGCTTGAAGGTAGATCTGGGAATTTCGCGCACACATTCGGTCAGTGACCAATCGTTATATATCTTGTAGCATTGAGAAAAAGGTTTGTTATAAGATTCTTGAGATCGGGAAGGGACTGTCATACTGTTGCGTCCTTTCTGATAGAGTCTATGAACAGTTAAACTGATTAAACCTTGAATTACGTTTACTCAAGGTAGTTACTAACTGATTAAAATCAGACCACATCCAACATCGGTTGTTGGTGATAACACTAAATACTATTAAACTAGATCAGAATTTCGATCCACCCAATAAGTATTGGGAGTATGGTTTATCCATTACCCATTACGGGGTCTGCGGACTTTGTAGTCTGAGGATCGATTGATGACCTATGGATCTTTTGTGAGCGATGACAGATTACGATAATAGAGGTTGGTTTAATAGCCATAACCCTGTGAATGGAGTTCGGTACTCCAGTTCTGTTCATGCTCTTGTAGAACCACCTGAGCGTCTCAGGCCCAGTAGGAGTAATTGGATCTACACGGAAAAGAGTTAATCAGACCTTGGACTCTCTTACCACTTAGTATTGCATGATTTTGTTCAAAAACAGAAAATAGGGGTGA
Source organism: Gentiana macrophylla (assembly GCA_026214975.1). NCBI lineage: Eukaryota > Viridiplantae > Streptophyta > Magnoliopsida > Gentianales > Gentianaceae > Gentiana > Gentiana macrophylla. The sequence goes on along the minus strand of CM047816.1, from coordinate 20,288,209 downwards.
TTCCCTGAGACTTTCTTGCCAAACAAACGGAGTCTGGATTCATTCGGAACCAAAGGGTATTGCCTTATGAACTTATGACAGGATGACTGTCAAGGCTTATGTCCTTTGTGGATAAAAAGCAAACCTCTCGGTCTTTGGAAGTCATATATTTCTACAATATGTGGATTTGACGAGAATATTGATAAGTCTTTTGTAGATTGGATATCAATTTAGTACTGATGAGTGAATATATACATATATTAGTGTTTGTGAAGGATAACTTCGCACAGTTGGAATCAACATGGGTGTGTTATTTGAAGTCGAATCGACGATTGCCACAATTTCTGCACTGAGATTTGGACAACATCCTAAAGAGTTTGACTCGGTCGAATTCATTAGAATCAGTCACTGGTTTCTTATTGGTTAAGATGATGCATCTGTGTATGCAACATTCAACGAGGAAGCTCTACCCTATGCCTCCGAAATGACTCTCTAAATCTTCGGATCAAGAGAAATATGATAGATTCTCTTTCTAGTAAGAGATGGGGGTTATTGAACGTCAAATTTGATCGAATCTTAGATTCGGCGGTTAACAAAGCAAGTTTAGTATGTCCTTTAGTATCTTGAAGAGAACGAGGAATAATATGCGGACATATTCGTGTGTGAACTTGGATATGTGTGATACACTGATTTTGACTTTAAGTCAGATTGAGGATGATCGTTAAGTCGATCTCGGGCTCAGTGTTTACTCTTGTGTTGAAGCTGTTGCCTGGAGGAATCCAGCAACGCCAACTCGACTTTAACTAGTTGGGTGATTATCGGCTTTTGTAGTAGCTAGAGAGGCGATATAGCTTAAGGACTTCCTTTTCATATATGGGAGTGATTCTAGATATGGAAGCCGATACCACATCATTGTGCAAACGATGAAGGGGTATCTCATAAGGATTTTCGAAATCACTAGAGGTCAAAAGCATATTGGTAAAGTACCACATGATTAGATGGACCAGTAACGTTTCGAATCTACGGATCGTCTCGATCCGACAACCTGACTAATCATTAAGACCCATGATATTTAGATGTAGGTACTCCCCGAGTCATTGACCTATCCTACGACGGCACACTCGGAGTGTACTTTGTCATCTACAATGGTTATGATATGCTTAATGGGTACTAGAATACGGGATGGGTCTCCATTGCTTTAGAGCAAGTGGGAGATGTAGTTTGATGTAGTTTAAATAATAGGGTGTGCTCTAAAACAATTAATCACATGCTTTCGTGCAAGTGGGAGATTGTTAGGTGTAATGCCCGAAAGACAATTTTGTAATTGTTTTATTTAATAAATAAAATGATATTATTATTCATATTTATTATTCTCATATTCACCGATATGACAATAGTATTTACACTACAGAAAACCCTAAAGTATATCGTTTATGTAATCACTTAACTCAGTGTATGGGATATACACGGGATGATTGAGTTAGTGGAGATGTACTTAAAATACAATTAGCCCGTAGTGAAGTTAATCGAGAGTATCGGGTCTCTCCTTTAACGTGCTATTAATGCGCCCAGAACACAATAGGTGTGATTGTCTTATCCGGACTTTCGGTTAAGAGAACCTAATGGGGAATTTATATATGATAGATATATCATATAGGGCTGGACCGATTTGATTAGAGTTCACGATATAATTCCGTAATTGAGAAGTCTTATCGAAGCAATCGATGATCATATTTATGGATATATCTTAATCATGAGGTGATCACAGTCAACTGCTTGAATCAGTATGAGGTTTGACTTGACGGTTAAGGATTACACCGAGTCGTGATCGAATTACCCCATCTTGGCATTGTCTTTGGATTGAGTGAGTAGTCCGTGTATATTATCGAGATACGGAATCCATTTCTTCCATTTATGGAAGTAGATAGACGATTCCCTTATTTGTTAATCCTAGAAACCGATCGGTAAATGCGAGTTCATATTACAATCGATTAGCTACCGGTGAGTTGTATGAATTAATTGATCACAGAGGTTAATGGTAAATAAGGATAAGAGGTTCTAAAAAGGGTTAACGGTAACTTCCCGATTTAGAATGAACAATCTATGGAGGATTAATCCATATGTAATGATTATATCAATGGACGCTTATTATCATTTTCGTGACGAGATAAATATAATCTCGTAATCGGAGAAGTGCAGTCACGGGATTATGGTGGCATATTCCTGTGATTGATTTATCGAATATAATTATTCTGTTCGTAAGATAATTATTTATTTGATTTATCGGAGCCACTGATTATTAGTCCATGGTCCCCGACGTGCCTCCAATATAGCATAGCTATTCTCGGACGTCGAATCCTAATAATATTAATTTAGTTCTTATTAGAATTTAATTAAAACGATATGTGAATTAATTGTTTAGTGGACTATTAAATTAGTTGGGCTAAATAATTAAATATGTGAAAAATACATTTTTCATAATCTTGGCCCAATTTAAAGTGTATGGCCGAAAATTATTGTGACTAGGTCACAAGGAGTAAATTTTCGGCCAAAGGTGTATTATGGAGCAAGAAATTGTTTTCTTGTGAATTTATAAGACATGTGCATAAAATATTTATTGGATAAATATTTATGGTAAGAAATAAAGATAAATATTATTCTAGATTTGTTCTAGAATATTTTGGGATTATCTTTTATTTATTGGATTTATTTATTTGCAAAATAAAATCTTTGGAGGACAAGGATTACTCTCCTATATAAAGAGAGTTCTCCCAAGCCTAAAACTACACAAAAATTTCGACTTCTATCTCTTAGAGAGAAGAAGTAAAATTTTCGGCCAAGGGGAGGAAGAGGGAAAATCTTGGAGATTTTCCGGGTAGCATATCGGAAGGATTCGAGACGAGAATTTCCTTCCACCGGGAGTTGCTTGGATCACACGTGCGGAAGATCGTGGTGCTCTTCACACCATCTTTCATTCTTCATATTGCGGTTCTTCTACTTGGATTTTGAGATCCAAGGGGTATGATCTACAACCCCCTTGTAGATGTAGATCTAGTTATTTTATTACGTGTAACTTATAGATCTAGATCCTTAAATCGCTTCCGTTGCGGATGGATACTAACAATATCCAACACTGTGGACGTGAATTATTTGGTAAGGAAAGGAAATCCTTATGGAGGCGGATATCGCCCAGGTTCTCATGACCACTCTGGTTTCAGATATAGTAATCTTGATGGTGGAGAGAGACCAAAGCAAACTGGTGGATTCATGCCTCAATTCAACAAGTCCGGTGGTTGGGAAGCAGCCATGGATAAAATGAGCTCCATTGTGACCGACACGGTCAATCAATTAACCAAAATCCATGAGCGAGCTCAGTACAAACTTCACAGCTTATTGTCAGAAGAAAGACACAAGACCGGCCAATCAAGAAGCCTTAATGCAAAATCAATCATACCAAGTGGGGCAGATTGCCGAACAAGTGTCAGCTCGTCCTCCGGGAGGTTTTCCAAGCAACACTGAAAAGAACCCGAAGGACGTGAATGCTATCATGACAAGGATTGGAAAGGAATTACATGGACCAGTGATCAGAGAAGAACCAGAGATTAGTGATGAGCAGCAAGCAACATAATCAGAAGCATTGGGGATGCCGAGCTGCGTGGTGGCGGCGATCCTTGACAGCGGTCATTTGCGAGAACTAGCGAGGCAGTAGTAGGAGCACATCATCGAGCGGGCGGGTAAGTCTAAACGAACTATAACTATTAATCCTACTACTCTACCCTATCCTTCTAGGAAATCAAAGCCTAATCATGACGATGCTAGATATAAAAAGTTTATCGAAATGTTTAAAAGCTGCAAGTTAATATTCCCTTGGTAGAGGCTCTGGCAGGAATGCCAGAGTATGCTAAGTTTCTTAAGGAAGCAGTCTCTACCAAAAGAAAGTTATTAGACCTTGAGACTATTTTCTTAAATGAGGAATGCTCGGCTGTCTTGCAACGCAAACTGCCTCCTAAGTGTAACGATCCTGGAAGCTTCCTCATACCATGTACAATTAGAGGAGTATGCCTAAACAAAGCACTGTGTGATCTAAGGCAAGCGTCAACTTGATGCCGCTCCCTATTTTCATAAGTTAGGCATGAAGGAATTAAATGAGACATCAGTAACCCTTCAATTGGCAGATAGGTCTATGAAACAACCGTGGGATTGTTGAGGATGTTCTGGTTAAAGTTGATAAGTTTGTATTCCCAGTGGATTTTGTGGTGCTAGACATGGAAGTAAACAACGATGTTCCACTAATCTTAGGAAGACCTTTCCTTGCGACTAGTAAGACGTTAATAGATGTTCATAAAGGAGAGATAATCTTAAGAGTGAATGAGGACAGTGTGGTCTTCAATGTGATGAAGACAATGGGTTATACGCGAGAAGAAGGAGAAGCATGATATATGCTGGATGACATCAATGAGATAGTTTTGAAATTACAACAACAATTGGCAGTTGGTCCTGAAGTTGCAAAAACATTGGTGTTGAAAGAAGAAGAAGAAGAGGAGGAGAAAGTCTAGCCTGGGTGCAGCGAAGGCCGTGTGTAAGAAATAGAACCTATATCTTCTGAGAATATAGAAGTACCCATTCATTGACCTTCGTGGCATAAATTCTTTGATTTTCAATTAACTGGTAAGATACTGAAATCGTCGTTGGAAGAGCTACCAAGAAATTTAAAACTTAAACCTTTGCCCTCTCATCTGAAGTACGTATACTTACAAGATGATACTCTCCCCCTGATTATTTCAGCAGCCTTATCACCGTTAGAAGACGAGAAAATTTTCAGTGTACTGAGGGAGCATAAAGGAGCATTTGGGTGGACTATTACAGACATTCGAGGAATAAGCCCCTCGGTGTGCATGCATAAAATCTCTGTCGATCCTAAGAAGAAAGCAGTGGCTCAACCATAGAGAAGGTTGACGCCGCAATTGAAAGATGTTGTTAAGGAGGAGATCATAAAGATGCTGGAAATGGGAATCATATTCCGAATTGCTGATAGTGAGTGGGTAAGTCCAATCCATGTGGTGCCCAAGAGAGGAGGATTCACTGTCCAACCTAATTAGTTTGACGAATTGATCCATGTAAGACCGAGTCTGTATCGACTTCAGGAAACTGAACGATGCAACTCGAAAAGATCATTTTCCCCTACCATTTATCGACCAAATGCTAGAAAGATTATGCGGTCATGCTTTTTATTGTTTCTTATATGTATATTCTGGTTACTACCAGATCCGTATTGCTCTAGAAGACCGCGAGAAAAAAAATTTCACATGTCCCTATGGAACATTTGCCTATAACCGCATGCCCTTCGGGCTATGTAATGCGCCAGCTACATTCCAGAGGTGCATGATGTCTTTATTTGCGGACATGGTGGAGGATTTTCTAGAAATTTTATGGATGATTTTCTGTCTTTGGAGATAGCTATGATGGATGCTTGGATAATTTGAGTAAAGTGCTGAAGAGGTGTGAAGAAACCAACCTAGTGCTTAATTGGGAAAAGTGCCATTTCATGGTCACTGAAGAAATTGTGTTAGGTCATAGGATTTCAAAGAAAGGAATGGAAGTGGACAAAGCCAAGATTGAAGTTATAGAGAAATTACCACCTCCAACAAACTTAAAGACATTGCGAGCCTTTCTTGGCCACGCAGGATTTTATAGGAGGTTCATAAAGGATTTCTCTAAGATTTCTACACCACTGACAGAATTGCTTGCAAAAGACGTACCTTTTGACTTCGGAGAAGAATGCAATGAGGCATTCAACACATTAAAGCAAATGTTGATAACTGCCCCAATCCTGGTATCACCAAATTGGAATAAACCTTTCGAGCTGATGTGTGATGCTAGCGATACTGCGGTTGGAGCAGCACTGCGCCAGAGAGAGGATAAAATCTTCAAACCAATCTACTAAGCCAGTCATACTCTCACTAGTGCCTAGAGGAATTACGCGACCACAGAGAAGGAACTCTTGGCCGTTACCTTTGCATTTGACAAATTTAGATCTTACCTGGTAGGATCTAAAGTCACAGTTTTCACTGACCATACAGCCTTGAAGTATCTTCTGACCAAGAAAGACTCCAAGCCGAGATTATTAAGATGGATTCTACTCCTACAAGAGTTTGATGTGGAGATAAATGATAAGAAAGGATCTGAGAACCAGGTGGCTGATCACCTGTCTAGGCTAACACTATTGGAAGAAGGAAAAACTACTGAGATCGAGGAGTATTTTCCAAATGAACAAATTTTTGCCGTCTTAGTAGTAGCTCCAGTCAAATCTCAACCTAGACACAGTACATCAAGAGTGGGAAAGGTATACCCATAGTTTGCAAACATAGTGAATTATCTTGCAGAAAGATACCTACCACCAGAATTCATGAGTATGGATAAGAAAAAGTTCTTTACGAACTTAAAGCATTATTACTGGGATGATCCCTACCTGTATAAGATGTGCCCTGATAACATTCTTAGGAGATGCGTCCATGATGACGATATCCCAAGTATTCTGAGCCAATGCCATTCAAGGGAAGTTGGAGGCCATTATGGGCCAGACAAGACAGCAGCCAAGGTACTGCAGTGTGGATTTTATTGACCGAAAATATTTAAATCTACGTACAAGTTTACTAGAACCTGTCATTCCTGTCGAATGACTGGTAACATTTCTAAGAGGAACGAGATGCCACTGCATAGTATCCTTGAGGTAGAGCTATTCGATGTTTGGGGAATTTATTTTGTTGGGCCTTTTACATCGTCAAAATCGAATCGTTACATCCTGGTAGCAGTCGACTATGTTTCCAAATGGGTGGAGGCGGTGGCCTCACCTACAAACGATTCCAGGGTTGTCCTGAGATTTCTTAAGAGAAACATTTTGACGAGGTTTGGGGTACCAAGAGCCATAATTAGTGATGGAGGAAGCCATTTTTGTAATAGGTTGTTTGAAAAGATGATGATAAAGTATGGGGTGCGGCATAAGATTGCAGCATCATATCACCCCCAGACCATTGGACAAGTGGAAGTGACGAATAGAGAGATTAAGAGAATTTTAGAGAAAACTGTGAATCCCACGAGGAAAGATTGGTCTTTGAAATTAGACGGCGCTATATGGGCATACAAAACTACTTATAGGACCATAACTGAGATGTCACCATATATGATTGTTTTTGGAAAGTCGTGCCATTTGCCGGTCGAGCTAGAGCATCGTGCCCTGTCGGCTACTCAGTTCTTAAACATGGACGAAGGCTTAGCCGGAGAAAAAAGATTATTAGAGTTGAATAAACTGGAGGAGTTCAGATTGCATCCATATGAGAATGCCAAGATTTATAAGGAAAGAACGAAGCGCTAACACGACAAAAGAATTCTGAACCGCACCTTCGCTGTTGGAGACAAGGTGCTGGTATACAATACACATCTTTGTCTATTTCCTGGGAAGTTGAAATCGAGATGGTTGGCACCATATGTTGTCACAAAAGTCTTCAATTAAGGTGTGTGTGAAGTTAAGGATGAACACTCTGGGAGGAGTTACACAGTGAACGGCCATAGGCTGAAGCATTACCTGGAGCACAATTACGACGCGGAGTTGGAAGTCTTTAGTTGGACGACCCTAAATACGAGTGAAAGGATCCCTATTAGTACAGTCGAGCTGGCGACTATAAATTCATAACTATTTCTAAACCTTTATTTATTGCTTTGGTTTATTTAAGTTTGTTTGTGTCAATAAAGTAGCATGACAATCGTAAGATTTTTTCATCACATATATCTTTGGTCCTTCGACTCGAGATATATGTGGTTTTTTCCTTCACGATTCTCATGTGATACCCTCGTAAAAGTTTTCGCGTCTTATGACGGTCAATAAAGAATAAAGTGGCTTAAATTGTTTTTTCGCATTCATCATGTATGCACAATCACCGCCACCTTATTTTCTTATTGCCCGGCGCATGTTACTGAAAGTTTTTGGAGTGTTTTGCGATACAGGATGATGGAGCAACTAGGAACGAATTGACATCAGTTCGGTTCCACGATTTATCAAGACACTTGGATAGCCAACTCCAGAGCTAAGTACATTTTCTTTTCTTTATTATTAGTCATTGGGGACAATGTCTATAATAAGTGGGGGGTAAGGGTGGTCTTAGCTTGTTAATCGAAAAAGGGAATAATTTTAAAATTTAAAACACTATTTTTAGCTTGTCTATTGCACGTCTTGAGTAAGAAATCGGTAGAAAATGAGCCCAAGAACAATTTGAAGTTAATTATAGCATATTCAGTTTGGTATGGAAGAATGAGCATGTGCTATGTTGCAGGAAGTAGTGACTTACTAATTGGTACTTTGCCATTTGCACTCAATTTTTTAGCACATAATCTGAGTGAGAAGTAATTGGATAAGATGTAGAGTTATTTTAGACCGGGAATCGATATTTGTCGGTGGATATACTTTAACAAATTGTTGTAGGATGATGGTAGCAATCATGATGCCATAAATTGTAAAACGGGACAAAATGGGCTTGTGAGTGAGAGAGAAAAAAAAGTGAGAAATCTGCCAAGCGAAGCCGATTGAGCATAAAACGCACGGCTATTGCATAAAAGAAAAGAAGAAAAAAAATATAATAAAGGCAGTGAGGGAAGCGAACTCATAGCAAAAAGGGCGTGCATGAAAAAGAAACAAACGAGGATAACGAGTATAACTCGGTCCCCAAGTCCGTCCGGCCAAAGTAAGGTTTCAGTCTGAAAGCAAGAGAAGCGAGTGTGCACACTAGCAAGTTGAGGTTGTGGGGTCGCTATAACTTCATTCTTTTCACAGATACACTATCACAAATGATTCATCACACGACACATTGATGCATTGGTGAGTATTGATTAATGGGAAGCTTATGGATTGTCGCATGTTGCATGTTCTGCCTGAAATCTTGACTGAATGTGTGGTAATTAATGGGGATTGCTCTTGGAGGTACATTCCGCCTTGATACTCTGCTCGAGGACAAGGAGAAGGCTAGTGGGGGTAGTTGATGACGCTAAAAAATGTACACCTTACGGCATCAACATTTCATCCATTCTAAGCTAAAAGTAGTAGTTTTTGACCATTTATATGAGCCATTTGAGCTGAATGTCATAAGTCGGATTCATGAGTCGAGTAATTTGCATTTAACGTTAATTTTCCCCAATTCGATATTATTTCGTGCATTATTGGACTATTTTCTGGATACGAGGATTGGGCCAAGTGTTAGAGAGCGATTATGGGCCGAGCTAGATGAAGAAACGGACCTAGGGTGTTCTAGAACCTTCAGTTAAGTCGTAGAGTGGAAAAAAGACAAAAATGCACTGGAACTGGAAGCCGCCTGAAGCGCGCACCGCCGCCGCCTCGAGAATCCAGAACCTTCCAAACTGCGTTTTCTTGGACAAAAGGTAGATCTAGGTGTCTTAAGTCGGTTTATAGCACTATAAATAAGTGACACCAGCCACAAATTTCAATGTACAATTTTCCACAGACAAATACATTATATTCAATAAAAGTTCTCTTTGTTCTTTTTCTCTATGAGTTCTAGTCATGATCCGATGGATTCACCACATAGGGAGAGATCTGAGGAGGATCTGCACTCATCTTCGAGGGTATCATCTTACGGCTTTCTAGATGTAGATCTGTCGTTATTTTCCTTGTGATTAGTATGGTTTTATTGTTTATATTAGTTTTGCTATGTAGTAGTTAGTTTATTTTACTCCATGAATGTTTAGATCGGAATCGTTGGTGAAGAAATCATGAATGAAAGGTTGCGTTCTTTGGAGACCGCGACGGTCTTTATCGCGGCTGCGAATACCTAGTAAACCCTAATTCATGATGATCGGCGCCAGCTACGTCTGATCGGCAGATTTAATTTACATGCTGTTAGCCTGATCAACAATATGCATGTTTTCATAAATTAACATGAAGGACTTGCAAGGTGAAGTGTTAGTTTGGACGATGTCTTGATCGATTATTAGGAACGTGCTAGTCAATCCACGATAGCTGCTTAAGGAGGTCCTCGGTCTTGAACCGGTCCTTTCATTGGAAGTAGCGTAACATTAGGGATTAGCATCTGTAGTTGTTAAAGATCTAAAATTTACCAACGGGGATGATTAATGCATGATGTGGGGGAATAACTAATCACTCATAGTTAAAACTAATCTTTATAAAACTCATAGGAGTATAATTATTTGGTCTTGCACGTTATTGTCACCACATGTACCTATCTGATTTATAGTTGGTCGTAGACCGTAATTGTGACAATTAAATTCGATCTAGATTAATCTGTGTTTTTACGAGTCTCTGTGGGATTCGACATTGACTTGCCAGTACTCCGCTACGATAGACCTAGTCCTATTAGTAGTAAGTGTCTTACACGCGATCAGTACAATAGTGTTTATATAGAACCGTATAACTTGTCCTACAAGTACTAGATAATTACAAATAACTTAAACATAAACTCAAATAATTATTCGGCGTTAGTATATCCTCAACAGAGGGAGACACTAGAATATTACGCAAAATATACGTATGGGAGGGACAGAAAGACGAAGCAGAACTGGTATGAGAAATATTTAAACTTGTGCCGTCACCAAAGAGGACTTTGTTAGGACCATCATAAGGCTAGAAAGAGAGATTCAGATTGTTGAAATCGTTAGTAAAGTGATGAGAGGCTCTTGTATCAGCAATCCATTCGGAGTTTGGAGGATAATACGGTTGTGCTGCGTATTGTTGGGAATGGTAGGCCAGGGGTGGTAAGGGCAGGGTGGGGGTGGGGGTCGGGGGGTAAGAGGGAGGTTGCTGGGGAGGTGGAGTATACCTGTAATAACATTCTTTAGCCGAGTGCCAAAAACGAGAGCAAATCTGACATTGAGAATACTGTTCGTCAAAGTAATTTTGATGGGGAGAGCCTCGGCCTCGGCCTCCTCTCCCCCGTCCTCGATAAAGATGTGAGCTACGTCCACAGTATGGATGATTTTGAGCAGGGAGTTGCTGATTTTCTGTAGAGTTTGCTGCGGCTGGGGTGTTGGACGGAGAACTCGAGACATTTCGATCGGGGATGCAGACGTAGGTACAGGCCGGTGATGGAGCTTCCGTGATTCTACTGTCAAGAGTTGGCAGTAAACCTCATCAATCGTAAGAGAAGATCGGGCACCGAGCATCGTAACCAACGAGTCATAATCCAGTCCAAGCCCTGCTAAAATGTAAGAAATAAAATCATCATCTTGAGAGGATGACCAGCGAGTGCAAGGTCATCTACAATTCGTTTGAGTTATAAGTAATAATCAGAAGCAGAAAGCTCTTGTTTTCATGTTGACGCAAGCTCGGTGCAGAGCTGGACCAATTTTGCCCGACTTGCTGAGGCAAAAGATGTCTGTAGGGCTTTCCAAATCTCGGCAGAGGTGGTTGATGTATATACCTGCATTAACACATCATCAGATAACGAGGAGGGAATCGTACTCTGTATAAGATTATATTGTTTGCTCCAGTCCGTATAAGCAGGATTCGTGGTGACAGAACCAGCGGCATCGGTGAGAGTTTTGGCCGGAGATGGTATAGTGCCGTCGACATATCTGTAGACGCCTTGACCTTTTAGGTATGGAAGGATTTGAGCTCTCCAAAGGTGATAATTTTGACGGGTTATTTTAGTTACGTGAATAGAAGAAGATGGGTTGAAGGTTGGGTATGTAGAAGAGGAGGAGTCCGACGTGTTGCCGTCGGTGATGCCGGCATGGATGTTGTATTGAGCCGACGGCAAAAAGCCTAGGGTTTAGAAAATTTTGGCGTAAGGAGAGAGAGAGGGGGGAGACCTAGCTTCGATACCATATTGTAATTGGGATCAAACAATATTTTCCATTGAATAATAATTGAGTACAATAGTGTTTATATAGAACCGTATAACTTGTCCTACAAGTACTAGATAATTACAAATATCTTAAACATAAACTCAAATAATTATTCAGCATTAAGTATATCCTCAACAAAAATAAAGCTAAGGAATCCCAAAAGGCTCGGGTAAAAACAAAAATGCCTCTAAGAAAAGAACACAAACTGACTATGGCTGAATCGTTTAACTTACAACAACGAAAGGTCCAAAGGTTACAACGTAAGATGTCTAAAAGAAAGGCACAACACTTGTCTTACAAACATGAAACAAAAGTACAACATGGTCTAATACATCATAAAATAAAATAAACTGAAACGTCATCCAAGCATCAACAAGGCATCATCATCACGTATCATTATCAAACTCCTCATAGAGCTCAAGATCAACATGTTCGTCTTCTCAAACACAATGCATACAAAACAACATGCAAAGGAGGTAAGTACATAGATACTTAGATAAGAGGAAGAAGCTAATGAATAATTAAGTTCTACAACGAAAAGGATTCTTTTATTATTATTAGGTTATCTTTATGAGTCCGACTTAAACTCTAGGGTTCACTTCATGCTCATCAACATGTCGTGACTATTTGTTTCTTCTAGCTTAGCTTATCTTTGTTACATCCGTACTCAAGGGTACTATGCATGATGTATATCCACCACGAGATATAACTTTGCAACCTATCAGTGGATCACACCGATAGCCACGGGATGAACCCGATAATGCACGCGTTCGGTGAAGTCCCTCTACTCCCAGTGCCCTTGCGAGGCCAGCAGAGTTATTCATTCATGAAGTTCCCCTACTCCCGGTGCCTTTCAAAGGCCAGTAGAGTTATTCGCTTTATCCGACCGCCTACACGTCGCGATTTGACCTTGTACTTTACAATCAATAGCATGATGTTTAGTCTTTTAACTACACACGTACGTTTGTTATTGATTGTTAACTAACCACCTATGTATTTTCAAGTAAGCTCCCTCACAGCTCCTACTCTCTTACTTAGACCACTAGACATGGACAAGACCTAGCACATACACATACATTGATGAAGTCTAATTCATCAAAGCACAAGCCAATTAGACTCTTCCGACGGTCCTGAAGTTCAACTCTTAGGAAGAATCCATTCGGTGCCGGAACTAAACGCATCAGAAGCTTAACCACGGCTTTTTCATATTCATTTAATGTTATTAGATCAATAAATAACAATTAAAACTGGACTTGGAGATTAAAACACATTAAACACAAAAAACAGGCCCAATGCTCGCGAATGCTCACGCAATGCCCGCGCATTGAGCCAATGCTCGCGAAAGCCCACACAATGCGCTCGCACAACCGACACTGTATCACTTTTAATTTTCCTACTTTCTGGTCCCGTATGCGCACGCACTGTGATCTATACGCGCGCATGATGTATGTCAACCGGATGATGTATTTTGGTATATTTTAATTCCCATTCTTGAGTTTTTTGTGATATTTTCGTATCAATTATAGTAAATATTGTGATGGTACGTTTTATTTTTATATATAGTAGATATTATAAAATCCCACTATTTTGACATATTTTAAGGCTTATCAGCCTACTTTTGTTATCAGAATTACCCGTGGTTTTTCTCGTTTTGTTTGGTCACAGATACCAGGTGGTGACGCTTTGGGGGTCGTGACATAAAGCTCGATGGATACGGAAAAATAATTATTGGAACAATTTTTATAAAATTCCGTTATATTCCCTTAAAAGCTGACAAGACCCGGCGCAGACCGGAAGAATACCGGCGCACCGGAATATATCAAAGATTTAGCAATATTTGAGCATTTAATGCGCATTTATGGATCTGACAACTAGCCACTTGCCAAGATTCTGGTTTAGACCGGGAATGGGCCCCTTCAATTATTCTCCATATTCACTATTCACATTCAGAGTCTAATATATATATATATATATATATATATATATATATATATATATATATATATATATATATATATATATATATATACTAGCAATTTACCCCACATAAATGCGGAGATAACTCAACGTAAAATAAAGCAATTAATCATCCATAATTTATAAAATTTTAAATAAATACTCTTCTGGAAAAAAAAAAGTAAACAACCCAATGCATGATCATATGATAAAATAAAATTAAAGTAAATAACTTGCAACATTTCAATCATTAAAGGATGTCAAAGAAGATAGAATCTCAATCATTAAAGGATGTCAAAGAAGATAGAATCTTTTGTCTTATATATAGATAATGAATTCGATATTGCACAACATTCAAGCCGATCAAATTTAAGCAAGACCTGAAAATGATCGTTCAAAATTTGTCAGTATTACTATAAATATCATTATCCCGAGAAATCTAAAAACTTTCTTTTTCCGTAAATATTCTATTGTATAGTATTACATGGCATTAGTGTGATTGGAGAGAGAGATTATTTATTAGGAAAATAAAATTTTAAAAACTCAAATTTAGTAATTAGTGTGATTTTTTTTTTCGTATTTTATATTAATTATGATTGGTTCTGTTTTTATTCAACTATTCTATACTATAAAAAAAAACATTTTTACTCCTTAAATATTCTGATGCATTGTTTATTATTGTAATCATTTACAATGTTACGCATTAATTGTTTATTTGGAGGCAATAAATTTTTCATTTTTATATATTACGCAATAATTATGATTGATTCTGATTTTAAGCAATTAGTATTTTTTTTAGAGACAATCAATTAGTATTTTATACTATATTACGCAATAATTTAAAAAAAAAACACTAGTTCCCTCAAAAAGCTATTTCCCATGATCCATCAATATTAAAAAAAGAAATCCGGCTATTTAAAAAATAAGAGAAAAATTATATTTTAATAAAAAAATCACCTATCTATATTTAAACAATTAACAAAAATATCCATATCATTATCTGACAAAGTGTGTCTTGCATTTTATTCTATCCGTCTAAAACATTCAGCTAAAAATATGCAGCTATAAAACATTCTGATACAATAACAAAAAAAATATGAATGTATGTGTCTCACTATTTAAAAAAAATTAAAAAAAATCAATATCTACTTAAACATGTAATTTTTTATTCCTTTTAATTTTTTTAGCAGAAGGTTTTTTTTTTCTAAAGCCTTATTCATGCACAAATAAAATCAAAATAGAATGTCAATAAATCTTACCTCGCAGGGAGCTAATATTTTTACACAAAGCAACCACAGATAAAAGAGGATGAGACGAATCAAGTGCGTTGGTCCCTTGGAAAGGCTAACACAAGTTTAGAGGGGGGGGGGGGGGGGTGAATAAACTTGTCCCTAAAAGTGGATTTAAAACAAATTATGATTCAGAAAAAAAAACTTGTGTGGAGTTAAGCTGACAAAGCTGAGATTAAGTCAAACTGACTTAAGCTGAAATTGAGTCAACCGGCAGCGGATATGATTTTAGCCTTTTTCTTGATCTTGTTATTCTATTATGAAAACTGAGTGTTGTGAATCGAATTCAGTGAATGTCGGTTGTATTGTGATGAGTATAACAATCAAGTATCACAATGTTGTAAGTAAATCTTTGAATAAATAAATAAATGCGTAAAGTAAGTAAGGCGGATATTATAGAGGTTCCAGGTGGTGTAATCTTGTCAGTCCTCTCTTCCCCTATGGTGCGGAGGAAAATTCCACTAGAACTTCTTGAGGTGAGCTGTTACAAAAAGTCTTAAACAATAGTCCTTGGCTAATCCCTAGCTTCACTATCTAAACAGTTGTAGAACAGGTAGAATTGATGTTCTTCAAATGCTTGAATCACTGGTCCTTAGAGGGTAGAATTGCCTCTTCACCAGCTACCACCACAAACACAGTATACCCGACTGCTTGTCACAACTGTCCTTGGCGAAACCTTCCCGGTTTGCTTCACAGTCTAAAACCTTTGATGTTGAATCAAAGTTGGACTGAGAATCAATAAGTTGATTCTTGTTTGTGGTTCTTCAAAGCGTTGGATTCTTGATGAATTCTTTGTAGCTTGAACACTTGAAGAAATACTAGATGTGATCTTGTTATAGTTCAGAGATGATAGCAATTCAAACAAATTGATGCACAATATTGCTTGTTAATTCTTGAATATGCCCTGCTCTATATATTTTGTTGTTAGTGCAAAGTCTTCAATTTAAAGTGTGAAGTCCAACGTTCAACTGGCTTCAATTTGAATTGTATCAACGTCTATCTTGCAACGGCTATATTTTCTGACCGTTCTGCTGCGTCAGTACTTCATCCAATGAAATCGCTTTCTTTATAACGTTCGACTGTACTTTCAGTTTGTTGGATGGCTGACTTACAAAACTGAGTTTCCTTATCAGTTTTGTGCTGAGTCAGTTTCCTAACTGACTTGGAGCATTAACTGACATTTTACACTTCTTCAAATATCAGTACTCCAGTTTTCATCTGATTATTATTGACTTAATCAGAGTACACCATGATTCATTATCATCTAAGAATTCATTGTCCTTATGATTATTAGGTCTTCATACAAGATCCATAAAGTCAGTTCAGGTCACCACAATCTTGCTCGAAGTCTAACTTTCTGATCTCGACTTATAATCTTCATAACTGAGTTTGAACCCTCAGTTCTTCATTCTTCAATAACTGAGTCTGTGTCTCTCAGTTCTTCAATCTTCTAGATAAGCCAACCGAGTCTGTAACTCTCAGCGAACTTACCTTCTTCAATTCCATGTAGGTGTATTCTGAGTTAGGTTGCTTGTCTTGATGATTTCCAGTTTTCTAAATGATTTCCAGTTTTCAGTTTTACGACACACTAATAATTACAGTGTTTGTCTGATGTAACCTATACAAATATCAGACTCTAGAAAAACTTATACATTCAGTTCTAGACATCTTTTAGCTTTTCACTATAACAGCTGGCTTCAGCACTTCATCAATGGGGTTAAGATAATATTTTAACAAATAAGATGAATTATCATCAAAACATAAATTATTATTTCCAACAATTTCCCCCTTTTTGATGATGCCAAAACTCTCCTTAAAAGAAAAGCTTAAAGATCAAAACAAAGTAAAACTGGAAAACTGGTTTTCATTAGAATGAGCAAAAAAAAAAAAAAAAAAAAAATGGATAAGTACATTTTGTTCAAATAACTGTGATTAAAGACTATCTTCTTCTTAGCTTTTTGCATGACTGAGTCATATCTTTTTGCTTTGTCATACATGTGAAAATCTTCTTCAATCTTGGAGTCTTCCTTTGAAAAGGTCTTGTTGTAGTCAACTTGACTAGTTTCTTTCCATATTCTCCATTGAATTAGCTTGGGTAAGCTTGAGTCTTTCAAGTAGTAATTTTCAAATTCTACTAGATCGGCTTTCATTTGTTCAGTCTTGTCTTTAATCTTCAGTTTATCATCAATCCTTTGATACTTCTTATGTTGTGCAATTTTCTGCTTTGAGTAAATATCAGACAAAAAGTAATTCAAGGATTCTTCAAAAGTTTTGTCCTTGTATTTGGCTTTAATAGGATTGTGATCTTTGATAAACTGTGTCCACAGATCCTTTGTAAGAGTAACTCTTCTGTCTCCAGGTTGATTGTATTTTTCAATGAGTTGAGCGTCAGTTAACTCTTTCTTCAAAAATTTAGGATCTGATCTGTATCTTTGTAATTCTTCTTCAAGTCGCTTCATTTCTCTAAGTAATTTCAGCTTTTCTTCTTCAGCTTCCCCCTTTTTGGCATCATATAACTGATCTACCAAGGCATGGGTTGCTTTTGATCTTCAAATCTGTCATTTGAGAAGCAAGTACTTCCTTAAGGTGAGTTTCTAACCCGTAGATATCTTTGATTCATATGCCAATGAGCCTGAGCATGAGTTTCTCTATCTCATCATGGTTGAATTTTTGAGTTGTTGTTTGAGTAACACAATCTCTGAAGCAGAACTTGAACTTGTCTTGTGAATCATCTCTAGTCTTGCATGAAGATATCCAGAGATGTTCGATAAAAGGCCATTTTGTGTATCTCTTTGACTGAGTACAATTTTTAAATTTTCATGAACTCTGGCCAATTCATCCTTAGATAGAAAATCAGAGGGATCATAAGTAGCTACTATTTGATCCTTGTCCTGAGTATTATCAGCAATAACCATCAGTTGTCTGGTTTCATCAGCTGTTTGTTGATTGTCAGTTGTCTGATTTCCAACTGGCAATTCTTCTTGTTGTGGTACAGTTTGCGTTGCTAGAGGTTGAAGTTAAGTGACTGTTTACAAAACTGTAGTATCATCAGCTTCTTTTCTTGACTTATCAAGGTCATCATCATCCTTTTTCTTTGAGCTATCTTTGGATGATGTGCCTGATTCTCTTCTTTGTGCTAGTTTGGTAAATCTGTTGAAACAGTTGTCAAGAAATTCTGCAATAGGAAATAGAGAGAAAAGATCTCTAACTTCCAATTTTTCTAAGAGTAATTTCTCTTCAGTCTGTAAACTGGCATCTCGAGAGCCTTCTGGTTGAAGTTTCATTTTCATCAGCTTAATGATTTTGTCGACCTTCAAAGTGAGTCTTGATTCTTTGAACCGATTCTTTGTTGAGACGAATGATCAGCAACGACATTCTCTTGAGTAACTTCAGTTGTCAAATGATGTTGTTGTTCCCCCTCAGTTGGTGCTTTCTCACTTGAGATTTCAGGGTACAAACATCTTGCAACTGATCTTCCTTCTGTGGATTCAGCTTTTCGCTTAGTCCCTTTGTGTTCAGCTTCCTGCTGAGACACAGTTGTCTGTCTTGCTTCAGGTTGGGAAGTTGTTTCTTCGATTTCCTTCAATGTTGCAGTAGGTCTTGTGTCACGGATTTTTATGCTAAACGAAATATAACAAGTAATAAAATAAATCCGGTTTACCCCAAGTGCAGGGATCGTAGTATAATGATTAAAACCGGAGTCGAACTCACAGGGAATCGTCTTTGTCTAGTTTTAATAAATTTCCTAAAGTTGTCACGAGAAAAATAAAACTAACCTACACTTAACAATTAAAGACTACAACTAGAATAACAAAACAAAATGAACTAGTAATGAAAACAATAAAGTTAAACTGGACAGAAGATTAAAAATCTAAAGCCAGCGAAGATAGTTGCGAACCGAATGACTAAAACAATTCTATTCTATAAACTAAAAAGACAATAAAATCTTAAGATTGCTACGAAGAACAAGCAACAATGGGTTTTTCTCAATTAATGTAACAACGAACAAGCAATGATCCACCTATCTCGCAACGTTCAATTTCTTCTCTGGATTGTCTAGTGATTATTTAATAAAAATTGTGATTCACCTATCATAAGTATGAATTTCTAATCTCTTAGAAAAATTCGCCTATCAATCTTTTTCGTCTATCGATACAAAAAGATTAACGCTTTAATTACCAAGGTGTGAAATTTATTCAATCTCATAATCTGGATTTCAACCTAACAACTATCGTTAATTAGGTTAAAAATCCAATCTTTACTATGGTGACCTAAATTTAACAGCGATTCTCATCACATATCAAACATCACACAAACAATACATTCATCAATGAAATTGCATAACATCAATAAAAACATAATAAAGATACAACTTTAATTAAACTCACAGACAATCCAAAGTTGAGATCAAAACGTTGCTGAGACGGTTTCACAAAGCTTGTTCAATTCGGACTCAGCCTCTACTCATCCTCAGAACGAACGAAAAAAAAAAAAAAAAATATTTTTGGCTCGGTCGACCGAAGGTGTGCACTCGGTCGACCGAGTGCTTCTCTTTTTTTTTTTTTGATTTTCTGAGCTCTGCCTCCGTTCCAGATGAAATTTAGTGTTACATTACTAACTGCTTTGAATGCCGTCCTTTTATAATCTTCTTCGAGCTAGGGTAACAATTATCCCTTTTTTTCTTTTCTTAAAATAATAAAACCCTAATAAAAATATGATAGTTCCAATTTTGCCCTTCTAGATATATCTTCAATTAAAATGCAGCTCGAAACCCTTATTTCGTTGACTCGTCCACGATATGCTCGTTGTACTACAATAATAAAAGCGTGCAAAGTGTAACATCACATATATAAAGATATTTACCAATAAAATCACATAATTAACCCGAATTTGCACTTAAATACTTTTAAAACTCATTTGCTCAATAAATCAATTAAACGCTTAATTTCTATGCGAATTATACGAATATGAGAGAAATTGCTACAAAATATAACGATATAAATCACATAAAATCACCCTTAACAACTCCCCACACTTAGCTTTTGCTCGTCGAGCAAAACAAAACAAGATAAAGGCTCGGGAAAAATATAGACACTTCAAAGACATACAACGCATAGTCAATAAATTAGAAGTTCACCCGGTGTGTGTGCAAAGCCATAACAAACTTCCACTAAGTCCAAACTTGAAAATTTCAAAGCAAACTAGCTAATACCCCATCGTAGACTAGTAATAAATGACACTCATAAGATGCACCCTACAAACGTGACATATCCCGAAAAGAATGATCGAATGAATCTAGGGCCTTTTCAAATACTCAGAGGATAATCCCTACAACATATCCATCGGTTTATCTTTGGGGATAAGATTAACGACAACTAAGTCTTATATTCATTCCATACCAATTATTAAGTTGATTTAACTCTTTCACTTTAAACACACATTAGAAGAAGCTATTGCCCTCATAGCAGAATAGGACATTTCGAGATAATACCCTACCTTACTCCAATCATAAGGCAGCTTTTCCTAACTGTCGTGAGCTTTTAGTCATCATAGTGGTATAGGACATACGTGGTATACCCTACCTCACTCAAATCATCGACTAGCTTTCGACACACCCTTTTTTAATCAACTATTAACTTATCCTTTTAATTGACATTAGCCCCGTGTTACTTATCACATTCAAACTTCTAGATATTCACAGTACATCGTACTCGGAGCTAAATACAGACTATCATAAATCTCAAGATATATACGTAGCACTAAGCACATGACTTATAAGGAAATCAAAAACCACTAATCCAAAACGGGGTATAACTTTACAAATTAGCTCATCATTCACTATGGCTCGTGAAAAATAATATCGGGTGAAACAACTAACTTACTAAAAATATGGTATACAGCATCAATGACTATGACAACCCGAACAAAAACGTGTATTGCCTACTCGGGACAAAACAAAAATTTGAAAATTTAGCATAGAAAATAATATCATGTAATATCATGTATTAACCAAATGGTCGATACATAGCGACCATTCCCCTCCCCCACACTTAAATGACAACATGTCCTCATGGTGTGCAAAAATAAAAGAAAGGAGAACTTAGGCGATTGTAGTTTAAAGAGGGCAACACTTTGGAAGTGGCGTCGTCCAATCCGAGAAATGCTCAAGACATCGATGAGATTGTGGACCATCCACGGAAAAGCGACATCGTCTCGAAACTCACAACGCTATCAAGACTATCCCGCACACTTGACAAACACGAAAAGTATCTCGGGATAGGGGAATTATATCATATGAAACACAAGAGAGAATCGTATTAGATGGAAAAATCATCGTCCAAGGAAAAGTGCAGAGCATCCAACCGTCAACCACAAATACGGAGCAGATTCACGCAATACCCTAACTAGACCAAAACTAAACTAAGACACACAAAAGAAGAACAAAAGAAAATTAAAAAAAACAGATATCTAGGGTGCCCCCTAGTAGCGCTTTTGGTTTATGTCGTTAGCTCGACACATTTGAAGCTCAGCCTGGATCAGGCCATTTAACCTTTCTGCCAGCCACTACCTCGTGTAAGCTCGAATCGATGAGTGTGGCGCGAGAAAAAGAAATGAACACATGGGGTTAAATCTTTGAAAGCTCTCCATACTTTTTTAAGTTTCCCCATGGTTGCATTCTTTCTTCTCCGGTTCCTCTGATGACGTTTGAGTTGTCGCTCCCTTTCAAACTCTTCCATATCAGCACTACCTGCTAGAACATCTTCAGATTTAACACAACCGTCATCCTCAGAAAACAAATCGGGTGAAAACTCGTCAAAGTGGTTGACTTCGGAAGTCCCACACCCGAGGATTTCGAGGAATTTAACAATCAAAGGCTTTTCTTTATGTTCACCTATATAGTGCTTGCACCTCTGACCATTAACTCGGAACGGTTGATCACCATAACCTCGTAATTCTAGCACACCTCCAGGAATGATTTGGAGAATCTCGAAAGGACCGGACCAACGTGTCCTCAACTTGCCAGAAACAAATGCAACTGGAATTGTAGAGTAACACTTGCTCACCGACCTTGAATTCTCTCTTCTTTATCTTGGCATCGTGGAGGAGTTTCATCTTCTCCTTACTAATCCTGGCGCTTTCGTAAGCTTGGAGTCCGAATTCATCCACTCATGCAAGCTCACTGCAGCGGTGTTTGCCACAGATTGGGAATCGAAGTTAAGAAACTTCGTAGCCCAAGACGCATACGTGCTCTAGCTCGATGTGCGAGATGACATGGTTTCCGTGAGACCATTTGATATGGCGATGTACCCATAGGGGTCTTATAGCGATCCTATATGCCCAAAGTACATCGTCCAACTTCAAACTCGGTCTTTTCTATGACTATTCACCGTCTTCTCCAGGATTTTCTTAAGACTGCGGTTGCTTCGCTCAACCTGACCACTAGTCATCGGATGATATGGTGTGCCAGTTTTGTGACGAACACCATACTTCTCGAGGACTTTTTCCAAAGGCCGGTTACAAAAGTGTGTCCCTTCGTCGCTTATCAAGGCACGTGGACATCCAAACCTCACAAAGATGTTCTTCTTCAGAAATTTCATGACCGTTTTATGATCATTGTGAGGAGTGGCAATTGCCTCCACCCATTTCGAAACATAGTCAACGCAGACTAAGATGTATTTGTTGCCACAAGATGATGGGAATGGTCCCATAAAATCGATGCCCCAAACATCAAAGACTTCGCATTCAAGGATGGGTTTCAACGGCATGTCAAACCGCCTTGTCAAAGCACCGGTTCTTTGGCAACGATCACAAGCTTTGCAGAAAGCTTCTGCGTCCTTAAAGATCGTGGGCCAATAGAAACCGGACTGGAAGATCTTCGCAACCGTTTTCCAAGGACCAAAGTGACCACCTGTGGGTCCACTATGGCATTGCTCGATTATATCGCGTTGCTCGGATTCTGGAACACATCTCCTAAGCAAACCATCTTTCTGAGATCTTGAAAAGATAAGGTTCATCCCAAACGAAATATTTCATATCAGAGAAGAACTTCTTCTTCTCTTGATAGGACATTTCAGGATCGAGATAACGGGCATGAAGGTAGTTTACAATGGAGGAATACCATGGAACATCGGGAGGACAACCGTCTCATCAACATAATGTTCTCAGAGGAAAGTAAAGATCTATATCATCCGGTTCATCCTTCTCCTCATTTAACACCCTAGAAACATGATCCGCCACTACGTTCTCACTGCCCTTCTTATCTTTGATTTGAACGTCAAACTCTTGGAGGGTCAGTATCCAACGCAGTAGGCGCGGTTTAGCTTCCTTTTTGGTCATGAGATACCGCAAAGCAGCGTGGTCAGTCCACACAATCACTTGAGCACCCAGCAAGTAACTACGAAACTTATCCATAGCAAAGACTACGGCTAATAGTTCCTTTTCAGTTGTCGTGTAGTTCACTTGAGAAGGATTCGGTGTGTGGATGGCATAATAGATAGGTGGAACTTTCCATTAAGCTTTTGCCTAAGGCGCACCTCAACAAGATAGTTGGATGCATCACACATAAGCTCAAAGGGTAGGTTCCAGTCTGGCGATATAAGAATTGGAGCAGAGATCAGTCTACTCTTAAGCTCCTCAAACGCGCGCTTGCAATTTGATTGCGGTCAAGTTAAATTACTAACTCGATGCCTAAATAACCACTAGCAAGTGAACTAGGTTCAATCGCAGTATAGCTAGATAGAGTCGAGGTCGATCCCACAGAGAATCAATTTGTGGATCCTAACTTAAATAGTCAACCAGTTATTTCGTTTGACAAATACGGTCTATGACCAACATAAAGTACGAGAAAAGAAAGACACACTCAAACATATAAATAACACATAAACAAATAACGTAATCAACTTCCCCAATTATAACCGTGATCCTCTGGATCTAGACAATTTATATAATAGCAAGACTTATCAACTATTAATCCGTCCATATTCATTTATAGTGGCTACGGGAGTCATCCTCTTTTACTTGACTTAGCACGGTTAGGTCACTAGATCACTTTGTGATGTTGTTACGTGACTTCGCCTTTTGGTGCCTCCATCTCATATAACTCACACGCTTATGACTCTAAGGATGCCGATATTAACCGTACACCTCGTCCCAGGCAACATTCCTTTGATTAGGCGTACTTCCTGAGCGATCACTCAAACTCTCGTCCAACTAACAATTACCGAATTATAGTCTCATGCTAGTTTACGATCTACGATAAGAAGGTGCGCGCAATTCACTAATATAACCCTACCTGAAGATAACGCTGAAAGTCCGAAGATCAATTCATGAGCCTACCTAAGAGTTTTATACGGTATTTCCTTTTTACGCGTTTTAATTAAATCAAGTGAGTGGCGTAGCCATAGCCATACCTACCGAGATAACAGATTCAATTAAGCTAACCTAATCATAAAGGCGTGGTCGATTAACGGATGAAAGCAGCTTGACAACTCTCGGTCGACCGAATAGGTGCTCTCGGTCGAGCCGAGTGACACCTCTCGGTCACCCGAGAGTCGACTCCCGATTTACATCCCCGAACATATTTCTCGGCGTTTCATATACGAATCGAATTATACAAATGAATCATCAGGACATCATATAGACTAATCTAAATACACGTAAATTAAACACACAGATTCATCCGTAGATGTTAGGTAGAGGACGTAGGGTTTGGGATCCTTATAGACAAGGTATCACCATTGCCCTAACGTCATATCCTAGATCTACATCATCTAGATATGAATACCTACTCAGACAATCAAAGCATAATTGGGAAATTGATTACTTAAAAGAAAACAAGAAGATAAACTAGGGCTTACATGTTTGCAACCCTAGCCGCAAGCCTAAGAATCCTTATTAGCTTATTTGTAAATATGAAAATAGTATTGGTGAATGCATAATAAAAAATACAAAAGACTTGTGTTTATATAGAGCCTCAGCCGTCATAGAAAACCGACTTAAAATACCGACACTCTGAACCCTAGCCGACTCAAATAATGTGCCGAACTTCTTCTGGACTGTAGGCCCACTCGGTCGACCGAATGCATGGGCTCGGTCGACCGAGCCTTACATGCTCCTGGGCTCTTTCCTCTTTTCTGTCTTGGGCCTTCTGAACTTGTCTGTGATCCATCAAAGCTTTTCCGAAGTCCATCCTTGTGCTCCCAAATGAGTTACTACAAATATCACATAAAATACAGTCTGTAATATCAAATAATATAATAAAACTTCATAATACATAATAATGAATCGTAACTCTCGGCATATGTAAATTAAGCGTATTACGACTTATTATTACTCTATTATAGCTCCTTTAAACTAGAATCGGGGATAAAGGTCATAGAATAACGGGCACAAAATGACCGTTATCAACTACCCCCCACTTAGCCTTTGATCGTCCCGATCAAAATATCAACAAGTTATTCCCCATAAACTACTCTCCAGTGGTCACAGTATACTGACACAAGAAACTCGAATCAACTCATATCCTCTATGCTCATCAGTTATCCATTATCCAATATTCATCATGAATCGATGTGTTGTGTGCATGTGCATTGAGTTTTAAACATTCGTAGCAAGATTAGAGCTTATGCGAACTTCGTAGTCTTAACCTACCAACCAGTATTCCACTTTTTCAAGCCTTTTAATTTTTCAAGCACCGGAGTAATAAGCAAGAGCGTATCTATAGGGGTTTTGGACTTGGAGACCGAGTACTACTCAAAGCCTCTTAAAGAGTTGAATATTCTTTTCATATCTTCATATTTTTTGAGATACTATCAATCTCAAGAAGGACAACTTTCTAGAGCATCCTCTATCTTAGATCAAATATTAGCATCGAATATTACCACAAGCGCGAAGCTACTTTGGTAATTTACTACAAGCCAGTGTTTTAACATTGTCAAACACAGTGCGTCTCAAGCTTATTACTCACTTTTGTGGCTAGAAGTTTTAGGAACACATCCGACGATAAATTTGACACTAGGTAAGCATAATCAATCATCTATGCAATGTACACATTATAATTTTACCTTTTATAACAAGCGTAGTACATCTCGATTCAATTATTGAATAAGTGAATAATAAACAACTACTTGCAACGGACAATATGAATATCATTAAGTTTACTAATCAAGAAATCGCAGGAGTATAAAGTGATCACGTACTCATAAGTTATGGTTTACTTCTTATTAGATATAATTATCAGGACTTCACAAAAGTAAATGTGATTCTAAATTTAAGAGTTTTAATATTATATTATTTTTTTTTCATTTTATTGATTATTTGATATATGGAATTACTCATTTGAGCTAAGTGACTTGTACCCCCCACTTAAACCATGCATTGTCCCCAATGTATAAAAACCGAAATAATACGTTCAGAAAAAGGAACTTAGCTCTGGATAAGCGTGGAAGTTTGAACAAGTCATAGGACTTGGCATTGTGATTCGACGAGCACAGGCATTGGCTCCATGGCGAGTGAGGAAAAAATAATCAACGCAACACATATCTTAAACAAAGCTCGCAACTCGTTCTGAGATTAGTCCAAACCGTAATAATCAAAAAAATGGGACCGTAAAGGTATAACAATTTCCTTAAACATTTTTAAGTCCATTAATTAATGATCACATTTCAATACATTTCAACAAGTCCAAAACATTACATAAGTTCGAATTTAGGAAAGCAGAGAAACTTGCTCTATATAACACGACATACTAGTTGAAATGAATCAAAATAAAAACTCGTTAACTATAGGAAATGCCAACACTCAAATTAAAATACTTAATCCCATCCTGGATTGAATGGTGCTAGTTGCAAATTGATCGGGTTGGCTTCGTCAGCATCATCCTCGGGTTCCCCTTCTTGATCGTGGCCGTGAACGACAGGCGGTGGGACAGAACTCAAAGATAGGATAGGCATTGGTTCCACATAGGAATCGCCGCCTAACACCGGGCACTCAGCTCCCTCACGAGAATGTAGTGATTAGTGAACCAAAAGGCAAGGTATGCCGAGGCTTGAGAGCATCGTCTGTCATCTCTTGCGTATCAATGCCCCCACATTCACAGGCCATCCCATGTACAACCAATAGATCAAAGTGGCATGAGTATAGTAAACCGTAGATACATGCTTAGCCGGGAAGATATTAGAACGGATAAGCCGATTAAGGCACTTATCCTCCCATCTCTAAAGTCTGTTTCGCAAATGTGCGGGCAACCTCCCTATAGTCCATTCTATTCCTAGATAGGCTCCAACTTCCTCCAACCAAGCATCGGACCCATCAAAGCGTCGCCATATACTGCGGCCCGTCCTCCGAGATATCAACCCAAAATACTCATTAATCGTGCCCGGAGAAATAATAATTGGTCGCCCACGAATAATAACGACATTGGTGTCGGGGTGTATACGCAAATAAGCATAAAATTCTCTTACCCAATTGGCGTTGACCCGGCCGGGGTGCGGCGACATCACGCCATTGATAACTTTCCACCAACTCCAAAGCTCATCCCCACAATTGTCCAAATCGGACCCGAGCTCGATGTGCGGGGCATTGCGAAATGATTAGCAAGCGAAGAATATACCTCCCGACTCGCGAATTGTGGGACCCGTTGATCATTGGAATATTGCCTTCCACGACCACGCTGGCGAAGCGGCTCGCTTCTTCTTGGCGGCATCCTTACTGAATCTTGGCAAAGAAGAGGGCGGCGGCGGCAGGGGTATTCTCGGTCGACCCGAGTAAGTACTCGGTTGACCGAGTGATGAAACGGCCAAAGCGGTGGATTTCCGCTCTCGATCGTCCCGATGTGAATTTGGTTGATCGAAGCAAAGTCCTTCGACAGAATTTCAAAGGTGAGGAAAAATGGTTAATTGGATGAAGATTTTTGGAACACTTCCATTTGATTTCTACTAGGGTGTGGGGAAAAAGAGAGATGGAGAAGTGGGATGAAGGAATTGGGGAAAAGGATGAGGAAAATGAAAGAGAGAATGGTGGGTTAAATAGAAAAATGGAGTTTGAAGAAATGGAATGTGATTGGTGTAGAAAAGTTGTTGGGGATTGAGGAGGTGGAAAGGTGGAATTTGAAAATTTGAATTAGGATAATAAAGAGGTTGGGAAGAGAAAAAGGTGAATGGTTGGGAAGAGGGAAGGTGAGTGGGGATGTGTAGAAATTAATGGTGTTGACCATTTTAATAAATTTGACACGTGCACAGTAAAATAACTACAATATATATGATTGCCAAAATTTATTATTTCACTCTTGCAATTCCTACCGCAAAATTTTTTCTCTAACCAATAAGTCGCCTCAAGCACAAAAGCAACCTCATTCTTATCATGAATAAATCTGGTCTAAGCATTTATAAAATAACGCATTATCATTTCCTTAATCAACAATTTTTTTACAAAGATTCAATTTCAGCGCTTCACTTCACATGAAAATGATTGAATAAAAAAATTTATTTTGCACATCCTTAACTCAACAGTCGTCGGAACATGGCAAAATAGAAAAAAAAAAAACTTCTCATCGTTTCATGCTACTTTTATTTAGAAAAAGAAAAATAAAAATAGAGATAAAAATAATGAAGGGTAGAATTAGTTCTCTGATTTAAGTCGGTAGCTCGACTTCCCAAAATATCACTCTTTAAGAATTGTTCTTGACTTGCCGGTCTTCACCCGACTAACCTTCACCGAAAAGCGTCTTGCCATTCCTTTGCACGAGTGCCTTTCCGTGGGATGTACGCTCGATTTAAAAGACAATCAAATTGTCCATCTAAACAGGCACCGACTTGCGGGATCGTTTGATTTCGATGAGCTTTCTTGATTTTGAACTCTACGAGTTCGCCGCTTAACTCTCCTCCTCCTATCCTTAGGTTTCAAAACGAGGCTCAAAGATCATCCTTATTAACTACAGTGCGGTGAACACTCTATCTCGGCTTAGGATTGTAAGGACCTCTTTCTCATCTCGATCGTCAACAATGTCATCATCACACTCCTCTGAACTTGGAATCACATCCGGTTTAGAACCAACGACCTCTATAATGTTCAAACTTACCGGAATAGGGAACTCAGGGTTCTTTATCCCAAAAGTCTCAGAACCTTTAGCATCAAACAATGTGATCTCATGCCTAGTCATACGAATAAGAGCTCTAGAGGTATTAATAAAGGGCCTACCCAAGATAATTGGGCTATACGGATGCTCCTCTATGTCCATTACGACCAAATCTATCTTAAACCGAAGTTGTCCGATACCAATGATCATGTTATTCATTTGTCCAGACATGATGGTTCTAGTACTATCCGCGAATCTCACTTTTAGCGGGGTGTTTGTGGGAGTCAGAATCATATTCCTATCGCAAAGGCTTTTAGGGAAAATGTTTAAGCTCGATCCAGAGTCAATTAAAGCCAATCCCAAGTGTGCTTGTTCTAGGGTAACATCTACAAGGAATGCCCCAGGGTCATCTAACTTGGGCATTAACCGAGATTCATCTTCAACATATTTTGCCTCCTTAGCACAGGTGACTATAGGTCGTTCCATATCTACGCTACTCTCAGAACCAGACTCTATCTCCGACATGTAATCCATATAATCAATATACGAATCTGAATCGAATCGAATCCGAAGAAATCACCGGGATTTAAAGCGCACATACCTCTTTTACATACGCTTCACTTGCTTCCCTTGACTTCACGGCTTCCTCGAATTCGTTCTTTCATTTTTGCTATTTTCTCTTTGACTTTTGCGTCATCGGCTTCATTGGTGTTGTCTTGGTTCAGTAAAGCGTTAACATCCTCTTCCTTAACCTTGGAGAATTGTTTTGATGACATATTGTTTATCACGAACAATTTTACGAGTGATTTAGTTACGATTATCGCAACATGAGAGAAAAACAACAAGCGGTCAATAAACTAACAGCGAGACGATTGCTCATATCGCCGCTGCTAGGCTTACAACCTACTAACGGGAAAAAAAAGCGAAGCGAAGGAAAACAATGCCGTCGGATAATATAGAACAATGAAAGGGCTCGGTCGACCGAGAAGCATTGTTCGGTCGACGAACATCTGTAAGAACATATATATATTTTTTTTTATTTTTATTTATTTTACTCACTTGTAAAAGAAAACAGAAACAAAAAACGAAATAAACAAGTAGATCATTTAAGCAGTTGGACCATTGATTCCCCGGCAACGGCGCCAAAAACTTGATTGCGGTCAAGTTAAATTACTAACTCGATGCCTAAATAACCACTAGCAAGTGAACTAGGTTCAATCGCAGTATAGCTAGATAGAGTCGAGGTCGATCCCACAGAGAATCAATTTGTGGATCCTAACTTAAATAGTCAACCAGTTATTTCGTTTGACAAATACGGTCTATGACCAACATAAAGTACGAGAAAAGAAAGACACACTCAAACATATAAATAACACATAAACAAATAACGTAATCAACTTCCCCAATTATAACCGTGATCCTCTGGATCTAGACAATTTATATAATAGCAAGACTTATCAACTATTAATCCGTCCATATTCATTTATAGTGGCTACGGGAGTCATCCTCTTTTACTTGACTTAGCACCGGTTAGGTCACTAGATCTTTGTGATGTTGTTACGTGACTTCGCGCTTTTGGTGCCTCCATCTCATATAACTCACACGCTTATGACTCTAAGGATGCCGATATTAACCGTACACCTCGTCCAGGCAACATTCCTTTGATTAGGCGCATTTCTGAACGATCACTCAAACTCTCGTCCAACTAACAATTACCGAATTATAGTCTCATGCTAGTTTACGATCTACGATAAGAAGGTGCGCGCGCAATTCCTAATATAACCCTACCTACTGATAACGCTGAAAGTCCGAAGATCAATTCATGAGCCTACCTAAGAGTTTTATACGGTATTTCCTTTTACGCGTTTTAATTAAATCAAGTGAGTGGCGTAGCCATAGCCATACCTACCGAGATAATGAGATTCAATTAAGCTAACCTAATCATAAAGGCGTGGTGATTAACGGATGAAAGCAAGCTTGACAACTCTCGGTCGACCGAATAGGTGCTCTCGGTCGACCGAGTGACACCTCTCGGTCACCCGAGAGTCGACTCCCCAGATTTACATCCCCGAACATATTTCTCAGCGTTTCATATACGAATCGAATTATACAGCGAATCATCAGGACATATATAGACTAATCTAAATACACGTAAATTAAACACACAGATTCATCCGTAGATGTTAGGTAGAGGGCGTAGGGTTTGGGATCCTTATAGACAAGGTATCACCATTGCCCTAACGTCATATCCTAGATCTACATCATCTAGATATGAATACCTACTCAGACAATCAAAGCATAATTGGGAAATTGATTACTTAAAAGAAAACAAGAAGATAAACTAGGGCTTACATGTTTGCAACCCTAGCCGCAAGCCTAAGAATCCTTATTAGCTTATTTGTAAATATGAAAATAGTATTGGTGAATGCATAATAAAAAATACAAAAGACTTGTGTTTATATAGAGCCTCAGCCGTCATAGAAAACCGACTTAAAATACCGACACTCTGAACCCTAGCCGACTCAAATAATGTGCCGAACTTCTTCTGGACTGTAGGCCCACTCGGTCGACCGAATGCATGGGCTCGGTCGGACCGAGCCTTACATGCTCTGGGCTCTTTCCTCTTTTCTGTCTTGGGCCTTCACGAACTTGTCTGTGATCCATCAAAGCTTTTCCGAAGTCCATCCTTGTGCTCCCAAATGAGTTACTACAAATATCACATAAAATACAGTCTGTAATATCAAATAATATAATAAAACTTCATAATACATAATAATGAATCGTAACTCTCGGCATATGTAAATTAAGCGTATTACGACTTATTATTACTCTATTATAGCTCCTTTAAACTAGAATCGGGGATAAAGGTCATAGAATAACGGGCACAAAATGACCGTTATCACAATTCTCATCAAAATCAAAAGTAACGTCTTCTTTGAGTAAAGTAGACAGGGGCTTGGCAATCTTTGAAAAGTCCTGGATGAACCTCCTATAGAAGCCGACATGTCCGAGAAAACCTCGGACCTCCCGAACATTCTTAGGATAACTCATCTTCTCAATAGCTTCAACCTTGGCCCTATCTACTTCTATACCTTTGGCTGACACTTTGTGGCCAAGGACTATGCCTTCATCTACCATGAAATGGCATTTTTCCCAATTGAGCACTAAGTCCTTTTCCACACATCTAGACAACACCTGATCAAGATTATCGAGGCAATCATCGAAGGATTGACCAAAGACCGAGAAATCATCCATAAAAATCTCCATGCACTTTTCAACTAGCCCGTCAAAGATTGCCATCATACACCTTTGGAAGGTGGCCGGGGCATTACAGAGACCAAATGGCATCCGCTTTGTGGCGAATGTCCCATAAGGGCAAGTGAAAGTAGTCTTCTCTTGGTCAACGGGATCGATGGGTATCTCGAAGTATCACGAATATCCATCCAGGAAGCAGAGAGAGAATGCGTGCCCGCCAGACGCTCAAGCATCACGGTCAATGAATGGAAGGGAAATGATCTTTCGGTGTGACCTCATTGAGCTTTCGATAATCGATACATACTCTGTATCCCGTAACGAGCCTCAATGCTATCTCTTCGCCTCTTCTCATTCTTTTCAATAGTAATTCCACCTTTTTGGGAACTACTTGAGTTAGGATACCCACTCACCTTTATGCAATGGCATAAATGATACCCATATCTAGAAGCTTTATAATTTCCTTCTTGACTACTTCTTGCATATGAGGGTTAAGCCTTCTCTGAGGCTGTCTAACTCGTTTTGCACCCTCCTCAGTCTTGATCTTGTGCATACAGATGTCGGGAGATATCCCTCGGATATCTCCCACCTGCCATCCAAAGGCTTTCTCATTTTTGCGCAAGACGTTTAACAGTTTAAGCTCTTCTATTCGAGATAGCTTGGCAGAGATGATCAAAGGAAGCCGGTCACCTTCTCTCAGAAATACATATTTAAGATGTTTAGGCAGCGGCTTCAGTACCAAATCTACGGGAGGATCCTCTAGACTCGATTTAAGATCACCACTCTTCAACTCAACATCGCTGAGCTTACTCAGTGGCCCTACTGCCAAGGCTTCTTCTCTTAGCCCATCCTCAAAATCAGCTGCTAACTGGTTATTCAGATTATCGATCAATCGCTCATATTCTGCTTCTACAGCCAAAACTTGCTTATCCATGAAGTCATTGAAGTCATCAGACGTCTCCTCGATCGGAACGACCGGTTGGAGAACCGGAGGGTACTTGAATAGATTTAGAAACACTATAGCTCACCTCTTGGTCACCAACTCGGATAGTTACTTGCCCACCATCGCAATCGATGAGGGCTCTAGCTGTAGATAGGAAAGGTCTTCCAAGAATCGAGAGGACTTTCTCATCTTTTCCCAAATCTAAGACGTACCAATCAACGGGGAAAGGTAAATCTATCGATCTGGACTAAAATGTCTTTCGAGAATCCTGAAGCTTTCTTAGAAGATCTATCGCGAACCCGAAGGTTCATGGAAGTGGGTTCTAGAAGACTTTGTAAAACCCATTTGCTCACACACTGCACAATGGCATCAGTGATGGATGCACCCAAGTCACATAAAGAATTTGGAAAGACTAAGCCTCCCATCCGCAATGTGAGCACGAATTTTCCGGGTCACCTCTTTTGATTGGTAAGTTTGGATAATTGATCATTGAACAATCCTCACCAATTGCCGATCCATTTACGCTAACTTTTTCTTCGAAGACACAACATCCTTGATGAATTTTGTATACTTAGGCATCTCGACCAAGACCTCGGATAATGGCAGATTTACCTGAGTATTTTTCAACAATTTAAGCACCTTTTCGTACTTCTTATCTTCGCTCAACGGGATGTTGCTCTTTCTAGGTGGAAAGGAAGCTTTTTCAAATCATCCTCGGAAAATACTTTCTTCGAGGACGAACTAACGGCCTTGTCTTCCAAATCTTTCCACCGAACCGTCTTTTCATTCTTTTTTTGTTAGTCGAGGGGATCAGCCACGACTATCATTTAACTCATCATTCCTCGAGGATCACCACCGAGGACTTCCAATTGATTCTTCATTCCTCGAGGATCACCACTTGAGGAATCTCAACTCTTTCTTTTATATCAGGGGATCACCACGATTTGTCTTGGCGGCCGAGGGATGATGGTTGCTCAATTTCCCTCCCGCCTTATCGGCGGGAGGGCTAGTGGTTTCCCTGGAAGCCGAGGGGACCACCAACTTGAGAACCACTTCTCAAATTCATTGCACCGGCCTCTTTCTCTACCGTATGGAGGTGAAGGTACCGGTCGGTGCATTGGATCGGCCGCTTAAATCGGCGTGAGCGACTTGACCGCCTTTTGGATTCTTTTTTTCCGTAAAGCGGGCGGTTTGCTCGACGGATCTGGAAGCTAAGCGCTCACCGGTTGCCTGATTTGCCTCTCAAGACTTTTCATTGTCTCGCTTTGCTCCTCTCGAAATGAATTCCATTCGGCTTTTATATCATTTGAGTGGGAGGGGCCTTGAGAGTTTTGGAAATTTGGGAGATGGTGGCTAGCCGAGTTTGAAATCGAGAATTAGAATTGGCGAGGCCAACTCGATTGAACCTTTCTTCGTGGATTCGAAAAATTGGAATTCAGTTACGATTGAACCAGGGTTTTGATTAAAGCTCGATTTTGAAAAATTGAATTGGGGTTGAAATTTGGATTTTGATGAAAACCCTGGTTTTGAAAATTACTCGCCGAGTATTGATTATTAAATCTCTCGATTGGACCGCCAGAGAAAGCATTAATTTTGAGATTGCCCAATCATGGGACGAAGCGGCGATGTGCCCGGATCATCACATACTTGGCATGTGATTGGATTATCTTGTCCATTGTTATGAACGCGGCATTGACTTGATGAAGCAGAGGGGATGAAATTGACATTGGCCAAACATGTGACCGGTCGGCGACGGCAATTTTCGCAATATCTGAACACGAGGGTTCTCGCGGAAACGAAGGAGTCTCGATTAATCGGGTTTGGAACTTGAGGACTTGCCATCTGCTTTTGCAGCATGGCTATCGGACTTTGAACATTGACTTCCTCCACCTTGAGGAGGCGGCGCTTGGATGGTCACGATAGGATGGAGCATAGTTGTATTTGGCAATGTCTTCAAACAAGTGCCCATCCTTCATCAGTGTCTTTTTGAGAAAGCCCCACCAGAAGAGCTGTTGACCATGCCTTTAGTAAGCTCGGTCAGTCCACTGAAGAAAGTGTTGACTTGCCTTTCCTTAGGCAAGCCATGGTGGGGGCATTTTCTTAAAAGAGATTTGAACCTCTTCCAACATTCGAAGAATGATTCATTCTCTTCGGTAGAAGGTAAAGATCTCATTCGAGACCAATGGCGTCTTGAAGGTGGGAAATAATCGACTTAAAAACTCTTGTTCGAGTTACGCCAGGTTGTGATAGATTCGGTTTGGGAGAGAGGCTGTACCACTCTTTAGCCTCTCCCTTTAAGGAAAACGGGAATAGTTTTAACTTCACCGCATCTTCACTTACTCCCTGGATGCGAGTGGTATCGCATATCTCCAGAAATGTATGTAAATGAGTATGCGGGTTCTCAGATTGGTACCCGTGAAAGATCGATGCATGCTGCATCATTTGGATGAGTCCCGGCTTAAGCTCAAAATTCTGAGCAGCAATGGCAGGGATAACAATTGCAGGGTTGACTTTGACTGCGCCAGGCATGGCGTAGTCTGCCAACGTTCGTTGATTGTTAGCAGCCATTACTACAAAATCAGTGATTTCCTCAGCTAACCGTTCCTCGAGGTCTTGCTCGGCTCTGTCTTCCAAAACCATGACGGAGAAACCGCTGTTTGGCGAACTATGCTTTGCTCGGGTCGGGGTGTATATCAACGGTCCCTTATGACTCCGGTTTGCATAAACCGGACCAAAAACAAGTTGTCCGCATACGAATTTCTTACAAAGGCTACACTAAACTCTAAAGTAAAAAAACGTAAATAAAACAGTAAAAAAAGCTATAATATGAGCAGGCAGGCAGAGAAAGAAGAATTTTTTTTTTTTTTTTTTTTTTTTTAACACTTCGATCGACCGAGAGTGATGGTTGATCGACCGAACTAATTTTTTTTTTTTTTTTTTTTTTTTTTTTTTTTTTTTTTTTTTTTTTTTTTTTTTTTTTTTTTTTTTTTTTTTTTTTAAATTTTTTTTTTTTTTTTTTTTTTTTTTTATATTTAACGTAAACAGCAAACTAAGGGCACTAACCTACGAAAAACTAATAACAAAAAAAAAACTAGACAACCGCACCGATTCCCCGGCAACGGCGCCAAAAACTTGTCACGGATTTTTATGCTAAACGAAATATAACAAGTAATAAAATAAATCCGGTTTCTACAAGTCTGAGGATCGTAGTATAATGATTAAAACCGGAGTCGAACTCACAGGGAATCGTCTTTGTCTAGTTTTAATAAATTTCCTAAAGTTGTCACGAGAAAAATAAAACTAACCTACACTTAACAATTAAAGACTACAACTAGAATAACAAAACAAAATGAACTAGTAATGAAAACAATAAAGTTAAACTGGACAGAAGATTAAAAATCTAAAGCCAGCGAAGATAGTTGCGAACCGAATGACGAAAACAATTCTATTCTATAAACTAAAAGACAATAAAATCTTAAGATTGCTACGAAGAACAAGCAACAATGGGTTTTTCTCAATTAATGTAACAACGAACAAGCAATGATCCACCTATCTAT
The DNA here is from genome assembly GCA_026214975.1 of Gentiana macrophylla. Taxonomy (NCBI): domain Eukaryota; kingdom Viridiplantae; phylum Streptophyta; class Magnoliopsida; order Gentianales; family Gentianaceae; genus Gentiana; species Gentiana macrophylla. The sequence continues at coordinate 20,251,291 of CM047816.1, read as the reverse complement.
AACGTTCAATTTCTTCTCTGGATTGTCTAGTGATTATTTAATAAAAATTGTGATTCACCTATCATAAGTATGAATTTCTAATCTCTTAGAAAAATTCGCTATCAATCTTTTCGTCTATCGATACAAAAAGATTAACGCTTTAATTACCAAGGTGTGAAATTTATTCAATCTCATAATCTGGATTTCAACCTAACAACTATCGTTAATTAGGTTAAAAATCCAATCTTTACTATGGTGACCTAAATTTAACAAATGATTCTCATCACATATCAAACATCACACAAACAATACATTCATCAATGAAATTGCATAACATCAATAAAAACATAATAAAGATACAACTTTAATTAAACTCACAGACAATCCAAAGTTGAGATCAAAGCGTTCTTTGAGACGGTTTCACAAAGCTTGTTCAATTCGGACTCGGCCTCTACTCATCCTCGTAAGCGAAGCGAAAAAAGAAAAAAAAAAAAAAATATATTTTTGGCTCGGTCGACCGAAGGTGTGCACTCGGTCGACCGAGTGCTTCTCTCTTTTTTTTTTGATTTTCTGAGCTCTGCCTCCGTTCAGATGAAATTTCGTGTTCTGTTCTGCTGCTGAATGCCGTCCTTTTATAATCTTCTTCGAGCTAGGGTAACAATTATCCCTTTTTTCTTTTCTTAAAATAATAAAACCCTAATAAAAATATGATAGTTCAATTTTTGCCTTCTAGATATATCTTCAATTAAAATGCACTCGAAACCCTTCATTTCGTTGACTCGTCCACGATATGCTCGTTGTACCTACAATAATAAAAACGTGCAAAGTGTAACATCACATATATAAAGATATTTACCAATAAAATCACATAATTAACCCGAATTTGCACTTAAATACTTTTAAAACTCATTTGCTCAATAAATCAATTAAACGCTTAATTTCTATGCGAATTATACGAATATGGAGAGAATTGCTACAAAATATAACGATATAAATCACATAAAATCACCCTTAACATCTTGCTTCCTTCCCTTCCTTGATTCTTTCTAGGTAAAACTGAATGATTCCACTAAGAGTTTTCTTCAGTCGGAATCTGCCATCAGTTACTTGTCCTTCAGCTTGGGCTCTTTTCACACTTTCTAATTCAGCTAAGTGTTGCTTTTTGAACTGATTGACTATATAACCTACCCAATTAAATTCTACATTATCCCAGATTATGTTCATTAGATATTTTCTTCCGAAAGTATATTAATCCTTTTGGATTTTCCAATGACGTGTTTGCTGAGCCATCTGCTGAGATTTCCAAATTCCGGCTTGATTTTGTCGACATGAATACCAGGTACGATTGGTTCTGTATTCAAGGTAATCATTGCAAGAAAGGCTTCTTTCTTCAATGGTAGGGTGGTTAACTCTGTTGAAGTTGCTGTTGTATTTGCAAAGCCAAAAAGTGATCTCAATACTCTTTCATTGAGTGTAATGCGATCTCCACGAACAGTAGTTGTCAAAGAATCTCTGACTAATCGCATGTTTTGCCAGAATTGCAAAATTCCTTCCACATCTCGTCTTTCTTTGAAACGAACTTCGAGAACGTTGTTCAATCCCGGTTGTTTTTCGATTTTATCTCGTACACAGTTGGCTAACAAGGTGTTTTGACACATACCTTCATATATTTCCAGTGTTAGTTCATCCAGCTCTGTAATAAATCGTTTGTCTTTTGAATCATCTGAAGTGGCCATATGTGAGTGTGAACACAAAAACTTGATTTTTGAAAGAGAGGGTTGCAAAGAGTCTATTTTGCTTTTTGAAAAATAATTTTGAAATTTGTAGAGAATAGTGTGAACGGAGGTTGAATAAATAGGTAGGATATACTGACGGTTGAGTGGTACAACTTTTCAAATTCCATGATTGTTTAGATAACCGATACGTGTACTGTTCTGACAATCGTGGGGTGTACACACGAAATTCTGACAAAAAGAACTGTGGTAATTTAATGCGATATAACTGCTGTTGATTCTATCTTATCAACCTTTGACTAAATTTGATTGGAATGAAAAGCGATCTTGAGAGTCGATTAGAGATAATTCGCTTTTGTCAATTTCTTGACTTGTCGATTTGAGATCTGTTGATGTCAATGACTAATCATTAAGAGGCGCACCCAACATAACAAAGATTAATCCCCTTGACGAATCTCTGGCTTAACTGACTTTGATTATTCCCAACTCGGTTCTTAATTTGGCAAATCTTTCCTTGTCCAATGGTTTTGTAAAGATATCTGCCAACTGATCTTCAGTAGGTACATAAAGAACTGTTATATCCTTCTTTTCGGCATGATCTCTTATGAAGTGGTGACGGACATCAATGTGTTTCGTCCTTGAGTGTAAAACTGGATTATCTGTAATTGCAATTGCACTTGTGTTATCACACATTATGGGAATTGTTCCTTCTTCTATCCCATAGTCTCTTAATTCTTCGTCGATCCATAAAACTTGAGCACAACAACTTCCGGTTGCTATATACTCGACCAATTTGTTGAAGTTGAAATAGAGTTTTGCTTCTTGCTAAACCATGACACAAGTCTATTTCCCAATAACCGACATGTGCACGATGTGCTTTTTTTACGTCACTTTGCATCCAAAGATAGTGCGAATCTGAATAAGAAATCAGCTTGAATTCTCCTTCTTTTGAATACCAAATTCCAACACCATATGTGTCTTTCAGATATTTCAAAGTTCTTTTCACAACTGTAAGATGACTTTCCTTTGGTCTTGACTGAAATCTTGCGCATACACCGACAGTAAAAGATATGTTTGGCCTACTTGTTGTAAGATAGAGTAAGCTTCCAATCATCCTTCTGTAGAGTGTTTGATCAACATCCTTTCCTTCTTTGTCTTCATCTAATCTGATGTTGGTCCCCATTGGTGTAGAAATTCCAGTAGATTTCTCCATACCAAATTTTTTGATAAGTTCTCTTGTGTATTTGGTTTGGTGAATGAAAATTCCATCAGCTAATTGCTTAACTTGCAATCCTAGGAAGTAATTTAATTCTCCCATCATACTCATCTGAAATTTGCTTTTCATCTAACTTGCAAATTTCTCACATAGCTGTTCATTTTCTGATCCAAAAAATGATATCATCAACATAAATTTGAACAAGTAGAGTATCATCTCCATTCTTCATCCTGAATAAAGTTTTGTCGATTGTTCCTTTATAGTGTGAAGTCCAACGTTCAACTGGCTTCAATTTGAATTGTATCAACGTCTATCTTGCAACGGCTATATTTTCTGACCGTTCTACTGCGTCAGTACTTCATCCAATGAAATCGCTTTCTTTATAATGTTAGACTGTACTTTCAGTTTGTTGGATGGCTGACTTACAAAACTGAGTTTCCTTATCAGTTTTGTGCTAAGTCAGTTTCCTAACTGACTTGGAGCATTAACTGACATTTTACACTTCTTCAAATATCAGTACTCCAGTTTTCATCTGATTATTATTGACTTAATCAGAGTACACCATGATTCATTATCATCTAAGAATTCATTGTCCTTATGATTCTTAGGTCTTCATACAAGATCCATAAAGTCAGTTCAGGTCACCACAATCTTGCCTGAAGTCTAACTTTACAGTCTCGACTTATAATCTTCATAACTGAGTTTGAACCCTCAGTTCTTCATTCTTCAATAACTGAGTCTGTGTCTCTCAGTTCTTCAATCTTCTAGATAAGCCAAGCGAGTCTGTTACTCTCAGCGAACTTACCTTCTTCAATTCCATGTAGGTGTATTCTGAGTTAGGTTGCTTGTCTTGATGATTTCCAGTTTTCTAGATGATTTCCAGTTTTCTAAATGATTTCCAGTTTTCAGTTTTACGACACACTAATAATTACAATGCTTGTCTGGTGTAACCTATACAAATATCAGACTCTAGAAAAACTTATACATTCAGTTCTAGACATCTTTTAGCTTTTCACTATAACAGCTGGCTTCAGCACTTCATCAATGGGGTTAAGATAATATTTTAACAAATAAGATGAATTATCATCAAAACATAAATTATTATTTCCAACAAAGTGGATGAGTAAACTACAAATAAACAAAAGGACATTAAAATGCAAATAGATGACAATATAATACATTAGAATGCTAGTGAATAAATAAAGTGAGATGAATAGGTAAATGAAATGTGATGGATGTGTGATGACAATAAATGAGGTGGCTAATTTGTAAGGATCCGCTGGGAGCAAAGGGATTTCGAATATATTTTCAAAAATGTGAGATGAATAGACGGGGATTTTTTTAATTTCACGGGGTATAGATTTCGAATATATTTTCAATAAGGGTGTATTAATCGAATTCCCTAAAAAAAAAAATTAGTCTCAAAACAAAGGACCACCACACCATTGCAATGGGATTAGAAATTGAAGATCCCTAAGTAGTTATGGCAATAATGAGAAAAATCCATTGCATTCATGGAAATATCACTACTAAATGTAAATCATTCTTCACCCAAAAAAAAATCTTCTAAAGTTTTAAAAAAATTAATTAAATGGTTTTAATATCATAAATTTTATATTCTAATGTCTAATGCATCATTTCAATTAATTTTACATACGTTACAAACTAACCTTGTCACACCTATGTATTTAGAGACGCCTCTTGAAAATCCACTATTTTTTCTGCAAAATTACAGAAAATATGCAATGACACGTTTGTTCAATATGAAATAAACAATAATTATTTTCCACATTATTAACCTACAGAATTGTACATACCTTCTCAATGATCCAATATACTCCGATCTTCTTTGGTTTGTTCTTCCATTTCTTTAAGCTCTTTTTGATATGTTGATAGTTGCAGCAGTCATATCCAAAACAAAAATGTATGAAACTAAGAACAACAAAAATCTCTCAAGTTGAACAAATATATAAAAAAAATTAAGGAAAAAATATTACAGGAAAATTAAGATCGAAAGGAGTCTTGTCCCCAATACTTCAATGCCGCTACATCATATGTATGGGCTGCAGCTTCTTTGTCGTCGTAGGCACCTGGAAAAATTAAAACCATAAAGTATTGAAGGATTGGTAAACTCCAAAACATAAATCTTGTTATCCAGTTTAATTTGATATTTTTCGTTTGTGATTTTTTTTTCGAATGTGAAATCATGAAATTCAAAGCAAAAGAATGTATTACAATATTAAATGTAATAACAATAAATAAAATAATAAAAACAAACGTACCAAGATATAATGCAGTTTATTAGGAAGCCACTGTTTAAAAAAAATAAAAAAATAAAAAGCAAGCCATTATAATCACCGATCATAAACAAAAATGGAGACCAACAACCAAAACTTTTTGGTCGGTGTATTATCCAAGCGAAGTTCTTAAAAAAATGCAAGAAATTGAAAACGAAAAACGCAAAAACCTTCCTTTCTTGTTCTGGGATTAATTCCAGAAAATTTTGCCCCATAAATGCGCCTCATATCGACCGGTCCATCGGAGCAGATGAAAGAGGGCGGAGGTAAGAGGTTCAATGTCGGAAACCATAATCTGCATATGAAAAGGATTGAGTAATTGCATGATGCATAAATTGAGGAGAATCCGTGTATGTTTTTTTGAAAATGATCGAGTAATTGCATGATGCATAAATGGAGGAGAATCAGTGTATGTTTTTTTTCATGTGTTAATTGTGAAATGAAATGGTTTTGAAAGTTTGAAATTTGAAAATGCAGTGTGAAAAGATTCTAGGGAGAGTTTAATTGGTTTTTATTTTTTTTAATTAATGCATAATTATTTGTGGAGAGATTCTAGGGAGTGCATAATTGATTTTTTATTTTCCTATTTAATGCATTTTTTTAGAACATTTAATTCATTTTTTTACCTATGTAATTATTTTCGGGTATGGAGCGGGTCAACCGGGTAATTTTCGGGTTTGGGTTGAAATTGATTTTATTTCCTCTCCTAAATATATATATATATATAGATATCAACGAGAAAGAAAAAGGAAGGAGAGCTTGGTTTCATCTTCTTCATCTTCTTGCAGACAACAACACTCCAAAGACTCTCAAAGCCAAAAATTATAAATTCCATTATTAGCTATTTCATCACCAATTTAATACTTAGAATGTAGGCATAATTTTGTGGGTGGTTTGATTGGGAAAAATCCAACAGCCTGGGGAGCAAACTCCATTGATGCTCCGAGAAGAAGACTTCAAGCTTTCCATTGCAAACTCAACGGTTGTAATCGGTAACATTCTAGTGTTATTTTGTTTTGTTAATCTGATTGCTATGAATGCTAAATTAAATATGTTAGTATTTGTAGTAATGAGTGGCTTGACTTGTAGCTAGCCGAGACATGTAATTGAACTAATTTAATCTCTTTTGGTTGAACGGATGATGATTATGTTATGTATATTTTAATTTCAACTGTGTTGAAGTTTTTTCTACTTGTATTGATTGTTAGCTTGTGTTGGAGTAATTAACCAATATTGGCACACACACACTTAATTGATACCGAACAGAGATATTAGGTGTGAGAACAAGGTAGAAAAACCGGAAGGTATAATTGACCGTTATCGGAGTTCAATTTCTTATCCGGGGAATGAACTAGTTTGTACTCGTGATTTTATCATGTCAAATCATTAGGTTTAGGGCTCTTAAACCAAGGAGGAGGCATAGAACAATTTCGTACACTCGTATGAGGGGAAATTATTAGAATAAGAGTAAACCGTTTCATACACTTGGACACCCTTAATAGGCTGAATTAATCACATCCTTGCAACTAAAAGAGACTGTAGTTCAATGAAATTGTCTTGGTTAGTACCCTTATTAATTGTTAATTTTATTAGTAATTAAGTAACGTAAAATATTACTTTTCTGTCAAAACTGCGACTTAGATCAAGATAATAATAGCTAATTGGTGTTTAACCACACTTTATATTGCGATTCCCTGAGGAGACGACCTTGTTCACTAGACTAGACTACAATTTGACCCGGTACACTTCCGGTTAGATTGGAACCATAGGGAAGTCCACATAAGCGCATTAACCCAGCAGCCAGACTGTCTGTCCCAGCAGCCTTGTGTCTAAGCTCCCTGGCATGTAAGGCAGACCTCACATCCTCCAAAGCTACTGTATCCTTTCCAACTATAAAAGACTGCACAAAGTTTTCATATGATGCGGGTAATGACACCAACAGGATTAGGGTTGTATCTTCATCTTCAATTTTAACATCAATATTCCTTAAATCAAGTAATATTGTGTTCAGCTGGTCAAGATGTTCCCTCAGAGGACTCCCTTCATGCATCTTCAAACTGAACAACCTCTGTTTCAACAACAACTTGTTGGTCAGTGACTTGGTCATATACATGCTTTCAAGCTTCTTCAACAACTTGGTTGCGGTGTCTTCCTCAGCAACCTCAGTGATAACATCATCAGATAAGCACAACATGATGGTTGAATGTGCTTTCTCTTCCAGACTGGCAGAATCTGCTGCACCTGTATTTGGTTTTTCAGATAAAGGATTCCACAAACCCTGTTGTTTCAACAGTGCACGCATCTTGATTTGCCACAGACCAAAACTGTTCCTTCCGGTAAATTTATCGATTTTCACGTTTACTGCTAACATCTTTTCTTGCTAAAGATCACAACTTTATCACAGATCCTAGCACCTTGCTGAAGGCCTTGGTGAAGATGAAGTTGATCGTACATATTGTTTTCTCCAGAACATTGCTCTAATACCACTTATTATAAAACTGATGGAGATAACTTCAGATGCAAGAAATAGAAACAGATGCAATCAAACGTAAATAATCAAAGGAGATAACAAAAAACAAGAAGAACACAGATTTAACGTGGAAAACCCCTCTCAAATCGAGAGAGATAAAAAACCACGGGCAGAAAAGAGATATTTATTATTATGCACTTAGTTTCAGATTTCACACACACAGACAATGTGACAACAACTGTATTTATAGGCACAAATTCCTAAACCCTAGCCACAAGGAATCTTTGTCTGACGCACCATAAATACCCCTACACGTGTCCTCCTTTTAATGACACTGTATAGCTGACACATAACAGAATTAGCAGATGTGGGACCCTGCTGAATTCCAGTACTCAGCAGCCTTACACCCTGCTGATAGTACCCTGCTGACAGATGCCTCAGTAGATTCCACCCTACTGATGCACATAATTGAATACACATCTCAGCTGTCCATCACACTGCTGAATCTTCAGATTGGTTCCACAAAAAATGTAGAGTTTAAGTCACTTTACTGACATGAAGATTTTTCTTCTTTCATTTTCTCTGCTAAGTTTGAAAATGGGTGGGGAGTTTCTCTCATAACTGAAGTAAGAATAAAGGGAAAGAATGGAATTATGGGAGGTTATTAGGATAATTACGACAATTACCCCTTTAATCCCTTAAATATCATTTCGCCAATTTTTCATTTAGGATAATGATATAGTTACTCCTCAAGTCTACATCATTTTTACACCCAACATAATCTTGTGGTTATTATTATTTCAAGTTTTTTTAATTTCTTTTACTAGTAAAAAATATGTCTGTAAGATGATGGTGTAAAAATGATGTAGACTCGATGGAGTAGCTCTATCACTCCCCATTCATTTAATAAACAGAAATGGAAAGAGAAAAAGAGTGAAGTTTAATATATCTCAAATGACGACTTTATCCTTACTGAGATTTCCATATCACGCATCAATTTATTTCTTCACGGCCAAATCTCATATGCAATCTCTCAAAGCAGGAAACACCAATCAGTCTTACCAAAGGGAAAATTGCCACGTCGAGAAAAATTAATTTCCACCAGCTGAGATTTCCATATCATGAATCTTTCTCAAACTCCGCGTCAAAACGATTCAACCAAGCTAGTGTGGATCCTCTGCTGTAGGGTTTCAACACAGCATAATGCTGTGATCATGGGGGAGGAACAATTGGGGGTAAATGTTGTTGGGAAAAACGCCGCGTTAATAAGAAAATTATCGCAAACACCCACAAATATTTTCCCACTAATAAGCGCAACGGAATAATATACTAGTAGAAAGTCACGTAGTGAAATAAAACGGAATAAAGCAACACCAGAATTTTAACGTGGAAAACCCCTCTCAATGTGAGAGAGTAAAAACCACGAGGCCGGAGCCCACAAAAATCTCCACTAGTCAGTAAATAAGAGATACAAGTGTTCCACGTACAACAACTCAAACTACTCCAAAGTACCAATAAAAAGTACAAGAGTATAAGAGTTGTGGAAAGATGTAACCAAAATAACCGCAGCCCAATCTGTGAAGAACCGTGAACAATTTTACACACACCAAAATAACCGCAGCCCAATTTTACACAACAATTTTACACACACTTTTCACTCTATTTTACACCGATAGTTGAATTAAGTTCTTGAATGTTACTGGATATTTTCTTTGCAGTACCATTCGAACATGTGCCATTTGCTGCTCGTACTTCCTTCTCAATTTACAGAAAGGAAATGACATGGAGACAAATTAAGTACATGCACCACTATACTCAAAGCTTCACCCCAAAAGGATTTAGGCAATCCAGCTTGTGAAAGCAAACATCTGACTCATTCCATTAATGTTCTATTCATTCTCTCAGCCAAGCCATTCAACTGCGAAGTTCTAGGTGGAGTTCTTTCATGTCTGATACCCTGCTGCTTGCAGTAAACATGAAACGGACCAGTGTATTCACCGCCATTGTCTGTTTGAATACACTTCAACTTGTTTTCAGTTTCCCTCTCAACTGAGACTTGAAACTTCTTGAACATGTCTAACACATGATCTTTTGTCTTTAAAGTGTAGACCCAAATTTTCCTTGAATGATCATCAATAAAAGTCACAAAATACTGGAACCACCAAGCGTCCTTCTTTTCATAGGATCACAAACATCAAAATGTATCAACTCAAGTACTTCTGACTTTCTTGAAGGTGGATGAGTTTTAAAAGAAACTCTATTTTGCTTCCCTGCAAGACAATGTGCACACTTCTCCAAATGCAAACTGTTAGAACAAGATAATAGATTTTTCATGGACAAGACAGTCATACCTTTCAGACTCATATGACATAACCTCTTATGCCACAACTTGGTCTCATCATGTGACTACACTGTATTAGCCATATCAATAATAACTTTTGCTTGAGTCAAGAAAAGTGTAGAGGACTTCATACATCTAACAACAACTGAAGACCCTTTTGTGAGCTTCCACGTATCACGTGAAAATTAATAAACTGTCGTAACCATCATCACACAGTCTGTCAACGGAAATCAAATTCAGCCGGATATCTGGTATATGCTTAACTTTTCTGAGAATTAGTTTGGTACCATTAGACGTCTCTAAACTAATATCTCCAACACCTGCACACTTTATAACAGAATCATGAATCACCTGCAGTGTAAGATGTGAAGAGTTTTCTTCTCGAAGTAGCATGGACTGACACACCACTGTCAATGACCCAACTGGTCACATCATCTACAAGATTGACATCATCAACTTCCTGAAAAATAAGAAAATCACTAGAAGCAGTATTAATATTGTCTTCTTGATTTTCATCATTTTTCTTATCACTGTTGTCATTATTTTTGTTTTTCTTTTTTAATTTTCAACAGTATCTCTGGATGTGTCCTTTCATTCTGCAACGATTGCATTCAAGGTCTTTGTATTTGCATCTAGATTTGCTTCTACTCTGACCTCTATGCTTGGGTGCTTTACTATGACTTCTCCCCCTCGACTCGGCAGCCAGAACATCTGACTGTTTCCTTCTGGTTTCCTCTTCCAAAGCATTCTTCTAGGCAAGATTGATGGTCATCATACCATCTAGTGTTGAGTTAGAGAGAGAACTTCTAAAAGTTTTCCACGACTCTGGTAAAGAGCCGAGAAATATTCATCCTTGCACTTCAGTATCAAACTTGATAACCATAGCAATAAATTGATTTTGAATACCAACAAAATTATTCAAATGATCAGCCATAGGAGTTCCTTCATGATATCTCAAATTCATCAACTTATAAATCAAAAGCATCATATTATTTCCAGTCCGGGCATATAAATCTTCCAGTTTTTCCCATAAAGTTTTAGTTTTTTTATCGCCACTTATATGGTTCAAAACATTGTCATCAACCCATTCTTATATATTACATACTTGCGTATGTAACAAATCCCATTCAACATCAGTTTTATTTTCGGGTTTTTCCACATCAAACACAGGCTTGTAGTAATTTTCACATATAATAAGTCCTCCGTTTTATCTTTCCATAAAACATAATTGGACACATTTAAAGTGATCATCATGTTTAGATTTGCTTCCATTTTAAACAAATCAAATACACCAAAAATTACTTTATCCGACGACACTACTAACCAGGCTATGCTGCCACTTGTTGGGAAAAATGCCGCGATAATAAGAAAATTGTCGCAAACACCCACAAATATCTTTCCACTAGTAAGCGCAACGGAATAATACACTAGTAGAAAGCCACGTAGTGAAATAAAACGGAATAAAGTAACACCAGAATTTTAACGTGGAAAACATCTCTCAATGTGAGAGAGTAAAAACCACGAGGCCGGAGCGCACAAAAATCTCCACTAGTTAGTAAATAAGAGATACAAGTGTTCCACGTACAACAACTCAAACTATTCCAAAGTACCAATAAAAAGTACAAGAGTATAAGAGTTGTGGAAAGATGTCACCAAAATAACCGCAGCCAATCTGTGAAGAACCGTGAACAATCTGACACTCCGATGTATGAACCAACCGACCAGATTGATGTAGAAGAAGTGTAGAACAAGTACCGATAAATATCACTCATTGTTGGATGACAATTTTACACACACTTTTCACTCTATTTTACGCTGATAGTTAAATTAAGTTCTTGAATGTTACTAGCTATTTTCTTTGCAGTACCATTCGATTTCGAACTTGTGTCATTTGCTGCTCGTGCTTCCCTTCTCAATTTATAGAAAAGAAATGACATAAGAAGCAAAAATAAAACAATGATGACAAATCATTACACCTTTTTACTATTCCTTTTTTTCATTTCTTCACTCCATCGGCTTACTATCATGACTTTGTGCAAGATAACTTATTTAGACCACAAAATAGTGAATGTGCGTTAAAAAAAAAAAATAGTGAATTTGGCCCAACAAAAGTAGGCAAAACTTAAAATAAAAAAAAAAGGAAAAAAATACCACACCCTTCAAATTCTCACAGCATGTTGTATCTACAGCAGATCATCCCAAATCCAACCAAGCATTGTTAAAGGAGGGCCAAATGCCAAACCTGTTATGGCCAATTGCAGTACCTCAAGACATGTAAAATCAACTCATCATCGTAATCATAAAACTAGCAATGGGCAGAATTTGCAATATGTCTATCATGACGGGTATCCGCCACCATTAAGGATTTATGATTCGTCTCCCATAGAAAAAAATTGCATTTTAAACAGCCGTGACGATGATTCGCACCGATACATTTTCTTGTGAAAAAATATAGATACATTTTCCCTTTTGAAAAATAGTGACGATACACTTATTCTTTTAGTTTTATAAATTTAAGGATTGATTTAACTAATTTGTTAGTAATACTAACAAGAGTAAAGTTGCACAACCACTCAGACACTTACAACCTGATTTTATACCATTGATTTAGTCATATAGAACTCATTGAACATGATATAAGCATATGATGAATGATGTAAAATTAGATTATTTCAATTATTGTGACAAAATGATTGTGTCAATAAACATTACCCAACCAACAAAATGCATGAAATTATAAAATGTAGCAAAAGTTTGTGAACAAACAAAACAAAATAATTATAATCATTTTTTTAATTATTATTCTCCAGGGTCTCAATTATTGTTAAGATGAGAAATCCATGATCCCTCACATGGAACCTCTGAATTGTGTTCCAAAGGAAAGTAACTACTCATTCATTCTTCCATTTATTATTAACATGTGCAGAATGCAGATGTGCTTCATTAGTCAAGCTACAACTCCGGGCCGACCAGTGATTAGTCGGATCAGTGGGTTTCGGATATCCAGAGGCTTTAAGTAAAAAAAAAAAAAAAGCTACAACTCACCCATACCCGCAAGTGTGTAGTGTCAGATCCAGTAAAACAATTCAGTGCGTGTCATAAATTTGAAGATAAATAATGATTATTATTAGTGTTTTTATATTTTTAACAACAAATTTATATCGTTTTGATATAATTTTTTTGGATCTTGATACACCGACCCTCTGAGCAACATGGGTTCGCCCCTGGGAGGATGGCTGTAACTCAACGCATCAATATGGCATTATAATCTTTATTTAAATTTATAAATATATCATTTTTAATTATACATTACTTGTATTTATATATGCTCATAAATTTCAGACAATAAAAAACGAACTGTGTGTAAAGTATGTCTTTTCTCAGGAAATTTTTTTATCAAAGTGTTTGATCGAACTGTGCTTTATATTAATTATGCGATGCAAAAAACAAATTAAAAATCATGAAACCTCAAGACTAAGAAGTCACGGTTTGAGGCCCTTATTTTTTCTTTTTTGGTTTGTTTTTTTTACGAGGCCCAAAACAAAACAAACAAACATAAAACATGAGTGTACTGTTTTTTTTTTTTTTTTTACAGACGAGTGTACTGTAGTTAACATAGAAAAAAAAAGCATTCTTGATTAAAAAAAGATTTGCCAGCTATAAAAATGACGCCAGCACCACTACCCTTCATGCGCCACCTCTAGCCGCACGTGACAGGTTTAAAAGTGACCCCAATGAGAGGATTTATCTTCCTTTCAAATCTGATAGGGAGTCTTGGTGCATCCCCAAAGCCTACAGTGGCACTCCGATCAACTCCCTATCCTCAAATTAAATTAAACCTCACCCTAAATATGAATGGTCTGCTAACATGAACAGTAGCACCATTTATCTCTTTTTTTATCCAATAAATTAATTTCACACATCAATATCATTTATATAATAACGTGTTATGTATTTTGTTGTGGAACTATTAATATTCAAAACTAAAAAAATACTTTTTTTTGGCCGAAAAAAAATTCACAAAAATACATATCGAGTAATGATACAGGCACAACGGTTGTATCACAACGGTGATATACATCATTGATCATTTTAGATTTACATCATTATTAATTTAGACACATTATGATAATGGTGCAGATTATCATTGTATCACTCGTTGTGATACAACCGTTGTGCCCGTATAATTTTTGATATATATCAGCGACAAAAACACTTCTATAAATACTATTTTTTCCATAAAAAAAATTAACCTGTCCAAATATTTATTTTTTTTATTTTGAACTCTTTTTGTGTATGGATACGACATCTTTTTATTTTTTTTACCGTTGTGCGACGTATTAAAATATCACTTTGTAAGCATAAAATATTTTTAAAGGGATGTATAGAGGTTGTTTATTGGAATGAATTATTTTTTAAGGGTTGTAAAAGTGTAACTGAAATGGAAAATGATGTGTTTGAAATGTGTAATTGGGATTTATCATTGGGGTCACTCTAATTGGTTATTCTTTATGGGTTATTCTTACCTGGGTCCTCCATTTGAGGAGTGGGACCCATTCTAATTACATTGTCTAACTTAGCTGTCATATTGTCAGTCAGTCCCATCTAATTACATAATTTCTTTGGGAAGTTGTTGTGTGGTGAAGGAATTTAAGGTGAAGTGACGGGTGAAACGATCAGAACCACACATTTTAAATATAGAATGAAGGTGTGTGGTGTGCCACACGGTGTCTCCACACCGTGTGAAGACACCACACAATAACCTCCCAATTTCTTTTCCTGTATTTTTTTTTTTTTTTCCATTTTTCATATTGTCACTTTGTTCCATTTCCCAACCAGACCCATCTCGTTTCCTGTAAAAAAAAAAATCGTTCTTTAATTTGCAGTTTTTCATTTCATGGAACATTTGTTATGATATGCTACGGATTACATTTTTGTTTTGGAAAATGATATATGCACTACACATTTTGTGTAGTGCACAAACCACTACATGCTTGGTACCATTGATTAAAGTGATCAATTATTTATTGTGATGGGTCCTAACAAAATATGTGGTGTTGATGTTGTGTAAGATGTTGTGGTAGAAAAAATAGTGGATGTATCACTACTCGTTTGTTTTAATTATGGGAAACTTGATCAAATATGCTTAAAAAGATTTTTATTTGTGTGGTATTCCTCAAAAGATAACATTTGAAAAATATACCTATAAAGCATTTCATAGCGATTACGTAGCTATTACGTAGCAAATCGGTAGCGAATACACAACGAAATGCTTTTCATGCATTGTAACGACCCGACCCAAAAACCCGAGCGCATTCCCGGATACAGCCGTTCGGCCATGACCTGAGAATAATATAAAATATTTCTCGAATCACAAAGCCTCATGAGCTGTGTTGCAAACATAAATGCGGAAACTAAAAAAAACTAAACGACTCGGACTTACTACAAATACCAATACAATTCTGTAATTGTAACTGTAACTTTAACTTGATTGGTTCATGAGTACAACGCCACATTTATTTTATCCCAATGTGGAGGGCCTGTTAATTGAACTGAGTGACAGACCGGAAATATCCAATATTTTATCCCGTGGACGGGGCCTGACCGGCTCCAGCATGTTCTCCCTATTTTATCCCAAGAAACGGGCCTGATGCTGGGGACCCACGATGATTCATTGTCATTAACATACATATGCTAGTACTTAACCATGAACCGTTCTTTCTCCTTATTCTTTCTTTCTTTACATGTCAATGTCTGAGTTATAATTGCATAGTTATATTACAATAAAGAACTACATTATGTATAACATTAAGACCTTTAGCAAATTATTACTTTAACGTGCATGCATTTCTTCCAAATTTCGACAACTTTTCTTGACGTGATTTATAGTTGTATGTAATATTTTTTGTAGAAAGGTTTTCAAAAGGTTTTAACGTGATTTATAGTTCTATGTAATATTTTTTTGTAGCGTGGATGTGCAAGTGCATTGTAAACCAAGCGTAAGTATTATCATTTGGGTGAATGCCTTTTGTTTGTAGTAGCAGAGATGTCATAAATTTGGTATTTTATGTTTAGGCAGGTGGTGCT
This sequence comes from Gentiana macrophylla, assembly GCA_026214975.1. Taxonomy (NCBI): domain Eukaryota; kingdom Viridiplantae; phylum Streptophyta; class Magnoliopsida; order Gentianales; family Gentianaceae; genus Gentiana; species Gentiana macrophylla. The sequence continues at coordinate 20,235,168 of CM047816.1, read as the reverse complement.
CAATTGCAGGAGCCTAAGTGTGAAGGGTCTGAAAACATAAACCAAACATTTGCAGGTATAAAAATATGGATGATAAAATGCAAACAACACGTAACCGTCTGTTCAGACAGTCGCTGAATACCTAAGCAGGCCTTACAACGTCATAATTTACATACAGAAAGCATGAATAAGCAAAGTTTTTTGATCTGATAAGCATGCTGGCTTTGTTATCAGATTACCATCAACATCTTCAGGTGGAGATTGTGATGGATGCAAAAGAGGAAAATAAACAAACTTGGACAATGTGTTTTGTTGCATAAACATGTTACAATCAAAAGTTGGTAAGCTTAGTGTTAAGTAAGTAACACTTTAAAGCTGCTGGTCTTCACCTTTGTTTTTCTTCTTTGGTGTTTCTGTAATCTTGTTGGATTGTGGACCATGTAGTTGGGATTCCACATTTCCCAAATCTTGAGTAGTGATTGTTCCAAAGCTGATGGTTCTCTTAGCACTGGAAGGGTGAGAACTGCTGTATTCTGATGGGAGACGTTCCTGGGAAATTTGTTCAAGAACATTTTTTGTGGTAGGTGTAAAGAACTGTGTTTCTGACACTTGTGTTTTGCTTGAGGTAGGTGACAAAAGGGCAGTGTCAGCAGATGCAGTATCACAGGTTGCTGATTGAAAACCACTTGTTGTAGATGTTGTTGTTGATGTATGTTCAATAAATTGTTTCATTTATTCGGTTGTGTATGTCTTAAGTATGAAAATATTAACGTCAAATCACGTGGTTTTAATATAGCTAGTAGGAATTTCCATTTTATCTTTTTTAAGGAAAAGCAAATGGAGGGTGAGGGTAAAAGGAGTCTTCCCCTGGCTTAATAATATTGCCGAAGGTTGCTTACTGGGAGTTATTGAGAACTTAAAAGATGTAACTCTTTATTTTATTTTTTTTATTTTTTTTTACCTATGTACGTATATGAAAGATGGTTTCATTTCGTTATAATTGCAGTTGCAATGTTTGGGAAAAGAGGGGTCACACCACTTTCTCTAAACTGATGGAAGTTATTTATTATCTATTTATTAATATGTATTATGTATTGTATTATTTTTTATTTTTTTTATCATTTTACTAAACTACCCTTATAAAATTTACGGGTATTACATGCATATTTTTCAAATATTATTGTTTTGAAACATATCACACAAATAATTAACTTCATAAGCATATTTTTCAAGTTTCCCTTTAATTATTAAGGTACGGATTACTTTTCCTTTTGAACCAACTCATGTTGTACCTTAAATTTTATTTTATTTTATTTTATGGATTACTTTTCCTTTTGAACCAACTCATGTTGTACCTTAAAATATGTTCCTTAGCACTTAAAATACAACACATTAATTATTTTTTTAAATATGTGTGCAAAACAAAACATAAATTTTCTTGTGGGACAAATGTAAAGAATATAATTTTTGGAGTTATAGTATTTTTATTTTTTATCAAATGAATATGCATACATATACTACTATTACACACACACACACACACACATATATATATGTATATATATATGTATATATATGTATATATATATGTATATATTGTATTATAACCTGGACTTGCAGAACGGAAAAAAAAAAAAAAAAATACCTACAACTCTCGTGCTTAATGTTGGGTTGGTCTGGATTCGAGTCCTAGTGGAGATAGTGTACGTGTGTATATTTCGGATCCGTAAAAAAAAATGATAACATAATAAATTTTATAGGATAAATGACACATCTTTAAAAAAATTACGCATTTACCCATTTCTTCTACTCACAGTGTTATCAATTTTCACTCCCTTATTTTCTCGGGAAGAAAGGAGATTTTTTCGTTCGGGAGGCCGGCAGGGGTGGCGCCACCCACAAGGGATGTGGGGCAACCGACCCCTTTTATTTAAAACTTAAAAAATAAATTATGTATATTTTTATCATTTAAAATTTTGTACACTAAAATTTGATCATTGACCCACTAAATTTCTTAAATATTGACACGGGACCCTGATAGATAATATTGAATAATGGCCTGATCATCATTGAGGAATAATGTGCAGACAATAGGTTTTATATAGAAGCCAACAAGGCTATAATAGGAAAATACTAAATAATATACATAATATAATCTAATACGCCCCTCGCCGGACGGAGTCGAGCGAAGTCCAAGCTTGGAAACAAGGGAAGAAAAAGACAACCGAGGCAAGGGCTTGGTGAGAACATCGGCCAGTTGGTCTGCAGCAGCGACACGAGCAACACGAACAAGACCACGCTCAACATGCTCACGAATAAAGTGATAGTCAATGGCCACGTGCTTCATACGCGAGTGAAAAACCGGGTTGGCACTGAGACGAAGCGCTCCTAAATTGTCACAAAAAATTACTGGCGTGGAAGTAACAGTAAAACCGAGATCAGCAAGCAGAGAAGTCAGCCAGGCAACTTCAGCGGCAGTATCGGCAACACACCGATATTCAGCTTCGGTGAAAGAACGAGAAACTGAGTGTTGCTTCTTGGAGCTCCAAGAAATGGCATTTTTGCCCAAGAAGACAATATAAGCAGAAGTGGAAGTGTAACCCGGCACATACTCGGAGGACACGGGTCACGATAGCGGCGCCCCTGCATTCCGCCCAATCGAGAATCCAAAACGCATGCAGGCCGGAGGGAATCCCGATATAATCAGTAAACCCATAGTAGAGTGCGGACAAATACCGCAGAAGACGTTTGACAAGCATCCAATGATACTCTGTCGGTGCATGCATAAACTGGGAGAGCTTATTAACCGCAAACTGAATATCAACTCTCGTAAAGCATAAATACTGCAAGGCACCCAAGACCTGACGATACTGAGTCGGATCGGAATACGGAGGAGAAACTACGGGATCACCGGAAAAGGCATCAGCTGGCATAGGCGTGGAAACTGCTTTAGAGTCCTCCATGTGAACCTGAGAAAGCAGCTCACGTGTGTACCTGGTCTGCGTAAGTAACATACCGAGGGCAGAATGAGTGACCTCAACTCCCAAAAAATACGAAAGGGGACCAAGGTCCTTAATAGAGAACCGAGAGCCCAACTGATCAATAACACTCTGAACCTGCTCACTGGAGCTACCTGTAACAATGATGTCATCGACATATACCAAGATAAAAGTAACGCTGACAGATGTGCGATAAACAAATAAGGTGTTAGGTGTGATGCCCGAAAGACAATTTTTGTAATTGTTTTATTTAATAAATGAAATGATATTATTATTCATATTTATTATTCTCATAATCACCGATATGACAATAGTATTTACACTACAGAAAACCCTGAGTATATCGTTTATGTAATCACTTAACTCAGTGTATGAGATATACACGGGAGGATTGAGATAGTGAAGATGTACTTAAAATACAATTAGTCCGTAGTAAAGTTAATCGAGTATCGGGTCTCCCCTTTAACGTACTATTAATGCCCATAACACGATAAGTGTGATCGCCTTATCCGGACTTTCGGTTAAGGGGACCTAATGGGGCATTTATATATGATAGATATATCATATAGAAATTTGGACCGATTTGATCTGAGTTCTCAATATAATTCCGTAATTGAGAAGTCTTATCGAATCATTAGATGATCATATTATGGATATATCTTAAATCTCGAGGTGATCACGGTCCAACCGCTTGAATCGCATTATGAGGTTTGACTTGACGGTTAAGGATTACATCGAGTCCGTGATCCGAATTACCCCATCTTGGCATTGTCTTTGGATTGAGTGAGTAGTCTGTGTTATCACAGATACGGAATCCATTCCTTCCATTTATGGAAGTAGATAGACAGTTCCCTTATGAGTTAATCCTAGACATTGATCGATCCATGGGATTCATATTACACTGATTAGCTACCAGTGAGTTATTTGAATTATTGATCACTAGGGGGTTAATGGTAAGTAAGGACAAGATGTTCTGAAAAGGGTTAACGGTAACTTCCCGATTTAATGAATGAGCGATCATGGAGGATTAATCCATATGAAATGATTATATCAATGGACGCTTATTACTTTCTCGTGAGAGATAAATATAATCTTATAATCGGAGGAGTGCGATCACGGGATTATGGTGGCATATTCTCGTGATTGATTTATCGAATATAATTATTCATTCATAAGATAATTATTTATTTGATTTATCGGAATCACTGATTATTAGTCCATGGTCCCCCGACGCGTGCCTCCTAATATAAGCATGTATATTCTCGGACGTCGAATCCTAATAATATTAATTTAGTTCATGTTGGACTTTATTAAAACGATATGTGAATTAATTGTTTAGTGGACTATTAAATTAGTTGGGCTAAATAATTAAAATAATTGGAAAAGACATTTTCCTAATCTTGGCAATTAATGTGTATGGCAAAATCATCAAAGTGACTAGGTCACAAAGTGATTCACGTCCATGACTTTTTATGGAAACAAGAATTGTTTTCCTTGTGTATTAATAAGACATTATGCATAAAATATTTATTGGATAAATATTTATGGTAAATAATAAAGATAAAAATATTCTTGATTTGTTCTAGAATATTTTGAGATTATCTTTTATTTAATAGGATTATTATAATTGATTTTGTATTAATTATAAAATCCTTGGATGACATGAGATACTCTTCTATATAAAGAGAGTTCTAAAGCCTTAATACACATGTAAAATTCGACTATCAACTCTTAGAGAGAAGATAGAATTTTCGGCCAAGTAGAGGAGGAGAAATCTTGGAGATTTTTCCGGGTAGCATATCGGAGGGTTCGAAGTCGAGAATTCCTTCCACCGAATTGCTTGGATCACACGCGCGGAAGATCGTGGTGTTCTTCACATCATTGTTCGATCATCCTAATAGCGGTTCTCCAACTTGGATTTTGAGATCCAAGAGGTATGTTCTACAACCCCTCAGTAGATATAGATACAGTTATTTTATTACGTGTAGTTTATAGATCTAGATCCATAAATCGCTGCTATGCGATGATATTTTCCTAACAATGGTATCGATCGCCAAGGGGATCTATATTTATTCGTATAAAATATTAGATCTAAGGAGTGGAATATCGTGTGTAGATTGCATTATTTTCGTTTTAATTTTATTATTATTTTGAAAATTTTATGATGAATGCTTGCGATTGTTGTGGTTGAAGAGATGGATTGGGGTTGGTATTGTTTACCCGTTAGATCTATCAGAACTCGTATAAACGATGAAAATTCGTTCATATGAAGATAGTGAAATTATGTAATTTATCTTTATTGCAAGTTTAATTTCCAGCAAATAGATCTAGTTTGTAGCTGTTTAGTATTTTTGCTTTTCCCGTTGATCGAACCGTTGAAACGAAGATCCCTCCGGTCAGAATCAAGATTAGAAGAAGATGATCAACTCCACAAATTTTGGCGTCGATCAGGGTCCGTTTCGATATCCGTTTGATGCTGCGAAGAGGCTGCTGTAACAGAAAAACGCAGGATTCACAGATACACTACCTGTGACTTCCTCGATTTTCTGGGAGAGTTTGGACCATTGAAACAAAAATCCGACCGTTCAGATTGATCAACTTGGAGTTTTGGACGTACCATAAAAATTTCAGGTCGATCGGGATTCATCTCGATTCCCGATCTGCCTCAGGAAGTCCTTGATGCGGTGCAGTCAAAGTTAGATTCAGCAGCAAGTTGGGCGGTTAACTGGAGAAAATTGACAAGTCAAAGCTCCGATCCAACCGTCCATATTGGAGTTCGAGAAGTGAAGAAAATATCTGGAAAGTTTCGTCCCGATCCGAGTTCGTTTGGTTTCCCGATCATCGAAGAGTTCGAACAGCTGCAGATTTTGTTAGAAAGTAGTAAACCCTAGTTAGGGTTTTGGTTTTATTTTCTATTAGATTAGATACGAAGTACCAACGATCCATCTCGGTGTTTAAATTTTCCGCAATTTTATTTTTTATGTGTTTGATCATAAAATAGACATAAAATCGGATTGCCATGACATGCATCATATCATAAATCCACTCCATGCATACATGTAGAATTTTAATTTTGGTAATTAAAATAGGCATGTATACAAACTCGCGTAATTAGTTGAAATTTAATTAATACGTGGTAATTAATTAATTTAGTAACTAATTAAAGATCCGAGGACGGGTTATGAAATCGTTAGCCTTTCGTGTGTGTTTCGGTGAACCGCCTTAAAGTTCAAACGAGATCACGTTTTCAATTCAGTAGTGTCTACGAGATTGAATGATGGTAAAAGAACAATAAATCTTGGATAAAAACGGTTCGCTTTTAGGTTGGGTGGTCAATCGAGCTTCGCTCAAACGACTTAACCCTCCTAGTGTGATGTATGCACGGGGGTCCGGCAAGACTAAGCCAAACCGAGAGCGGAGGGGTGATTCCTTCTAATCTCAATAGGGCTCTCTTGACCCGATTTCGTCCGATCGTCACATATGTTCCAACGAATAGGGACGGGTAGGCTTGCCTACGCCACCGACACCATTCGGAATCCTTGATTTTATGTGCTTTTATGTTAACATCAAAAGACGTGGTTAGTTAACCCACCACCACTTCCAAAATATTGAGTGGGAGCGGGAAGGCGACAACCAACCCCACGGTCTCTACTATAGATGCAAGTAAGTGAGAGAAGGGTGACGCCCGCGGCGCTTTGATTTCGCCCCTACGGATGGTGTTCACCCCTATCAACATTCATGGCTTGGTCTCCGAAAGGATAGGATTTTGGTACTGTCGGGTCACCGACCTATCCTACGACGGCACACTCTCGGGCGCATCTAAGAGATCCGATATAGTAGGTCACACTCATCAAGGGTATTTTTGGTAATACCTAGGCTAAAAAAGGAAGGTAGTCAATGAATAAAGGGATGTTCGATTCTCGTGGGATGTCCGATTCTCACAAGTTATTCATTGATTTAACCGTTGATCTCTTTGACCTACCCTACTACGCAAGATCGAGATGCAAGGTTAAAACCTTGGAATGGTAGAGTAGACTTACTTTTAGTTTACAATTCCTAAAATACAATAATATAGTAGTGTTAAACTTGAATTAATATATGTCATTTTATTTACAGCATCATATCCCTTACTAAATTGCTTAAAAATTTATAATTGACTAGTATTGACTTCGTTAAAAAGTGGAAAGTAACTAGGACGTTGAACTAGTTAATTGATAATGCAATTATTTTTCGAAAGAGATATTTTCTCTTAAGCCTTTTAAAACCAAAGTGACATATGGGTATGTCACTAGTGTCATTCGTGTTAAACGGGAGACAAACTTAGTTTGATCAAAGGTGATTTCGGACTTTGAAATTCTTCTAGTGAATTTTAAGTGTGTAGTGATTACACGAGTAAATTTTCTAATTGAAAAACCGGAAAGTCATGAAATGTCGCTAGTTGGACGATATTTGGAATCGATGAACTAGTGGAAGTTCTATGATTTGTTGTTTTTCTGGAAACATTAGAACTGTGTAAGTGTTTACACGAGAGATTTTCAAATTGAAAAATTGGAAAATCATAAAATGAAGCATTCTTTGGTTAGACGGTATTTGGAACCGATAAACTAGTGGGAGCTTTAATGTTATGATTTGTTGTTTTTCTGGTATGATAGAAAATCCGAGAAGTCCTAACAAGTAACAATCGAAATAGACATCCCACGGTTCAAGAGTAGTGTCTACTCAAACGAACATTTGGTTCAAGACCCATTTCCATTCACGGAAAGTCAAGAATGGGAGAATATGTCTAAAAGTGTTAGTCATCTAAAGCGAGTTGATTTTAAGGCTAAAAACGAAAATTAACAAACCGAAAGTCATAGGATAAGGATAGTGATTTGGATCACCAACCTATGAATCCTTGGTGATTTTCTCTTAGGCTATGTTCTTTGGAAGAACGAGATAGTTGTGCATTAACGATTAATAGACAACGGGGCGTAATTTTAGCAAAATAGTGGGAGTGATATGAGGAAATGAATCTCAGATTCAACCCTTGGATATCGCAGAAGATTTATTTTTCTGTTTAAGATTCGTTGGAACGAATGGATTTACCTTTTATTCGATAATTTGTTTGTCTTATAGAAAGTGAATATACCATTTGTAGTAATCTAATCCAAGACTCGGACTTTTGTTTGATAAAGTCAAAACCACTTACAATATTTGAAATATGTATATAACACATCTTAAAACTATTAAAAGCAATTGGTTTCTATATTTAGATAAACGCTTCTTCATATTCCATAGTTAGTGCATAGTCCCTAAAAGACAAGACCTGAAGACTGGCTCAGGGTGATTCCTTTCTCCCAGTCTGGTTATATTGTCTCAAAGGTTCAATGACTAAGTTTCCTTTCAATTTGGAAAGGATAATGGTTATAAAGAAGTAACATTGCTTGTTCATGACGACTTCGAGTCGATGAAAGAAACAAGCTAGTAGGAGCTTACGAGTAGTGACTTCTTGTCTGATAACTATTCAAAAACTCCGGCAAGTTTATCCAAAATATTTTGAGGTTTTCTCTGTTTTCAACAGAGATGGAGTATTCTATACTCAGAAATGGGCCATCACATAGTCCTGAGATCGATGTTCGGCTCGCCTCATAGTGAAATGCTTTCACTAAGGAAGAAACCATTGAATTGCCTTACATAGTTGTAGATAGCTATGTGCTACAATACAGCGCTTAACTCAATAAAGATATTAGAAGCGAAATATCGGTTTACATTGAAATGTAAGACCAAGCGATCTACCTAGAATATGCCTTGGAATTTTCGGATAAGGTGTGGATTCGGTTCACCCCACTTCCAGTAAATATAAGCATTTAGCACACGGTGCTTGAAGGTAAGGCCGGGAATTTCGTGCATACGTTCGGTCAATGACCATTCGTGCTATATCTTTTAAACTATTGAGTATAAAGGTTAGATATAGGATTCTTGAAATCGGGAAGGGACGTTATCTTTGTTGCATCCTTTACGATAGAATCCATGTTCAGAAAAACCTTGAACCTTGAAGTACGTTTACTCAAGGTAGTTACTAACTGATTAAAATCAGACCACATCCAACATCGGTTGTTGGTGATGACACTAAATACTACTGAACTAAATCAGAATTTCGATCCACCAAGAAAATAGTGGGAGTATGGTTTATCCATTACCCATTACGGTTTCTGCGGACTTTGTAGTCTGAGGATCGATTGATGACCTATGGCTCTTTTGTGAGCAGTATAGGATTCTGATAATAGAGGTTGGTTTACAAGCCATAACCCTGTGAATGGAGTTTGGTACTCCGTGAGTCGTTTCATACTCTTGTAGAACCACCTGAGTGTCTCAGGCCCAGTGGGAGTAATTGGATCTACACGGAAAAGAGTAGAATGAATTCGGTAATTCATGATTTCGTTCAAAAGCAGAAAATAGGGGTGATTCCCTGAGACTTTCTTGCCAAACAAAGCGGAATCTGGATTCATTCGAACAGAATGGTATTGCCTTATGAACTTATGCGGGATGATTGTCAAGGCTTATGTCCTTTGTGGATAAAAAGCAAACCTCTTGGTCATTGGAAGTCATATATTTCTATAATATATGGATTTGACGAGAATATTGATAAGTCTTGTGTAGATCGGATATCAATTTTAGTCTGATGAGTGAATATATACATATATATTAGTGTTTGTGAAGGATAACGCTGCACCAGTTGGACTCAACATGGGTGTGTTATTGAAGTCCAGAATCGACAATGCCACAATTCTCTGCAAACAGAGATTTGGACAACATTCTGAAGAGTTTGACTCGGTCGAATTCATTAGAATCAGTCATTGGTTTCCCATCCATCTTATTGGTTAAGATGATGCATCTGTGTATGCAACATTCAACGAGGAAGTTCTACCCTATGCCTCAGGAATGACTCTCTAAATCTTCGGATAAAGAGAAATGGGATGGATTCTCTTTGTGACAAGAGATGGTCAGGTTATTGAACGTCAATTTTGATCGAATCTTAGATTCGGCTGTTAACAAAGCAAGTTTAGTATGTCCTTTAGTATCTTGAGAGAACGAGGAATAATATGCGGGCATGTGAGAATACACTGGTTCTGACTTTGTGTCAGATTAAGGATGATCGTTAAGTCGATCTCGGTCTCAGTGTTTACTCTTGTGTTGAAGCTATTGCCTGGAGGAATCAAAGAACGCCAACTCGACTTTAACTAGTTGGGTGATTAGCGGCTTTTGTAGTAGCTAGAGAGGCGATATAGCCTCGGGATTTCCTTTCGCTTTGGGAGTGATTCCAGATTTGGAAAGCCGATACCACATCATTGTGCAAGCGATGAAGGGTAGCTTATAAGGATTTCCGAAATCACTTGAGTTCAAGAGCATATTGGGAAAGTACCACATGATTAGATGGACCGGCGACGTTTCGATTCTACGGATCGCCTCGAGCCGACAACCTGACCGATCATTAAGACCCATGACATTCAGATATAGGTGCTCCCCGAGTCACTGACCTATCCTACGACGGCATACTCGGAGTGTACTTTGGAATCTGAAATGGTTATGATAAGTTTTGTGGGTACTAAAATACGGGATGAGTCTCCATTGCTTTAGAGCAAGTGGGAGATGTAGTTTGCCGTAGTTTTAAATAATAGGGTGTGCTCTAAAACAATTAATCACAAGCTTTCGTGCAAGTGGGAGATTGTTAGGTGTGATGCCCGAAAGACAATTTTTGTAATTGTTTTATTTAATAAATGAAATGATATTATTATTCATATTTATTATTCTCATAATCACCGATATGACAATAGTATTTACACTACAGAAAACCCTGAGTATATCGTTTATGTAATCACTTAACTCGAGTGTATGAGATATACACGGGAGGATTGAGATAGTGAAGATGTACTTAAAATACAATTAGTCCGTAGTAAAGTTAATCGAGTAGTATCGGGTCTCCCTTTAACGCATTTATTAATGCGCCCATAACACGATAAGTGTGATCGTCTTATCCGGACTTTCGGTTAAGGGGACCTAATGGGGCATTTATATATGATAGATATATCATATAGAAATTTGGACCGATTTGATCCGAGTTCTCAATATAATTCCGTAATTGAGAAGTCTTATCGAATCATTAGATGATCATATTATGGATATATCTTAATCTCGAGGTGATCACGATCCAACCGCTTGAATCGCATGAGGTTTGACTTGACGGTTAAGGATTACACTCGAGTCTCGTGATCCGAATTACCCCATCTTGGCATTGTAATGGATTGAGTGAGTAGTCGTGTTATCACAGATACGGAATCCATTCCTTCCATTTATGGAAGTAGATAAACGATTCCTTATGAGTTAATCCTAGACATTGATCGATCCATGGGATTCATATTACACCGATTAGCTACCGGTGAGTTATTTGAATTATTGATCACTAGGGGTTAATGGTAAGTAAGGACAAGATGTTCGAAAAGGGTTAACGGTAACTTCCCGATTTAGAATGAGCGATCTATGGAGGATTAATCCATATGAAATGATTATATCGGTGGGACGCTTATTACTTTCGTGAGGAGATAAATATAATCTTATAATCGGAGGAGTGCGATCACGGGATTATGGTGGCATATTCTGTGATTGATTTATCGAATATAATTATTCGTTCATAAGATAATTATTTATTTGATTTATCGGAGCCATTGATTATTAGTCCATGGTCCCCGACGTGCCTCCTAATATAGCATAGATATTCTCGGACGTCGAATCCTAATAATATTAATTTAGTTCATGTTGGACTTTATTAAAACGATATGTGAATTAATTGTTTAGTGGACTATTAAATTAGTTGGGCTAAATAATTAAAATAATTGGAAAAGACATTTTCCTAATCTTGGCAATTAATGTGTATGGCAAAATCATCAAAGTGACTAGGTCACAAAGTGATTCACGTCCATGACTTTTTATGGAAACAAGAATTGTTTTCCTTGTGTATTAATAAGACATGTGCATAAAATATTTATTGGATAAATATTTATGGTAAATAATAAAGATAAAAATATTCTTGATTTGTTCTAGAATATTTTGAGATTATCTTTTATTTAATAGGATTATTATAATTGATTTTGTATTAATTATAAAATCCTTGGAGGACAAGGATTACTCTTCATATAAAGAGAGTTCTCCCAAGCCTTAATACACATGTAAAATTCGACTATCAACTCTTAGAGAGAAGATAGAATTTTCGGCCAAGTAGAGGAGGAGAAATCTTGGAGATTTTTCGGGTAGCATATCGGAGGGTTCGAGTGAGAATTCCTTCCACGGGAATTGCTTGGATCACACGTGCGGAAGATCGTGGTGTTCTTCACATCATTGTTCGATCATCCTAATAGCGGTTCTCCAACTTGGATTTTGAGATCCAAGAGGTATGTTCTACAACCCCCTTGTAGATATAGATCTAGTTATTTTATTACGTGTAGTTTATAGATCTAGATCCATAAATCGCTTCCGTTGCGATGATATTTTCCTAACATAAGGAAGGATCAGCCTCAGAATTAACAAAACCCATGGTAAGTACAAAGGACTTAAGCTCATGGTACCAAGCCCGAGGTGCCTGCTTAAGACCATAGATCGCCTTGCGAAGTTTGCACACAAAGGTGGGTTTCGTAGCATCCTCAAACCCAGGTGGTTGAGACATATATACATCTTCAGCTAGTGTCCCCTGTAGGAAGGCGTTATTGACATCGAGTTGGCGAAGAGACCAACCAAAGGAAACTGCAATACTAAGAACAAGGCGGATTGTAACAGGCTTAACAACAGGACTAAAAGTTTCGAAGTAATCCAAACCAGGGTGCTGTGTAAACCCTTTGGCAACCAGCCGAGCCTTGTATTTATCAATCGAGCCATCCGGTTTTCGTTTAATTCGGAAGACCCACTTACAACCAACTATATTTAAACCATCAGCAGGGGGAACTAAAGACCACGTGTCATTACGAAGAAGCGCACTATACTCATCCGACATGGCAACACACCACTGCGGACACTGCAATGCCTGCTTAAGGGTTGAGGGCTCCGTGTCTAGGTAGCGATTGTGAAGTTGAGCTTGAAGGTTAAAGAGTTGACGAGGTTTGTAGATTTTATTTTTAGAGCGAGTGGTCATGGGGTGGAGCGGCTGGGGGGGAGTAGGGGCTGGAGGCGGCGGAGAGGGGGGAGAGGTGGAAGGGGATGAGATGGGAGTGGGAGAAGAATGAGAATCACTGGGAGAGGTGGAGTGGGGAGAGACAGAAGAAGAGGAGGAGGGGGAGGTTGCGGCTGGTTCATAAATGCCCATTGTTGGTGTATGAGCCGTGGGGGGTGGTGGAAGGACAGGAACAGCCTCGGGTTCGTAGGGAGTAGGGGGAAGAAGGGCAGTTAAAGGAGGTAAGGAAGAGTCAGAGGAGATGCTAGCAAAGGGAAAAATATCCTCCACAAACCGAACATCACGTGAAATATGCATACGGGACTCAGAGATGTCATAGCAAAGGTAAGCACTTTGTGTGAGGGCATAACCAAGGAATATACATGGCTTGGATGTAGGCGCAAGCTTGTGCGGGTTGTAGGGTTTGAGCCACGGATAGCAAAGGCAGACCAAAGACGAAGCTTAGAATAATTGGGGGCTTAGAGAAGAGCTTGATATGTGGTGAAAGCATATTAAGATTTTTTGTGGGCATGCGATTAATGAGGTAAACCGCGGTACTAACGGCATAGGACCAATAGGTAACCGGTAGTTTGGCATGGGCAAGAAGAGTTAGAGGCGTTTCAAATGATATGCAAGTGCCGGCGTTCGAGAGATGCCATTGTCTTTGCTTGGGGTGTAAGTGGGAGAAGTGAAATGAGAGATGCCATGCTCAGAGAGAAAAGGGCGTAACTTTATGTACTCGGTGCCATTATCGAGAATAGAGGTTTTGATAGGCGCATCTAACAGCTTTTCGACATAATGCTTGAATTTAATGAAAGTATTATATACGTCGGATTTACATGCAAGCGGGTATATCCACATGTATCGAGTAAAATGATCAACAAGCAGAACATAATATTTAAAATTATCAATCGAGTAAAGCAGAGGCGACCAAACGTCGGAATAAATAACTTCCAATGGATGAGAAGTAGACAATGTAGAATCCAAAAGGGAGCTGTGGCTCTTATTACACAAACAAGAATCACAAGAAGAATGAGAAAGCGTAGATAATTCTAAAAATTATTGTTTGCAAGATTTTGAATAATGGGAAGCGGGATGGCGCGGCGGAGATGCCAAGTGGCGTGAAGCTTTGGAAGCAGAGAAGGCAAAGAGAGCTTTGGATGACCACACATAGGCTCCGTCACTGACTTGTCCTTGGTGGAGGCATTTGCCAGTCTTCAAGTCCTTCACCAAAAACGAATCAGATAAGAATTCAATAGACACAGAATTATCTTGGCAAAATTTCGGATGAGATAATAAGTTCGAGAAAGAGAAGGTACACAAAGCACATGATTTAATTTGAAAGAAGAAAGAGAGGTAGAGCCAATGTGTGTGATAGCCAAAGAACTACCATCACCAATGACTATACGATCCATACCTTGGTAAGGAGAATGAAGAGAAAGTAGGTTGAGTTCCTGTGTCATATGATGAGAAGCACCACTATCAAGCATCCAAGTAGCGAGAGGATCGAGTACTGCAGAGTGGAGCTGGAAGGAGCGAGTTTGGGCAACATAGGCATGGGCATGGCCGAGGGGGGCGAGGGGTTCCTCGGTTGCGGGGTGGGCGTGGAAGATTATTGTAGAGAGGATAAGCGGTGCAGCGAGTGGCAACATGACCCTGGAGACCACAGAGTTGGCAGAAGCCCTGATAGCCTTTGGAGGGACGGGCAGAGGCATTTTTGAATGAGTGATTGGGTGAAGGGCCGGACTGTTGGGGTCTTGGGTAGGGGGAGGGAGCTTGCGGCAGGATAGAGGGAGGGGGCCGAGGTGGCTGCTGATAGGGGTTATAGGCTGTATTGGGCGGAACATGCATGGGACGAGGTGAAGGATAGGCAGGGAAAGCAGTATACGCAGGGGGTGGGACAGACGGACTTTGTAAAAGTGACGCTTCATGCATTAGTAATTTTTCATGTAACAATGGCATAGAGATAGTGTCATCACGAGCCTGTATAGCACTCACAAGATCCTTATATTCACTACCAAGATTTTTTAAGATTATTTCAACTAAGTCATCATCAGGTACTTTAGCATCTAGAGACGCAAGGTCATCCGCATATGATTTTAAAGAAGTGAAGTATTGAGAGATGGACATTGTACCTTTGGTAATGGAATTTAAACGCAGTCTGAGATGTCGAATACGACCCTTACTTTGTTTCCCATATGTGTCGAGAAGAGTGTCCCAAGCTTGTTTCGAATTTGTCGTGTGCTGAATCGTAGCGATAAATTCCTTATCAACCGAACCCAATAGCAAATTGTGAATTAAGGCATCTTGTTGTATCCAATGCAAGTGAGCGCGATTGATCGTGACCTCACCGACCGCTTGAGAGGAACCGTTGGTGGCGGCATGGGTGTAGCACCGGTCACATAACCTAGGAGACCATGACCTGTGAGTAAAGTGGTCAATTGAAGCTTCCAAGCCGTGAAATTTTTGCCATCGAGTTTTGTAGGAGCATTGACAGCAGGATTAAGAGAGATAACGGTGGTGGGGACCGCAGGGGCTGCAGCCGCAGCAGGCACTGTAGCAGCGCCGGAAGATGTAGAGCTGGCCGAGTGGGTAGAGGTGGCGGAGAGGGTTGCCATGGCCGCTGTAAGCTTGCGGCAGAAAAGAAAAAAATAAATAAATAAATAAGGCCGGCGGCGGCGGCAGCTAGAAGAAGAAGAAAAGGAAAAATTTTTAGGGATCAAAAATCTCTGATACCATGATAGATAATATTGAATAACAAACTGATTGTCATTGAGGAATAATGTGTGTACAACCGGTTTATATAGAGAGCCAACAAGGCTATAATAGGAAAATACTAAATAATATACATAATATAATCTAATAGACCCATATATATATTTAAAATTAGTACATTAGAAAAAATTATAATGTGTTGCCTTGGATCCCCGACCCGTGTCGTTTAATTCCGGCAGCCGCCCCTGGGAGCTGGGGATGGAAATCGAACCCTAATTCTCACCAGGGAATGCAAAGACTTTTATTACTAGAACGAATCACTCATTTTAAAACACACAATTTTTTTTATTTACATTTTTATAAATAATAAATATTTCACATTTTTTTTCATTCTATTCGTTTTGATACATCGATTGATATCATTGTATCGTTAATATTGTGATTCATTGTTGAAATTCACATTCACTAGTAAATTTTGAACAACAATGAATTTTCACAGTGAAACAATAAATTTCAAAAATTACGTCGGAATGTTGTCATTGTATTTTTATAGATAAATTGTATTTGTTTCTCGATCTTCAAAATAATTTGTGCATCTTAATATTCAAAAAAAATTGAGAGCATGACATTTTCCATAATTTATATTTTAATTTTATTCTTCTCCCTCCGTACCATTTTCTTTGTCCACGTTTCTGACGATGCCCAAAATTGACCTTACCTACGTGTCGCCTCCACATCAGCACAATAATAAATAAAGACAGAGAAAAGCCTCCATCAATGGCCAGAACCCCCAGTACCCGAGCTGGATGAGCTCGGTCAACATTCTCCAACCTCTGTAGGTCGGCCAGTGCATATGGTCAAGCCTACTCGTGTCCGACCTTACAGGTCGGCCTAAGTCCCTCCCGGACCAAACCTCTTACGCACGCAAGAATCCGAACTGATCCCAGCTCAGCTATCTTCCCCGACCTCCGTAAGTCCTACAAATTTCGTGTCGATCGGAGTCCGTTTCGATGCCCGATCGTCGCCGGAGAGTTGCTACTGTAACACCAAAATAAGCTGCGAGTTTTCTTCCTTATTCTCCAAGATCCGAGCCGAACTCCCCAGCTCCCCAGATCCGAGCTCTCAAGATACAAGCTCTCATCGAGTTTTATCTCTACAACTTTATTATGATCACACTTAATCGTTTTTGGAACTCTCCCGACCTAAAGATTCGGGACGAGCTTTCTTATATTTGGAACTCACCTTCGGGCGAGCCTTCTCTAAGTCCAATGTGGTTTGGCACGCATCATTCTTCTTGTATTCAAGAATGGCGTGCGCCATTCCCATTTTGGCATGCGTCAGTTTTCACAGGAAACTCTCTGTATAGCAATAGTGTTTTTGGCGCAAGTCATTTTGCCTTCGGCGCGCGCCATAAGGTCTTTTTAGGCCCAGATTTTGCCCTAATTTTGCTTATGGTCGTTTCATGATTTTGCTCATGTTGATTCCCCGTTGTTTCCCTACCTATATTTTCATTACTCACTTCGCATTGAGGGCAATGCAAGCTCGTAAGTGGGGAGTGTGAGTATAGTTAGTCCAACAACGGGTAATGCCTTTAATTGCTTGAGAAAAACCTTAGCTTTGATCATCTCCGAGAAATTTAAAGCTGCATAAATTATCTTTTGGCATGAATTACGACCCCGTAATTGATAGAGTGAGTATTTCAATAAAACGAACAACTCTGATGGAACATAAGTACATGTTATTCACTAATCTTTGATGGTAGTGTGATTCACTGTGCACGTATATTCCAATCTTTTGTTAACAAACAACTTTTCATGAAATCGTGCATGCATACTCTAACTTGCGACTTGAACTTAGGAATGCTATTCTCTTGAGACAAATAATAGGTACTTGGAATCGGAATAGGGATGACGATTTTTGGCATTACTTTGACTAGCCCATAGCCAAATGGCCTGTCTGAACACAAAGTTCCCCTTTCTGTCCCCATCTCAGCCTTGTAGAGTGGTGAGACCCCACTCGAGCTAGCCGTTCATACTTAGCCTCATTATAATCCAACCCTTAGCCGAAATTTTGGTCTACATACCTTTGGCCTCCCTCAAGCGTAGCAAGAGTCTATTAGTTGTGTGAGCGGTGGATGGGAACTAAGAGTTGGATGAGTGTGTTAGCAAGTTGAGATGGTATCTCGTGAAGTTGGGTTCGAAAACCATTGGTGTTCGCAATCTTTATTTTCATTCAAAAAAAAGCAGTTCTTTTATTGTTGAGCATGTTCCAAGAGTTGAATAAAAGCTTCTAACAAATCAAAACTCAAATAAAAAAGAAGCATACGAGTTGTAAATACTTAGTCGTTGAATAATGAGTCATTGAAGGCAATTTTGAAGCAAATTGTAAGATCGTAAGTAATGTAAGGGTGGGAAGTGAGTAATTTGGGAGTCGGTGTCAATAAGAGGAGGGTGTGGATTCTTGCTATCTTTCCTTACTCTTTTGATTATCCTTCTATTTCCTTTCGGTTAGCTCACTACCTTAGCCTGAACGTTACAAGCTGATTTGTCAACTACCTGACCTAGCTCTTTGATTCCGAGGACCTAATTAGTGGAGATTGATATCATTCCTAAGCTTTAGGTTGCATTTTCTGAGTAGGGCTTGCATGATTTAATGATCGTCAGTTTGATAGCAAACTTGAGGATTATTCACTCACACATTCCACTACTTCTTTAGATCGTGGGGAACATGTTCTTGTGATTTTGATGGGTTGCGTCGTCTAATTGGAT
Organism: Gentiana macrophylla; assembly: GCA_026214975.1. Classification (NCBI taxonomy): domain Eukaryota; kingdom Viridiplantae; phylum Streptophyta; class Magnoliopsida; order Gentianales; family Gentianaceae; genus Gentiana; species Gentiana macrophylla. Next base: position 20,216,530 of record CM047816.1, on the reverse strand, counting down.
CCTCATATCTTGATGTTACATGATCATATTTTCGTGACTCTAGATAGCCTTATCGCTCTAGTTGCTCGAGGACGAGCAAACGCTAAGTGAGGAGTGGTTGATGTAAGTCAACATGATGATACAATTCCCGATGATTCACCCCTTTTTTCTAATGCAATTAGTGATATTTTGACATCATCTTGAGCAAATTTTATGATAATTGAACCAATTTTGTGTACATAGAAACTTTCAGAAAACCATGCTTTTACTTTTATTTTTTGTAGTATTAGCCGATTTTGTTATCAGATCTATACGTGGTATCTTTGTGTCTATTTTGCAGCACAGATATCACGGCGGGAGCGTGGATTTTTGACCTCATTGTGCCATGGGATTATTGAGTGATGATTTTGTTTCCGAGGCAAGGATTTCAACCCACGAGAATCGTTGACACACGTTAGAGGGTTTGGTCCATGCAAGTTATGGAATAAATTTGATCATAGTGCTTTCAGATACAAATGGCGTGCGCCATGTGACCTTGACCCGCGCCAAGTGAAGCTACACACTCTGCTGAGCATTTAATGCAAATGTCATTCAGCCAACTACTACATATTGGACTTGACGCGCACCAAACATCAGTGACATGCGCCAATACCACATTTGCACATGACGCGCGCTAGTTGCTTTTGACATGCGCCAAATTTGTAGAGTCAGCAAAGGATGATCTCTTTTATTCTTCCATTCACACAAAATATGGAGAGACACTTCATCTTCCTCAACTTTTCCCTCTTGAAGGCATCCCCCCACCCCAGTCTCTTATAGCCGAATTTTAGTAGAAATTAGCTATTGAACTTGATTGTAAAGGCTAAGGATTCTAGTTTAACTCTATCACTTGATTGGATTTCAACACACTAGTGTTAGTTCATTGAAGCTTTTTGAAGTTGGATGAAGAACACCAACTCGAAATTGTACTCTTTGGTTTGGTAATCCTTAATCTTTATTTTTTATTCAATTGTTCTTATGATTATGAATATTAACTTTGAGATGTTGATATTGGTAGTTATGAGTGGCTAGACTCTTCTAGCTAAGATTATGTTGTAATTCTAGTTTATCCTCGTATGTTGATTAGGAATGATTGTTTGTGTTGTTAGTTTCGATTGTTGTGAAGCTTTTCCTACTTGTGTTGTATTGATTGCTTGCATTGGAGTAATTGCCTAGTGTTAGCATCTGCACGTTTAACGGAGACCGAAAGGAGATGTTAGTCGTGGGAAGAGGTTAGGAAAACCGGAAGGGTAAAATCGACCCTTCGTGGCATTTGATTTCTTATCCTGGGATTAATGACATTGTCATTGCATTCACGTACGTAGCATACCAATTCATTAGGTTTAGGATCCCTAAACCAAGGAGGAGGTAGAGAGTAGTTTCGTACACTCGTATGAGGGGAAACTACTTTCTTAGAAATGCACCGTTTCACACTTTTGAACACCAATGGTAAGAAGGTAGGAAATCATTCCCGTGATACTACAAGAAGATGGCTAGGTTACACTTTGCCTTGGTTAGTTCCTTTCATCATTTTATCATCTTTGTTTTCATAAGAGACTTTATTTATGCATGCTATTACTATCTTGCAAATCGTGACCTAGATCGAATCAATACAAACTATTAAGTGGTTGACCTCACGAGTAAATTCCCTGTGAATTTGACCTTGACCCACCGTACTAGACTACAATCGACCCGGTACACTGCCGGTTAGATTGGACACCTAGCATTTGGCCATCACCGCGCAACCACCATCATGGGCTAAAATGCCTCGCATTCTGCAAAGTCATAGCAGGGTTACAACGGAACTCTACCAGATCGGCAGAATAGGCTGCGTATCAACTCTTCAAGACTAAGAATTGTGGCCGAGCTACAACCTTAGGTAGATCCTAGCCAGCCCCCATAGGCCCGGCTGTATCTAGGGGGCTTATGACGATGCCCAAAATTTATCTTACTCACGTGTCGCCTCCACATCAGCATAATAATAAATAAAGATAGAGAAAAGCCTCCATCAAGGGCCAGAACCCCCAGTACCCGAGCTGCATGAGCTCGGTCAACATCCTCCGACCTTTGCAGGTCGGCCAGTGCATATGGTCAAGCCTACTCGTGTCCGACCTTACAGGTCGGCCTAAGTCCCTCTCGGACCAAACCTCTTACGCACGCAAGAATCCGAGCTGATCCTAGCTCGGCTATCTTCCCCGACCTCCGTAGGTCGGCCAAAGCACATAAGGATTCACCCAGTTCAGCTCGGGCCATATAAGTCGGCCAGAGTCACTCCTCAATCGTATTTCCCACGAGTGTGATAAACAGATAGATATGGGAAGAATCCATCACATTTAATACTCTGATTCTGACAGTCAAATATATCCATAATTATCTCTTAAAATTAAGGAGATTAAATTGTAGTTATCGTTTCCTTAAGGAACACGAAATCCAAGCCCAACAAGGACAAGGCCCACGGCGCCTTAGGGCATAACTCTCCTCTATATAAACCATCCATAAGGAACTACGAAGACTTGATTCCAATACAGGCATTGGATACGTAGGCAGCTTGAGATACAATTTCTCAAGTCCAGTCTAAACCACCACCAAAACAACCCCCTCTTTTTTTAAATTTTATTTTATCGTTTTTGTTGTTTTTGGAGTTTTTGCAGGTTGTCTTTAGGAGAACAGCCCTGGATTTACCACCGACGATTTTTGGAATCGTCAGTTTCCTTTTTGGTTTGTCCCAAAATAAGCGTCTACTTTGTGCAGTAATTTTCAAATTTCTTCAAATGCCCTACCCTTTAGATAATATTTACAAGAAAAATTGTGTAGAATTAAATGCTTCAACAACTATTTAAAGGGTATAAATGTAAAAATGTTGTATAATTTAATGAGATTCAAATTATTAACTACATCTTTCCTAATCTGTGTGAAAATTCAAATAGGACGAAAAAATGGGTCGGAGGGATTATATATTTGTCCCACAAAAAGTGTCTAATAGAAAACCAATATTTCATTTATTGCATTTTTCTTCCAAATATACTTTTATCTTAACATTTAATGTTTATATGTTTATTTCATATTCAAACTGATATATATAGTACTCCCTCCGTCCCATTTTGTTTGGAACATTTGACTTTTCAACCGTTTACGAAACGTCTAATTAATCCTTCGAATTTCATCAAATGATCTAATACTTTTTACATTTATGTACTTTAAGTTTCACTTTATCATAACCCTAATAATATTACATCAATTAACGAAATTCCAAGGATTAATTAGACTTTTCGTAAGCGGCTGAAATAGTGAAATGTCCCAAACAAAATGGGACATAGGGAGTATATGATAAGAGAATATATGTTCATTAGCACTTAAAATACAACACATTAATTGTTTTTTAAATATGTGTGCAAAACAAAACGTAAATTTTCTTGTGGGACAAATGTAAAGAATATAATTTTTGGAGTTATAGTATTTTTATTTTTTATCAAATGAATATACATACATATACTATTATTAGACACATATATATATTTATATATTGTATTATAACCTGGACTTGCAGAACGGAAAAAAAAATAAAAAAAAAAAAGGGTCAGAGTCAATAAGGAAATGTTTTAAACTTAAATGGTTGAGAATGATAGTCACTACATGTGTTACAATATGTTACTACATATGTTACTACATATTTGTCTTTCTCAATCATTTTATATTAAAATATGTCATTTACGACATTTAACCTAAAAAAAAAATTACCTACAACTCTCGTGCTTAATGTTGGGTTGGTAAAGGAAACTCGCGCGATATCATGAAAAGAGAAAATGGGCGTTTATTTTTAGAGATGCAAAACAAATAGTGACAAATGATAAAAACAAAATAAACGAAAAGGAAAAAGAATTTGGAGGTGACTGACAATATGACGGGAAATTTTTAGGTAGTGTGTCTCACACGAGTGACATCTTACGCGCCACAATCGAAGCGCAGGATCAGATTGCGAATTGTTTATGTGGTGTGTAGTTACGATCTTGTGGCTCACGATTGTCTTAGCGTAATATATCTCCTACGCAGAGTGCACTACCTAAAAATTTCCCCAATATGATAGCTCAGTCAAGCAAAGTAATTGGGGGATTTTGGAAAATGGGTACTGCTACATCCACTACACTTATCTCCACAACATCATCCACAACATATATTTAGTCAGGACCCACAAAAAAAAATATTTATGTCTCCAATAAAAGGACAACATCATCCACTACATCTTTATGTAGTGGATGTAGCATTTTCCTTTTGGAAAATTTTACTCCAATAATAACGTCGTAAAATATTATTGTCGTAAAAAATTTAACTCCACTATTATTGTCGTAAAATCTGTTTAACTCCAGTATTATTGCCGTAAAAGTTTTTTTACTCCAATAATAATGTCGTAAAATCACTGTTTTTACTCCATTATTATTGGAGTAAAAAATCTTTTTACTCCACTATTATTGTCGTAAAACCTAAAACCGAATGTGGTCCATTTTGCAACTTTAATTCCAAGAGGGGGTGGGGGACAAAACCTGATTTTCCAAAATCCCCGGTAATTGGAATGTACTCCTCAAATGGAGGACCCAGGTAAGAATAACCCTTTTTTTATAGGGAACACAGTAATTCAGTTAACATGGTATTACCTCGTCTCATATTATAAGTTATTTTATTTTTTTAAATTTGGCATACAATATAAGTTATTTTACATTAACAATTCGACATTTATTACTCTTTTATCCATCTTACCCCTAATTTATTACTACCTCCATCTCATAAAAAGTGTCCACTTTTTAAAAATGAATTGTCACATAAAAAGTGTCCATTTAAAATATCAATGCATCATTTAATGCATATTTTCCAAACATATCTCTATCACCATTTAATGTTTGTATACACTTTTCATATTCCAAAACAAGCCTTTATTATAAAGTAGGGGTATATGTGTCAATTAGTATTTAAAATACAACATATTTATATTTTTTTTCTTAATCTATGTACACCACAAAAAAATGGACATTTTTGGGGACGGATGTAGTATCAATCTTACAACTTTTGGATAACACTTTGTATTTCCCCCCATTCCCTTTCCACCAAGCAAGGGCATCAAAATTGGAAACATTTGGATAGCAAACTTCATCATAATATAGTTCAAGGTCTGATTTCTCCTTCCCTTTAGTTTGCATTTTCATCATAAATTCATCAAACTTTCTTTTACCAACTGTGGAAGATGAAGGTGTTTGTATACAGGAACTATAAGATTCTAGTCATTTTCCTTTCTCATCACCATAGATCTTACCATACTGATCAAATAGTTCACTAAACTTATTCAAAACAGTTTCAACCTTCATCTTACAATCAGAAGGGTACATTGAAGCATAAGCAAAGTTGATCATCTCCTTCTTATATCTAGAATCTAGAATTGAACCAAAACTAAGCAACAAATCACATTCATCCCAGTACTTATCATACTTAAGAGGCATTCTAGCAACCATACTTTGCATATGTTTTTTACAAGAGATATCCAACTGGCCATTGATCAATTCCTTAATTCTAGATAATTCCAAAAGAAACAGATTCACTGTTGGATAATTACTTCCAGAAATAAGGTTAGTAACATCCAAAAAAACCTCAAGGAACTCACAAACTTCATTCACCTCATCCTACTCAAAATCAGAAGGGCAATGCTTTGCAAAAGATTCATCATCTTCCCAAACTTACTAAAACATTGTCTGTACTTATAAGCAGTAGACAACATCATATAAGTAGAATTCCACCTAGTGTTATTGTCTAATACTAACTTATTTGGAGGCAACTTTAAATTCAGCCTATGTTCATTGAAAGAGGAAAGTACATTTTCGATCCAAACAAGTATTTCACTCCATCTCTAACTGTTTCAATAACATGCTCAATCTCTTTCAAACCATCCCTAACCAACAGATTTATGATATGTGCACAACATCTAACATGAAAAAGTTTACCATCCAACACAAGATTTGACAACAAATCATAATCCTTTTTCAAAATAGATATACACACATCATTTGCAGATGCATTGTCAACTGTCACAGAGGATACCTTGTCACTAATTCCAAACACTTTACACACCCTATGTACTTCTTTAGCCAATGCGGCTCCCATTATGAGGTGGAGGTACATTAACAAAAGAGAGCACTCTCTTACGCAAAGTCCATTTTATCAATGTAATGAATCAGAATTACCATGTACCCTATCCTCGAAACCCTGGACCACCAACAATCGTAGTTAAGCTAACTCTATTCACCTTCCCCAAAATCTCCTTAATCCTTTCTTTTTCGTTTCATAAACATTGAAGCACTCTTTCCTAACCATGTACTTCGATGATTTTTCTATAGTAAGGAGTATAGCCCTCAAGAACTCATTAAACACTTTATGTTCTACAATGCTAAAAAGGATACTCATGAGCTAAAACCATATAATAAAAGAAGCGGTTTAACTCTCTCAAAACTAAATGTAAAAGTAGATATAGAACTTTCACCTTACGATAGCACAACCCCATGCAGTTGAGATTGATGAAGGCCATGAAAGCGATAGTAGCATCATTTAGTGGTTTGGGAAAGTATTTGTCTTTGAATGGACAAGACTGTTTCAAGTGCCTAATAAGATGGCTTGTAGTCCCACCTGACTGAACTGATAGCAGCTTCTTGCAATGCTTGCATTTGTTCTTTTGAACACCACTAGGAAGTGTCACAACCTCCATATGATCCCACACTTTAGATCTTAATTTACCTTGATCTGCAAGGGGCTCACTATCTTCATGATCTTCCTCAGGCCCTTCCTCAATCCATCTGAACCCTGCCCAAATCTGAGTTGCCGCCAATTCCTTTCTCACTAGCAACTTCCTTAATGTCAAACCGCAATATTTCAATATCATTATTCAGAGGGGGGGTATCTGAAGAATCAACAAAAGAAGCAGTCATCATAGGGTATTAGGGTTTAAATAATTAAATGTAATATCAGTATATCACTTTTGGGTATGATTCGTTTACAGGCCTAAACGAATAAATTTTAATGAATCATGGGTAAAGAGTGAAAAAAAAACTAACATGTTGATGAATAGCACTTGATTGTAAAGGAAAAAACTGATATACTGTCAAGAAAAAAAGTATAATACTGATATTACATTAGGGTGTAGACACTGACACACTGTTAATTCAATTGGGAACCTAATTCAATTGAAACCTAATTCAAATCAAAATTAGTCAAAAACATGAAATCGGACCTGTCATCGAAAAGGGGCGCTCCGATGAGTCCGGTGAATGTCCTGAATCTGACATCTCGCCACCGGTGAGATGAAGGAATGAGTCAAATGATTCCGTTGTGCTTGTGAGTCGTGACTCGAGTGAAATTGTGACTTGTGATTGTGAGAGACAGAGAGATGCAACCGCCGGTTAATCTGATATGAAATTGAGATGAAAACGACGGGGAGAGTCGGGAGACCGAGAGAGTATCTGAGTATGTATGTTCGCCGGTCGTTTGCTTTGCTAGTGTTCAGAATCGGAGCGAAAAGGGGACGGGACTGGGAGGAGGCGGGAGTCGGCAGTCGGAGGAGAGGAGGCGGATGAGACTTTTGGTTTTGGCCTTTTGGGATTCATCGTGAAAATGAGGCTGAAATGAATTTAGGTTTTGGGGGGGTGGGGGGGAGGGGGGGAGGCTAAATTGAATTAATTGCCCTGCAACTCTACGAGCCGAACATGTTCGGCTCGTTTGTCCGAATACCAATTTCCAATGCCCTATTCTACGTTTGATGATACGAGCCGAGTCCTGAACCGAACTTTTTCGAGCCGAACAGGCCGAATCGAATCGAACTTTAAGGCTCACTTACAGGCCTATTCATGAGTAAGACTTATGAGAAAGAAAGACTCCGTGTGTTTGTATTAATGACTAATGATTAATGTTATCGAGAGAGTTAAGAACCTTCATTTCGCCTTGTTTCTCGTATAATTTGTGTCTGTAAAGTCTGCAAGTATTGTCTTAGACTGTTGATTGATAATTTTTCAAATAAAATATATTTATTTAACAACTATCTGACATTTTTTTTACTATCATTTGATAAATTTATAATATTTATAGATCAATCTTCAAAACATGTTAGAATCAATAAACTCGATGCACTCAAGTTTTTAATTCTTTCTTCAATTTCAATTCGAGCTCAAGCTCAAAATATTGGTGCTCAAACTCAAGTAATTTTAAGTTACTTGAACTCGATTAAAGCATTGATTGATTTGATTAGTCTCGTTTATTTCGTAACTGCATCGTGTTTTAGGGGGATCGAATCATTTTGAAATCAGTGTTATTTAATTGAGAAGATATATATATATATATATATATATATATATATATATATATATAAAAAGAAAAGAAAAAAAAAATCGATATATCCTTCCTCCTTTCACAAACAACTGACAAGTTCACAAGCCTCATACAAATTTTGTCTTCTTCCTTTCGCATAATTCTATTATACTTTCGCTCCATTTTTCCTTGCAGAATTCAAAGCAGAAAGTAGAATCAAGATTCAAGACTGTATCTTTTTCCTTTTTTCTTAGATCAATAATTGTTTGAGTGATTTTTTTCAAAAGGCTTTGGGCTTAAGAAAGTAAAGATTTTGTGAAGCAAAAATGGGGGAACACAATATCTTGTATTCTCTCATCTGCACATGTTATCTTCTTAGTATTGTTGCACTCAGAGGCAATGCAGATAACCCTTATCGATTTTACACTTGGAAAGTCACGTATGGTGATATTTACCCTTTGGGAATCAAGCAACAGGTTTGTTTTTTTTCTCTGTCTGTGTCATTGTAAATTGGTAATGTATGCTGTATGGTGCAGATGTACAGTTGAATTCACCACACTAGCAGTTCTTGTGCTTGAATATGTTCTTTTTGTTCTTTTTTTTTTCCAGATTTCTTTAACTTCTTGATTTTTCTGCAGGGAATCTTGATAAATGGCCAGTTTCCAGGGCCACAGATCGACTGTGTGACTAATGATAATTTGATTATCAGTGTTTATAATTACTTGAACGAGCCATTTCTTCTTTCTTGGTGAGTTACTTACAGTTGAGATTGATTATCAGTAATTTGTTTCCTAACCATGTTAAGGAAGAAACAAATGGCTTGTTTCTGCTCCAGATCAAACTCTTGAATTGCGTTCTTCATTTTATAACATCTGAAACAGTGTCAGATCTGTATAGTTTTTGGTACATTTTGTTCCCTGCTATGTGTTTGTAGTTTGTTCTCAATGGTAGCAATGCAGTGATTGAACATAATGCTACTATACCACATCAAAACTCAGAGCCCAAAATGAGTTCTTTAGTGTCCTTCTGCACCTTTAGCTTAAGAAGGTGTAAGCAATTTGATGATTTTGCAGGAATGGCATACAACAAAGGAGGAACTCGTGGCAAGACGGAGTTTCCGGCACTACCTGTCCCATACCTCCAGGGAAAAATTTCACCTACATGCTCCAGGCAAAAGATCAGATAGGTAGCTATTTCTATTTTCCATCACTCGGGTTCCAAAAGGCGGCAGGAGGTATCGGTGCAATCCGAGTCTACAGCCGTCCTAGAATACCCGTGCCATTCTCTCCTCCCACTAGAGACTTCACTGTACTTGCAGGGGACTGGTTCAAAAGAAGTCACAGAGTAAGCATAATAAATCACAGTAGTAGTGATATTAAACATGTGTTTTTTTTTACTCTTTCAAATTTGCAGCAATTGAAATACATTTTGGATAGCGGCCACAGTCTCCCTTTACCCGATGGTCTTTTGATTAATGGTCGTGGATGGAATGGCTACACATTTGTAGTTGAGCCAGGTGTGCTTTTTAATTATCCTCTTTCTGAAAATGGATGCAAGAATCAACGTATTCAGATTATATTGTACGTTATGGTATGGTATGATATTGGTTCGTGTAATTTGCAGGGAAGACGTATAGATTTAGAATATCAAATGTTGGGTTAGCAACATCCATCAATTTCAGAATCCAGGGACATTTAATGAAGCTTGTAGAGGTAGAAGGATCTCATACGGTGCAGAACATATACTCCTCTTTAGACATCCATTTAGGACAGTCTTACTCTGTACTAGTCACAGCTAACCAGTTTCCAAAGGACTACTACGTCGTGATTTCTTCACGTTTCACCCCTAGAGTGATTACCACTACTGCTGTTCTTCATTACAGCAACTCGCGTGCAAAGGTTTCTGGTCCTATCCCTGGAGGTCCAACCACTGAAATCGATTTGTCCCTGAATCAAGCCAGATCGATACGGTACCCCCAAATCATACACTGCTTCTTATAAATGATTCTTCTTACTCATAGCTACCATTTTGTTTTTTGTGTCTGTGTATCAGCATGAACCTTACTGCGAGTGGGCCAAGACCTAACCCACAAGGATCTTACCATTACGGGATGATCAAGATATCACGGACAATCATTCTTGGCAACTCCGCCCCTTATATAAACGGGAAGCAGAGGTATGCTGTCAACGGTGTCTCTTATGTATCTGCAGACACACCTTTGAAACTGGCGGATTACTTCAAGATAGGTGGAGTCTTTAATCCAACAAGCATTGCTGATAGACCTAGCACCAATTGGGAAAACGGCTATCTTGCTACTTCTGTGTTGACTGCTGACTATAGAACTTTTATCGAGATCGTTTTTCAGAACTGGGAAGACACCGTCCAGTCCTGGCATGTTGATGGATATTCTTTCTTTGCTGTCGGGTATGTATTTATGTATGACGTATGTATATACGGTTCAATGCTATATCGAACCTCAATAGGGAAGGGGAACTTACTTTTTTTTTGGGGGATGGATTTACAGGATGGATGGTGGGGAATGGAAACCCGAAAGTAGGGCGCGTTACAACTTGAGAGACACAGTTGCAAGATGTACAATTCAGGTATATAATAATGCATGTTAGCATCAAAATTAGTTGCAGAAAAAAGGAAGCATTTTTAATGTGTTTGTATTGTATGGATAATATACAGGTGTACCCGAGGTCATGGACAGCAATATATGTGGCATTAGACAATGTAGGAATGTGGAATATAAGGTCAGAGAATTGGGAAAGGCAATACCTAGGTCAACAGCTGTACATGAGGGTGTATACACCTTCTACATCGTGGAGAGACGAGTATCCAATCCCGAGGAATGCTCTTCTCTGTGGGCGTGCTAGAGGCCGTCATACTAGACCTTTTTGAATTCCATGCCAGTCCCCTCGGCTTAACTCAAATGCCCTACGTACGTGCTTCCTTGTAGGTGTAGGTGTGTGCAAGAGGCCGTCGTACTAGACCTTTTTGAATTCCACTCGAGTCCCTCGGCTAACTTAAGTACTTACCTACCTGCCTCTTTACTATTTTTCGTTTTTCGTTTTTCGTTTTTTTGGCGCATGTGAAAATAGCTTTACTCGAGCTATCACCTCTCCTTTGTACTCTGTCTTTCTGGATATTTCAAATTTTCAATTAATTGATACGGTTTAATAGTGCCGATTTGAGTTTTGCATGTTTCTTTTAAGACGTTTTTGTTTCGTTTTTTTGGGGTAAAGGTCAATAGGAATTAAACATATTGTTTTTTGGATAAGGAGGTGGATAACTAACTCGTAAATTGCTTGAACATCAGTTTCAGAAACCGTTGGGCTGCTGCTTCTCATGCCACGTCATCACCGAAAAGACCTAACCTACGATATAATCATAGCTCAAGCCGGGGGCTTTTAAAATGGATATGACACAATCTCATACACGTGGCACTTAATTGTCTATTCAGATCTTCTCGGCAAGTGGGCCGAATGGGCTCAACTCAATATTGAGTCTTGAACTATATTGATCTCAGTAAAGCTAGTCTTCATGCAGTACAAGTTGTCCTTATTATATCGACATGACGCAGATCGTCCTTTGTCCAACATGGTTCAGTCGTCTTCGGCCTTCTATGGTCAGCTCAACATAAGGTGTCTACCAGTTCACACGGCCGATACGGTGCAGGCCCACCTCAGTCTTGGATTTCCAGCGCGGTACAAAGTCGTCTTCGACCTAAAACAACAGTTGCACGGTCATTATGGCATTAACCCACGATCTTACAACTGTTTCGATATTCATGCTATTAAGAGCCTTAACTACATCATGTCTATCTTCGTTACGGCCCCCCAGTCATCAACCACATATTCAATGTCTGCACAATCAACTCTCCCACAAAGGAAGCCTATAAAATTATCATCATCCTCACAAATTAAAACTATATTTTATCTTGTTTCTAAAATCTCTGGATACTTACTTAGGCAGTCAATCAATTGGCTCGGCTAATAATCATCAATGAAACCCCAAAATTTGTAATTGGATTATACTCACGAGGTCCAATTGCCCGATTCTACACCTAACGATTTTGAGTATTGTCATTCTGCCACACTTTTTTTGAGTAGCAATTTACCTTTATTATTGGTCATTTGATATATAAACATTACTTACAGAATTGAATAGATAATGAATCGAGGTATTTTTTTGTGGAGCATTAAACATATGTCTCGTTGAGTTATACCTTGTGTTGGAGGTCATTAAGGCCTTAAATACTAGGGCACTCCCAGCAGAGTCCCCAAATTTTATCCCTAAAATAATATAAAATAATACATATCCCTATTTTACAACATCTCAATTCAAAAACCTCTACAACAGCATCCCTATCATTATCCCGATAACATTTCAAATAATATTAAATAATACATATTCTACCTCACAACCCTATTTATACACATTAAATATTTATTATTTCACTCAAAGAAGATCCCTATCCTATCCATATCCCTATAATTTTTAACAATTAAATATGTTTAGTAAGAATAATAGTCAGATCCCCACAAGTAGGGATGACTGCTCATATCCCTAAAAATAAATAGGGATATGACTTCTCATTGCAGGAGCTATTTGAGAAAAAAACTCTATTTTTTATCTTCATTTTGTGATAGAAAGACAGTATGCGACTTCGTTTGGAAGTGTCTAAGTTAAACTAACACATTGACCTTTATTTTGTTTTTATTTCTTTATTTCTTTATTAGGTCTGCCAGTACATCACGATAACTCAAATGTTGAAACAATTTACCTTAATTTGATTGGTCATTTGATTTATAAAAATTACATGATAGAATTTAACTAACAAAATATTGAGGCATCAATTTTTATGGGGCCTTATGAGTTATGCCTCGCAGAGTTATACATTGTGTTGGAGGTTGTGAAGCAAAACTAACATGTACCTTTAGTTTGTGTTTTTTTGTAATATTTTAAATTTTTCACTACCTAATGATAACTGACACAATTCACCTTAATTTGATTGGCAAACATTACTTGATAGAATTTAGCTAATGAACAAATGAGGCACCACTTTTTGTAGGGCCTTACACGTATGTCTCATGAAACAAAACTAACATGATTTTGCATAAAATCGTAAGCGGGTAATTAGATGATTCGAGTTAGGAAAATATGATCTAAACAAATAAGTTTAAATATGGATTTGGACTGAACTCATTTGAGAGGCGCGCCACGATTCAATTCAAGTTCAGAATCGGAATCAAGTCCCCTCGTAGTTCGAGTGCTGCTTCTTTATACCATTAGATTATGGTGATAACCTCCCCTCCCATAGTGGGGAGTTATCACCCATTATTTTGTCCACCATGAGACGTGGGATTTACCCACGTTTATAAAGCGGTTATGCTGTTATTAACTCTGTCTTTGTCCTGTTCATTTGATTACTCTGTCCAGAGGTCTTTCTGGTCAGAACATAGCGGAGTCCTTCCCCTTTGATCATTCTATATGTAGGTCTCTGTCTGGTCGAGTCCGGTAGTCCTCGCCTACCACCATTTATCCATATTGTCTGGCCGTGTGTGACGGGCCCGGTTAGAGGCTGTGTGATGGGCCCGGTTAGAGGCATGCCTTGTTTAAATCTGTGAAATCTACACACATCCTCCAATTGCCATCTGGTTTCTTGACTAGCACAGGATTTGCTAGTCATTCAGGATATATAACCTCTTTAATCATGTTGGCCTGCAACAGCTTCTCCACCTCTTGTTGGATAGCCTGTATCATTTCTTGAGCAAAAGACCTTTTTTTTCCGCTTCACCGGTTTCCTGGTTGGATCTAAGTTGAGCTTGTGGAGAGCTAGTTCCGTTGGTAGTCCTGGCATGTCACTGGCTTTCCACACGAACACATCCTTGTAATCTTTCAGAATCTTGACTAATGCATGCTTCTGTTCAGCAGGTATCCATGATCCTATACTGATTGTAGACTCTGGGTCATTTTCATTTAGCCTTATTAGATCCACTGGATCATTAGTTTGCCAGCTTTTCTCATCTTGTGGAACGAGATCTTCCATCGATACTGTTAGGTGTGATGCCCGAAAGACAATTTTGTAATTGTTTTATTTAATAAATGAAATGATATTATTATTCATATTTATTATTCTCATATTCACCGATGTGACAATAGTATTTACACTACAGAAAACCCAAAAGTATATCGTTTATGTAATCACTTAACTCAGTGTATGGGATATACACGGGAGGATTGAGTTAGTGAAGATGTACTTAAAATACAATTAGCCCGTAGTGAAGTTAATCGAGAGTATCGGGTTTCTCTTTTAACGTGCTATTAATGCGCCCATAACACAATATGTGTGATTGTCTTATCCGGACTTTCGTTAAGAGAACCTAGTGGAGCATTTATATATGATAGATATATCATATAGTATCGGACCGATTTGATTAGAGTTCACGATATAATTTCGTAATCGAGAAGTCTTATCGAATCAATCGATGATCATATTTATGGATATATCTTAATCTCGAGGTGATCACAATCCAATCGCTTGAATCGAGTATGAGGTTTGACTTGACGGTTAGGCGATTAATCGAGTCGTGATATGAATTACCCCATCTTGGCATTGTAATCGATTGAGTGAGTAGTCCGTGTTATCACAGATACGGAATCCATTCCTTCCATTTATGGAAGTAGATAGACAGCCTCGTGATTTGTTAATCCTAGAAACCGATCGATCGTATGAGTTCATTATTACAATCGATTAGCTACCGGTGAGTTGTATGAATTAATTGATCACTAGGGGTTAATGATAAATAAGGATATGAGGTTCTAAAAGGGTTAACGGTAACTTCCCGATTTAGAATGAACAGACTATGGAGGATTAATCCATATGTAATGATTATATCAATGGACGCTTATTATCATTCTCGTGAGGAGATAAATATAATCTCATAATCGGAGGAGTGCAGTCACGGGATTATGGTGGCATATTCCTGTGATTGATTTATCGAATATAATTATTCTGTTCGTAAGATAATTATTTATTTGATTTATTGGAGCCGCTGATTATTAGTCCATGGTCCCCGACGTGCCTCCAAATATAGCATAGCTATTCTCGGACGTCGAATCCTAATAATATTAATTTAGTTCTTATTAGAATTTAATTAAAACGATATGTGAATTAATTGTTTAGTAGACTATTGAATTAGTTGGGCTAAATAATTAAATATGTGAAAAAGATATTTTTCATAATCTTGGCCCAATTTAATGTGTATAGTCGAAAATCATAAGTGACTAGGTCACAATATAATTTTCGGCCTCCAAGCATGTCTTTGGAACAAGAAATTAGTTTTCTTGTGAATTAATAAGACATGTGCACAAAATAATTATTGGATAAATATTTATGGTAAGAAATAAAGATAAATATTATTCTAGATTTGTTCTAGAATATTATGGGATTATCTTTTATTTATTGGATTTATTTATTTGCAAAATAAAATCCTTGGAGGACAAGGATTACTCTCCTATATAAAGAGAGTTATCCCAAGCCTTACATACACACATAATTTCGACTTCACCTCTTAGAGAGGAGAAGAATAAAATTCGCCAAGTGGGGAAAAAAGGAGGAAAATCTTGAGGTTTTCCGGTAGCATATCGGATGGATTCGAGACGATGATTTCCTTCCACCGGGAGTTGCTTGGATCACACGTACGGAAGATCGTGGTGCTCTTCATACCTTTGTTTATTCTTCGTATTGCGGTTCTTCTACTTGGATTTTGAGATCCAAGAGGTATGTTCTACAACCCCTTGTAGATGTAGATCTAGTTATTTTATTACGTGTAAATTATAGATCTAGATCCTTAAATCGCTTCGCTATGGATGGTATTACTAACAGATACTTGTCGTGACTTTCATTTTCCCACCGATTGTGGTCAGATAGCGCTTCTTCGCAAGATCCACATCTCCCTTGATAGTAGCTTCTCCTTTTAAGGTTGGGAATTTCATGTGTTATGTGCCAGGGATACCACTTCGCTCTAAGGTCGATCAAAGTGGGTAGATCTAAAATCACATTGTATGCAGATTGAGTTTTTACCATCACATTGTTAACCATCAGAGTCCTGCTCTTTGGGCCTTTTCCAAAATTTGTCAATAACTTAAGCATGCCCATGGGATGAATGGGAGGTTCTGTGAATCCAAATAGAGGTGTTGACACAAGAGTCAATTCTGAATCAGCCAATATCATTGCTTTAAATGTGCTATAATATAGCACATTGACTGTAATGACAATATCTATACATATTCTTTTTACAACTTCTTTTGTGTATCCGTTCTACCACCAGCCCTTCGTTACTCACAATAGCTGGGAATGCATCTTCAGGGCCATATTGGACGGATCCCATCACTTTTTGTTTCTTTGATTCTTTTTTTCCTTCATGCGCTGCCCTTTTTTTCTTGCTGGACATCCTTGCCAATGTTTGTGTCCTCCAACAATCGTGTTTACCGTGTTGATCGGAGCATTCTCTCTATGTCCCTCAGCATCAGGAGATGGATCTCTACGTCTCCTCTGATTGTTTCTGTCCTGATAATTGTTGAATTTTCTATATTCCCTCCTTCCTCTGGGGTTATCTCCTTGTGACCGATCAATGCATTCATCTATCTTTCCTTCTATAGCCGCTGCATCTATATCTCTGATCAGGTCCCTACACTGCTTAGAATCATGCCCAATGTCCTTATCATATCTGCACCACTTTGTATGGTCTCTTTTCTCTCTTGGACCCCTCAATGGAGGAGGAGTTTGGAAATTCCTTTTTTCTCCATTATTGCCAGAACTTGATCACGGGATCTATTTAAGGGAATAAAGTCTTTGTCCTGCAAAGCACCTTTCTTCCCTAATCTGTTAGATATATGAGCAGTTACTCTGTCCCAAACTGATTTTCTTTTCTTTTCAAATTTGTCGTCAGTCTTTCCTTTTTTAGAATCCCTGTGGGATTCTTCCCTCTTGGCTATGTTATCTTCTTCCCCTTGACAATATCTGTACGCAATTTCTAAGCATTCTTCCATCATGCTCGGATTCTTGCTGCTCAGCTTGGCGTGCAGCCGTCCTTCTTTCAGACCTGGGGCTTAACTTGTTGAACTAGTCCCTTGCTTAACCTGTAAGAAGGGTTGCAAATGCTCTACATTTCATCTCTTCGGGTTCGTTGTATAGATTTATGTGCTGAATGTACTGGTGCATATAGTCACATGGATCCTTTGTACCATCATACGACTGAATTTTAAGGATCTTGAATCCTGTAGGACAAGGGGAATGTATCAATGTTCTCCGTGAAAGGAGATACCAGCCTAAACTCATCTTGCATAGGCTTCAGAATAGCGTCCAATTCTGCTCTGGCGTTATCACCACCTGGGTGAGTAACAAACACTTTTTTCTGGATTTTGCTTCATGTTTTTCTTTCTTATTTGTATTATGAGGAGGGGTTGTTTCTGAAGCTTCGATATCCTCATTTCTAGTTTTAACTACCTCCTCGAAAATGGCTTTTATCTCCTCTCCTTTTAGACTTGCTAGATTTTCGATCAACATCTGTCTGATTGCACCTGGCGTACTGGTTTGTCCTTCTTCCATTTGAATTTTCTTTCTTGTTTGTTGATTGTTTTCTTCTTGGTTCCCTTCCCTGGTTTGATTCTCAACCTCCGGATGACTTTGATGCCTCTTTGCTTGATTTTTTGCCATTCTCTCCACAAAAGAAACTCACTAACTAGAATCTGGCCCTTCTTCTAGCGCCAAATGATTTTGCATAAAATTGTAAGCGGGTAATTAGATGATTCGAGTTAGGAAAATAGGATCTAAACAAATAAGTTTAAATATGGATTTGGACTGAACTCCTTTGAGAGAGCTGCCTATGTATCCAATTCAAGTCTAGGAATCGGAATCAAGTCCCCCTCGTAGTTCAGAGTGTTTCTTTATACCATTAGATTATGGTGATAACCTCCCCTCCCATAGTGGGGAGTTATCACCGATTATTTTGTCCACCATGAGACGTGGGATTTACCCACGGTTATAAAGCGGTTATGCTGTTATTGACTCTGTCTTTGTCCTGCTCATTTGATTACTCTGTCCAGAGGTCTTTCTGGTCAGAACATAGCGGAGTCCTTCTCCTTTGATCATTCTATATAGAGGTCTGTCCTGGTCAGAGTCTGGTAGAGTCCTGCTCTACCAGTCCATTTATCCTTATTGTCTGGCTGTGTGATGGGGCCGGCCCAATGGACCTATATATCATCATAACACATTGCACTTTTTATTGTTATTTTTTTATATATATATTTTTAGGCCTTTTACAACCAAATGATAGCTCAAACGAAGTGGGGCTTCTCCAAATTCGGAGCGGTTGATGTATCTGACGATCTCATTACACAAGACACAAACCTCCATTCCCAACCGATAGGTCGAGCTCAGGGCGTTTATACAACCAACTCACTAGACGGGGGCAGAACATTGGAATTACAAGGTCTATACTGTCAACGTTTCAAAGTGTCTGAAATTGCAGTAGTTTCGGGCTGTGGAAATTTTAGATTTTCTAGAGGTTTTGCTACCTTTGAGACGGTCATGTCCGATGATACTTATGCTCTTATTAAGTGCGACATTACTCTGAAACTATAAATAAATATATATGTTGTTTAGTATCAAAATTATATGTCTGTCTCAAAATATATGCTTGCCTCTGCTTCTGATCATTATCAAATCAATAACAAAAAGATTTAAGCAAAAATAATAAGTTATAACTTAAGTAAATGGAACAAGATAGGTATACAATTTATAAAACAGTATTCAAGTATTATAATCTTATTACAGTATTCTAGCTTATTATCCAAAACACTTAATTAGCTGCAACGAGGCCATTGAAGATGACAAGATTGTAAAACCCCTTTAAAACCAGGGTATTTTGTTATGGGGCGGTAGACCGGATTATTCATGAAAGCGCAGAAGCAATCAGACTGCCCAATAACCACCTTGCAGCAGTCTATTGTAGGTACCTTATTGTTTACGATAAAATGCAAGCAAGGTTTCAAAGAATCCGCACTACAATTATCCGCCCCTGCGTTGATCTGCCTAAGTTGTCCTCCGAAAAACACCAGCATTAAGGATATGATGACCATGTTGATTGCATTCACACAAAGCTTTCCCATTTGTTTGTAATATATGAAGAATTTAGATGATGTTCGTTCTTGAGAAACAGAACTTTTATTCAATGAATTCTGTCTTGGCTTAGTAATATACAGAGGCATATATATATACTACTCCTCTTTATAGTAGGAGTGAATGACTATAGAATAGGCTTTCTTAACATTTAAGGCTTTAAATATAAGATAAACCCTTAGCTAATTAACTTAATCCTATCAATGTACAGCATTTGCGTTTTGAATACAAAACACCTTATTAATTACTCCTTAATCTCACCTTATCTCTCATGCAGATTTTTCATTTTGAATTTTTATTATCATAATGTTAGGATAAATTGTTGGCATCATCAGTATTATCGTTAACACCCTCCCTCCCTCAAATGCAGACGAAGTTGGAAGCAAAGTTTGTGTTAGAAGAAGTGGAGAGCTGCCTTAATTGGTAGTAGGTTTGGTGAACAGGTCTGCTACTTGGTGAACTATGGTTACATGATTAGTAGTGAGAGAGCATTGTGCCCCCTTTTCTCAAACATAATATAGTCCAACTCTATGTACTTACTTCTAGCGTGAAAGACAGGTTTGATAGTCGTGTGGAGGGCACTGACATTGTCACAATAAATCGTTGGAGGTGACTTTACGGGAATAGAGAGCTCAGTGAGTATATATGTATTGTAACCAGGTGAGAATTGGGCAAAGGCATGTGTTTAGCTTCCATAGGAGGAGTGTGCACGGGCGTGTAGTCCAAAAGATATGTGGATAGTTGTTAGTGGTATTCTTTCACGACAATTTGTATAAATTTCATCACTTCTACCGTATAATCTCGTCGTGCAAACGACGTTAAACAAAAGCGTTACAGGGAGGCAGCCTGTAAAAATTTGGTATCTTATTTTTGCTCTTTTGTGAGGCCAGGTGTTGCCGATGATTTTTTTGTCTCTACATTTTGGTTGACACTTTGTTCGTACTTGGGATTGCTTATCATTTCATTGGTTGTCTTTCATGTTCATGCCACCCACCCTTTCTTTTATAGCATCCCGGTACTTATTTTGACTAGTTTTGATTCACTTTTGTTTCCTTAACTACTTTCTTACCACTCACTTTACATTGGGGACAATACAATTTCATAAGTAGGAGTGGGAACGTAGTTAGTCCAACAACGGGTAATATCATTAAATGCATGAGAATCACTTAGCTTTGATAATTTTTGATTATTTTAAAGCATAACAAACCACCTTTGTGAAAAGATATGGTTTTGCAATTGATTGAGTGAGTACTTCAACGAAACGTATAACCTTGGTGACGTGTAAGTGCATTTTAACCACAAATCTTTGATTGTAGTATGAATTCTTTGAGTACGTATATTCCGATCTTTTGTTAACATGTAAACTATACTGTTAACAAATTATTTCCAACTTGACAATTTAAAACCGACTTTTCAAGCAATAAAATATTATTCATATATTAACACATATTTCCTTTTCAATTCTTTCAATCGTAATTCTAATTCGTTTGACAACCCTTTTTTTAGAAGAAGTGGTACAATTATCTCATTTGTCCGAAAAGGGCTTGTGATTCATACCTAATGTTCAGATCTCCTATCCGGATTCCAAATTTTTTTTAAATGGAAGTCTTTGAAATTTTAGGCATTCTATCTATTTATGGAATGGGTGATAGTCGAAGGGTTCTTACTCAGGGAATCCTTGACTTCCGATTTGACCTATGGACGAATATGCAAGCATACGTTTCATGCTTGTTTGAGTAATAGCAATGAGATTTCCCAATATCATGCTAAGAATAGCTAGGATTTCCAGAAGACGATGTCATTCATTTGATGAGAAATAAAAAGGAATATCGAAAATTCGAGTGGCTGAATAGAAGCAGGTCGACGAGCAATGACACGAAATGTACGTCTTGGTGGAAAAATATGGGTACGAATATTTCCAGACAAACCCTTTTATGCAATCATGCAAGAATGCTTCCATAGCAACTAGAACTTAGGCTTGATATCCTTTCGAGGCGAAATAGATAGGTGTTTGGAGTCGGAGTAAGGGTTGCAAGTCATGTCATTTATTTGACTCGACCATAGCCAAATGGCCTTCCCGTACGTATTTTCCACCCGTCCCATATCAGCCTTTGTAGAGTGGCGAGACCCCACTCGAAACTAGCCAGTCGTGTTTAACCTCATTATAATCCGACCCTTAACCTAATTTTGGTCTACATTCCCTTGATGTCCTGGAAGTTTAACAAGTTTCTATGTATTATTGTGGTGACGATATTAGAAGTTGGGCAAGAGTTGGATAGCTTTGTTTGGCACGAGTTGAGATGGTATCCATTGAAGTTCGAAGTCCTTTGGAAACTCGAAAAAAAATCAAATATTCTCCGAAAGTTCAAAATCAATACAGCTCAATGAAGTTGTGAATAAAGTTCAATAAATGGTTAGTCTTGAAGCAATTATGAAGGACAAGTTCTACTAGTCAAGTAACTCAACATTTGGGAAATTGCGTTGATTTGAAGCGGTGTTTCTTATTTCTTTTGTTCTTTGTTGAAGTGGCCACCTTGACGATTTTTGCGAAAGAAGAAGAATAGCAAATTCGTCATTTTTGGAAGTGAAGGCGTGGAGGTTTGCTACCTTGCAATTGTTCTCTTTGATTTATCTTTTTTACCCTTCGCTTAGCCAACACCCGAGCCTAACATTGCAAATTTTCAAGTCATACCCGATCTAACCTCTTGACTCCGAATGCCTCGATTAGTGGAGATTTGTATCATTCTTAAGAATATGGATTGCACGTAACAAGTCTTGAATGCATGATTTCATAATTGGTTGCTTGGTAAGAATTTTGAGGAATATTCACACACACACACACACACACACACACACACTCCACTACTTTCTTTGATTGCGGTTAACATGAGGTTATAGGTCCGATTGGTTGCATCGTCTAGTTGGGCTCTTACTTCTTCATGTTGTATGACCAGATCTCTTGACTTGAGTTGTTTTGTCGCTTTATTTGCTCGAGGACGATCAAAATCTAAGTAGGGAGTGGTTGATGTAAGTCAACTTGATGCTATATTTCACGATGTTTTATCCCTATTTCTCATGCATTTATTGATGTTTTCGTATCAATTCAAGTCATTATTTGCTTAGTTTCATCCAAATATGTAGATAGTGATTATTATATAAAATATCATATTTTGATAGGTTTTGTATCGCTTATAGTAACCGGAGCGTCGTTTCGGGTTTACGCTTGGTATTTTGGTGATTTATTGCAGGATTATAGGTTAAAAAATAGCCCGAGTGACGACACGTGTTGAGCATAAACACGTCTTTTGAGGGCTAGAAGAGTATTCTGGAATCTTACGAGTTCAAATGGATGATTTGTCGTTAGTGCTTCTACCGGAGCATATCTGCAATGGACATTTGAATCCATTTGGAGGGGTTTTTTGGAGAGGACTTCTTAATGTGAGTTGTAGATAAAGAAATGGGTTTTCTAACACATCTTGAATCATGTAAATCGGAGTTCTACAATTCAAGTTATCACCATTTTACTGAACTGCTGTGAAGATTGGCGTCCACCGGACTTATAGTGGCGGACGCCAAACGTTGCCAGAAGCTATCAGAGATATTTTGGTGACATAGGCGTCCGCCAGACCTATAATGGCGTCCGCCGAGGCGTCGCAGAAGCAGTTTTTCAGCATAAAAACTTCATTCTGGATTTAATTTTAAAATCTTCTTCCATTTCACTTACACCCCCACTCTCCAAGCTTGAAGATAACTTCCCCAAGGGATCTTCTAGCCCAACCTTATCAAGATTTTAATCATTAATTTTTGTAATCTTAGAAGAATTTCCCCTTGAAGCTTTGGTGTTGATTTTGTGAAGAAATTTTTCATCTTTTGATGTAATTTTCCTCAATGGAAGAACCTTGAAGAGTCAATACTGTTATTCTCTTTAGAAATTCTTGCAATCTTGTGGGTAAATTATTCTTTTATTATTTCTAGTTTTATGTTAGTAGTTATGAAGTTCTTAAGTGACAATTTTACCTTCATAGCAATGGAAGGCTAGTCTTCTACTAGCCAAGATGATGTATTTGTGATAGTTATTAATCTCTATTAGTAGAATGGAAATGTTTGTTCATATTTCATAGCTTCAAGTGTTGTTGCTATCTTTTCCTATTTTCATTGTATTGTTTGTTTGTATTGGATTGATCATCTAACACTTGCACACACTCACTTAGTTGAGAACGAAAGGAGATACAACGTGTGGGAAAAGAGATAGGAGAACCGAGAACCGGAAGGTAAAATTGACCTTAAGTGGAACTCAATTTCTTATCTGGGCTTGTTGTTTATTCATTGCCCTCAAGAACTTAATCATGTTGAATCATTAGGTCTAGGGTTCTTAGACCAAAAGAGGAGGCATAGAGTAATTTCGTACACTCGTATGAGGGGGGATTACTAGTTTAGGAGTGCACCGATTACACACACTTGAACACCATTGGAAGGTATACTAGTAGAGATTAGCTTGATCATTGCATTGTCTTGGCTAGGTCTTTTATCATTTGATCACCCGTTTTAATTGTAGTTGATTAAGCAGCTTGATCTTAGACCATTTACTTTCTTGTTTTATTGTGGACTTAGATCAACATAATCATAGATTTTCGATACTTACCCTCACAATCCTCATGGGATCGACCTTGATCACTTAGCTAGACTACATTCAACCCGGTATACTTGCCGGTAATATTGGACACCTAGAAAATTCGATCAATTGCTAACAAAGTTTTCAAAAAGCAACATAAACATCAAAGAAATCTTTTTTTTTCACAAGGTAAATATCCAAGTGTATTATTGAAAAATCATCAATTAAACTTAGATAATATTTATATTTATGAATGGAAGTCATTGGAGCATAAATCACAGTGGACAAGACCAAAAATAGAATTGCTAGAATGATGAGACCGTGTGAAAAAGGTAATTTACTTAATTTACCTAACTGACAACTTTAACAAACATTTCAGAGTTTTATTTTTTCTAACGTCAATGTGACTTGATCTCTGCGTGTGAATTTGGCATAGCTGAAGTCTGTGAGTTGAGTTGAGTGATGGTGAGCAGGCCGGGACGGACCCACGAAATTTTTCCAGTGGGGGAATTTTATTTTTTCTAACGTCAATGTGACTTGAACTCTGAGTGTGAATTTGGCATAGCTGAAGTCTATGAGTTGAGCTGAGTGATGGTGATTGGTGAGTGTTCAAGTTTGGGAAGATCAGCTGAAGTGGTGTTCAGCTGAGTTTTGTTGTCATCCAAATGGTGTCTGCTGAGTCTGTTGAACGCGTCTGTGTCATCTTTGCATCCGAGTGAGTTACATTTGGTGGAGTCAGTTGAGCTGAGTTCACATATGGGGTAATTCAGTCAGTCTGTTTTTGTGTCATTATGGCGGCTAGGGTTAGTGTTCTATAGCTATAAATACGAGTCTGTTGTAACCTAGATCACATAATCGATATCCTCGTTTCTGCCCGTGGACTAGTGGATATATTTCCGGAAACCACGTTAAATTATGTATTCTTGTTTTCTGTGTGTTTGGTTTGATTGTTTAATATATGTTCTTTATTAAATCTGGTAATTCTCTACGATCCGTTACGACATAACACATCATTAAGACCTTTATTTTTTTATATTTGAACTGCTTTTAACTGAGAGTGGCCAACCCTTTGGCGCCACCGATATGTGGCGCTTAGTTTTGATCAGCCAGCTACCAAGGCATCTGGTTTACTAGTAAGGACGACGTAGAGATCATCCTTGAGTGTCCCCTTCTTTATGACTCGACCTGTATCCTTTTCCTTTATACAAAATCCATAGTACATACATGTATTATGATAAAATGGAACAAGATAGTTAACAAAGATAGGTATACAATTTATAAAACTGTATTCAAGTATTATAATCTTATTACAATGGAATTCTAGCTTTTTATCCAAAACACTTAATCAGCTGCAACGAGGCCATTGAAGATGACAAGATTGTAACACCCCTTTAAAACCAGGGTATTTTGTTATGGGGCGGAAGACCGGATTATTCATGAAAGCGCAGAAGCAATCAGACTGCCCAATAACCACCTTGCAGCAGTCTATTGTAGGTACCTTATTGTTTACGATAAAATGCAGGCAAGGTTTCAAAGAATCCGCACTACAATTATCCGCCCCCGCGTTGATCTGCCTAAGTTGTCCTCCGAAAATCACCAGCATTAAGGATATGATGGCCATGTTGATTGCATTCACAGAAAGCTTTCCCATTTGTTTGTAATATATGAAGAATTTAGATGATGTTCGTTCTTGAGAAACAGAACTTTTATTCAATGAATTCTGTCTTGGCTTAGTAATATACAGAGGCATATATCTCTTTATAGTAGGAGTGAATGACTATAGAATAGGCTTTCTTAACATTTAAGGCTTTAAATATAAGATAAACCCTTAGCTAATTAACTTAATCCTATCAATGTGCAGCATTTGCGTTTTGAATACAAAACACCTTATTAATTACTCCTTAATCTCACCTTATCTCTCATGCAGATTTTTCATTTTGAATTTTTATTATCATAATGTTAGGATAAATTGTTGGCATCATCAGTATTATCGTTAACACCCTCCCTTCCTCAAGTGCGAGGGCTTCTGTACTCAACCTCGTCAGGGAGAATGCTCCACTTTCTTGTTTATTTTCCTTTGTTTCCTTTTCAACTTTCTTGCCTTTTGGCCTCTCTTTGGACTGGAAAACTTGGCATAATTCATCTTTTGTTTTGTTGGCTTGAAGTAGGGTGACTTCCTTTGCTTTTTCTTGTGGGTCACCAGAATCCATCCATCATCATCTTGATTGACAGACTTCATGGATCTTTTCACTTCCGCAATGACTATTGTTTGTTTGGGAGAAGTTCCGGATTCTTTCTTGGCTATGGGTAGAGAGTCGCTGGATTTAATCTCAATGGGGTCAAGTGATCCGAATTGAATGGTCACGCCGTGACCATTTGCCGGCTCTACTACGGTGATTTGATTCGTGCTTGCCTTCTCTTCTTCAAGCACAATTTTTCCTTCCTCAGCCAAACGCATAACTTTGACCTTGAAGAGAAAGCATTTTTCGATGGGATGACCAGATAATCGGTGATATTTGCAATATTTGCCTTCATGAGCTCTCGCTACATCTTGTGGTCGCTTTGTTTCTGGAAGCTCGATGAGCTTTAATTTTAGTAATTCATAAAAAATTGCCGGTACGTCTGAATCGAAGAATGGATACGTCCTTTGTTGCCTCTCGTTCAAGGTAGGCCTATGCCTTTCACCTTGTCGCGGTTCAACCTTCCTCCACTCGGGCTGGATTGGCGTCGGGTTGTTAAATTTTACAGGAGCTACGGTGGTGGCGTTCGACTCCTTCTTCTCCGTTCTGGGAGAAGCTTTCATAGACTTCTTAATTTCTTGTTTTTCTTTCCCCTTTCTCGGATCCTGAACAGGGGCCTGTCCTCCATTGAATTCAATGCTTAACTCCATATCGTGGGCACGAGTGGCTAACTCCTCAAATGATTTTGGGAGAATCCCTTTAAGGATGTATTGCAATCCCCAGTGCATGCCCTGGATGCACATCTCGATGGCAGAGGCTTCAGATAATTGGTCTTTGCAGTTAAGGCTTAGACTTCTCCATCTGTTAATGTAATCCACGACCTTCTCTTCTTTCCACTGGCGGGAGTTGGTCAGCTCCACCATACTCACAGTTCTACGAGTGCTGTAGAAATGATTGAGGAAGATCTACTCCAGTTGCTCCCAACTATCCAGAGAGGCAGGGGCGAGATCAGTGTACTAATCAAAGGCATTGCCTTTGAGAGAACGCACAAATTGCTTCACCAGATGATCTCCATAGGTCCCAGCATTGTTGCAAGTTTCAACAAAATGGGCGACGTGCTGCTTCGGGTTGCCCTTCCCATCGAACTGCTGGAAATTTGGTGGTTGATAACCGGCAGGCATTTTCAGATTATCGATCATTTGGGTGTATGGCTTGATGTAAGTCTGAGACGACTTTACGGACCCTCCAACCTTGTCGTTGATCGTCCCCATGATGAACTCATGCAGTTGGCTGATCGGAATGGTTCCGTCGGGGGAGATCATCAGATTGCTTGCCAAGGTAAAGGACTTGGAGGCTTCATGATCCTTGGAAGAGTTTTCTGGGGCAGCCTTCGAGTTGTTCGCCACATGCAGAGACCTGAAGGCTTCTTGGTGTTTGGAAGTGACATCGTGTTCGTCCTCTTCATCATGCACCACTTCTTTTGACTTGCTTGCTTCCCCAACGGAATCGATCTTGCTGGCGAGCTTTGAAATTTGCATGTCTTGTGTCTGAACATGCGACGTGAGGGCCTTAATGGCCTTCGTGAGGCTAGCAATATGCTCCTCGAGAGTTGTGGAATTCGTCATCATTACGTCCATAGCCATTGGTGACGTAGGTCTATCAGAAGCTTCATGCGGGAAAAGGAGGTTGATGCCAAACTCTTTTGACATGCTTCGAGTGATAGGTCCAGAAAGTTGTCATTGAGATGAAGAAACAGCCTTAGCAGCAGCAACCTTCGTAGTAGCGCCCTTCAAAGCCACAGTCTTAGCAGCAGCAGCCTTCGGAGCGGTAGAAGCAACCTTTGATGCCATTTGTTCTTGACTTCTTTGGAAAGGAAAGATGAAAGGAGAGATGGGTCCCACTGGGCGTGCCAGAAATTTGTAACGTAAATTTCATGTTAATCCCTGAAAATAACAAAGAAAACACAAAATTGTAACAAATGAAATTTTATTAATTTGTGAAATAAAAAGGTTACAATCTCTTGAATCCTTTGATTCTCCTCTTAAATTGTTGACAATTATTGGACTCCCGGATTTAGCGGAAGATCTTGACTTTGGTTGATTTCCTCCGGATATGGCGGAAGAATTTGACTTTGTGGTTGATTAATCCCGGATATGGCGGAAGACCAGACTTTGGTTGATTCCTCCCGATTATGGCGGAAGATCTTGAATCTGTGGTTGTTCTCTCCCGGATATGGCGGAAGATATTGACTTTGTGGTTGGTTTCTTCCGAATATGGCGGTAGAATGTTTGATTTGGGTGGAGATTTGAAGAAGTGCTTTGACTCACCTTCGCCCTCCTGATTGGGTTAGAAGATCCTCGAAGCCGGTTGAAGAACTCCGGATTTCTTGGTGGATGATCTTCAAGTGATGGTTGAAGAACGCCGGATTTGATGGAGAATCCTCAAAGATTGAAGAACACTTGAATGCTTCTTGTGCCCCCTAGATCCCTTCCTTCTGGTGCTTGAATGCTTGAATGGAGTGCTTGATGCTTCCTCTCCAATCTTGAATCCTTGTGTGCTTCCGCTTTCTGTGTTAATGCTCTGTGTTTTTGTGTGTTTGCAAATGACCAAGGCCTCTCTTATTTATAGTGCTGGATGAGTGCATTGGGAGTAATTCGCATTTAATGCTTTCACAATCATTTAATGTGTTCACACTCTGATTGATTCTCATAATATCCGCATTTAATGCGTCCAGACTCTCCTGATTGGCTCTAGCAATTTGTACACAATCTCTGCATTTATTATAAATCAATAAAATCTCCTAATTAATTGATTTTAAGAGATTTTTATATTATCTACCAATATTTAATGTTGGAAATAATATAAAAATACCTAGATTTTATGGCATGTGTAGTATGTGACAAATATAATATGTCACATATATATTTTATATACCTACATAGCCATTTAATTATAAATAATTAAATCTCTAAATTTCTAAGAGATTTTAATTAATAATTTATTTTACATTATTCCCTAATATATATATTTTAAGGAAATAATATAAAATAAATTTAACTTAGGACAAATGTATTATGTGACATAATTGATGTGCCACGTAAAATTTTTGTATCTACAACCCGTTTTAATTGTAGTTGACCATTTACTTTCTTGTTTTATTGTAGACTTAGGTCAAGATAATCATAGCTTATCGGTACTTAACCTCACAATCCTCGTGGGATCGACCTTGACCACTTAGCTAGACTATATTCAACCCGGTATACTTGCCGGTAATATTGGACACCTAGAAAAGTCGATCAATCGCCAACAAAGTTTTCAAAAGCAACATAAACATCAAAGAAATATTTTTTTCACAAGGTAAATATCCAAGTGTATTATTGAAAAATCATCATTTAAACTTACATAATATTTATATTTATGAATGGAAGTCATTGGAGCATAAATCACAGTGGACAAGACCAAAATAGAATTGCTAGAATGTTCAGACCGTGTGAAAGGTAATTTACTTAATTTACCTAACTGACAACTTTAACAAACATTTCAAAGTTTTATTTTTTCTAACGTTAATGTGACTTGATCTCTGAGTGTGAATTTGGCATAGCTGAAGTCTGTGAGTTGAGTTAAGTGATGGTGAGCAGGGACGGAGCCAGGAAATTTTACCAGCGAGAGAGTTTTATTTTTTCTAATGTCAATGTGACTTGATCTCTGCGTGTGAATTTGGCGTAGCTGAAGTCCGTTAGTTGAGCTGATCAGTGATGGTGATTGGTGAGTGTTCAAGTCTGGGAAGGTCAGCTGAAGTGGTGTTCAGCTGAGTTTTCTTGTCATCCAAATGGTGTCTGCTGTGTCTGTTGAACGCATCTGTGTCATCTTTACATTTGAGTGGGTTATATTTGGTGGAGTCAGTTGAGCTGAGTTCACATATGGGGTAATTTAGTCAGTCTATTAGTGTGTCATTATGGCGGCTAGGGTTAGTGTTCTATAGCTATAAATACGTGTCTGTTGTAACCTACATCACATAATCGATCTCCTCATTTCTGCCCGTGGACTAGTGGGTATATTGCCGTAAAACACGTTAAATTATGTGTTCTTATTTTTTGTATGTTTGGTTTGATTGTTTAATATATGTTCTTTATTAAATATGGTAATTCTCTACGATCCGTTACGACATAACACATCATTAAGTCCTTTATTTTTTTATATTTGAACTGCTTTTAACTGAGGGTGGCCAACCCTTTGGCGCCACCGATATGTGGTGCTTAGTTTTGATCCGCCAGCTACCAAGGCTTTTGGTTTACTAGTAAGGACGACATAGAGATCATCCTTGAGTGTCCCCTTCTTTATGACTCGACCTGTATCCTTTTCCTTTATACAAAATCCATAGTACATACATGTATTATGATAAAATGGAACAAGATAGGTAACAAAGATAGGTATACAATTTATAAAACTGTATTCAAGTATTATGATCATATTACAATGGAATTCTAGCTTATTATCCAAAACACTAAATTAGCTGCAACGAGGCCATTGAAGATGACAAGATTGTAAAACCCCTTTAAAACCAGGGTATTTTGTTATGGGGCGGTAGACCGGATTATTCATGAAAGCGCAGAAGCAATCAGACTGCCCAATAACCACCTTGCAGCAGTCTATTGTAGGTACCTTATTGTTTACGATAAAATGCAAGCAAGGTTTCAAAGAATCCGCACTACAATTATCCGCCCCCGCGTTGATCTGCCTAAGTTGTCCTCCGAAAATCACCAGCATTAAGGATATGATGGCCATGTTGATTGCATTCACAGAAAGCTTTCCCATTTGTTTGTAATATATGAAGAATTTAGATGATGTTCGTTCTTGAGAAACAGAACTTTTATTCAATGAATTCTGTCTTGGCTTAGTAATATACAGAGGCATATATCTCTTTATAGTAGGAGTGAATGACTATAGAATAGGCTTTCTTAACATTTAAGGCTTTAAATATAAGATAAACCCTTAGCTAATTAACTTAATCCTATCAATGTACAGCATTTGCGTTTTGAATACAAAACACCTTATTAATTACTCCTTAATCTCACCTTATCTCTCATGCAGATTTTTCATTTTGAATTTTTATTATCATAATGTTAGGATAAATTGTTGGCATCATCAGTATTATCGTTAACACCCTCCCCCTCCTCAAAAATCTGAGGACGAAGTTGGAGGCGAAGTTTGTGTTAGAAGAAGTGGAGAGCTGCCTTAATTGGTAGTAGGTTTGGTGAGCAGTGTCGCTACTCGGTGAACTATGGTTACATGATTAGTAGTGAGAGAGCATTGTGCCCCCTTTTCTCAAACATAATATAGTCCAACTCTATGTACTTACTTCTAGCGTGAAAGACAGGGTTGATAGTCGTGTGGAGGGCACTGACATTGTCACAATAAATCGTTGGAGGTGACTTTACGGGAACAAAGAGCTCAGTGAGTATATATGTATTGTAACCAGTTGAGAATTGGGCAAAGGCATGTGTTTAGCTTCCATAGGAGGAGTGTGCACAGGCGTGTAGTCCAAAAGATATGTGGATAGTTGTTAGTGGTATTCTTTCACGACAATTTGTATAAATTTCATCACTTCTACCGTATAATCTAGTCGTGCAAACGACGTTAAACAAAAACGTTACCGGGAGGCAACCTGTAAAAATTTGGTATCTTATTTTTGCTCTTTTGTGAGGCCAGGTGTTGCCGATGATCTTTTTGTCTCTACATTTTGGTTGACACTTTGCTCGTACTTGGGATTGCTTACATTTCATTGGTTGTCTTTCATGTTCATGCCACCCACCCTTTCTTTTATAGCATCCCGGTACTTGTTTTGACTAGTTTTGATTCACTTTTGTTTCCTTAACTACCTTCTTACCACTCACTTTACATTGGGGACAATACAAGTTCTTAAGTAGGAGTGGGAACGTAGTTAGTCCTTCAACGGGTAATATCATTAAATGCATGAGAAACACTTAGCTTTGATAATTTTCGATTATTTTAAAGCATAACAAACCACCTTTGTGAAAAGATATGGTTTTGCAATTGATTGAGTGAGTACTTCAACGAAATGTATAACCTTGTTGACGTGTAAGTGCATTTTAACCATGAATCTTTGATTGTAGTATGAATTCTTTGAGTACGTATATTCCGATCTTTTGTTAACATGTAAACTATCCTGTTAACAAATTATTTCCAACTTGACAATTTAAAACCGACTTTTCAAGAAATAAAATATTATTTATATATTAACACATATTTCCTTTTCAATTCTTTCAATCGTAATTCTAATTCGTTTGACAACCCTTTTTTTTAGAAGAAGTGGTACAATTATCTCATTTGTCCGAAAAGGGCTTGTGATTCATACCTAATGTTCAGATCTCCTATCCGGATTTCAATTTTTTTTTAAATGGAAGTCTTTGAAATTTTAGGCATTCTATCTATTTATGGAATGGGTGATAGTCGAAGGGTTTTTACTCAGGGAATCCTTGACTTCCGATTTGACCTATGGATGAATATGCAAGCATACGTTTCATGCTTGTTTGAGTAATAGCAATGAGATTTCCAAATATCATGCTAAGAATAGCTAAGATTTCCAGAAGAAGATGTCATTCATTTGTTGAGAAATAAAAAGGAATATCGAAAATTCGAGTGGCTAAATAGAAGCAGGTCGACGAGCAATGACACGAAATGTACGTCTTGGTGGAAAAATATGGGTAAGAATATTTCCAGACAAACCCTTTTATGCAATCATGCAAGAATGCTTCCATAGCAACTAGAACTTAGGCTTGATATCCTTTCGAGGCGAAATAGATAGGTGTTTGGAGTCGGAGTTAAGGTTGCAAGTCATGTCATTTATTTGACTCGACCATAGCCAAATGGCCTTCCCGTACGTATTTTCCACCTGTCCCATCTCAGCCTTTTTCGAGTGGCGAGACCCCACTCGAAACTAGACAGTCGTGTTTAACCTCATTATAATCCGACCCTTAACCTAATTTTGGTCTACATTCCCTTGATGTCCCGCAAGTTTAACAAGTTTCTATGTATTATTGTGGTGACGATATTAGAAGTTGGGCAAGAGTTGGATAGCTTTGTTTGGCACGAGTTGAGATGGTATCCATCGAAGTTCGAAGTCTTTTGGCAACTCGAAAAAAAATCAAATATTCTCCGAAAGTTCAAAATCAATAAAGCTCAATGAAGTTGTGAATAAAGTTCAATAAATGGTTAGTCTTGAAGCAATTTTGAAGGACAAGTTCTACTAGTCAAGTAACTCAACCTTTGGGAAATTGCGTTGATTTGAAGCGGTGTTTCTTATTTCTTTTGTTCTTTGTTGAAGTGGCCACCTCGATGATTTTTGCGAAAGAAGAAGAATAGAAAATTCGTCATTTTGGAAGTGAAGGCGAGGAGGTTTGCTACCTTGCAATTGTTCTCTTTGATTTATCCTTTTTACCCTTCGCTTAGCCAACACCCGAGCCTAACATTGCAAGTTTTCAAGTCATACCCGATCTAACCTCTTGACTCCGAATGCCTCGATTAGTGGAGATTGGTATCATTCTTAAGAATATGGATTGCACCTAACAAGTCTTGCATGCATGATTTCATAATTGTTTGATTGGTAAGAATTTTGAGGAATATTCACACACACACACACACACACACACACACTCCACTACTTTCTTAGATTACGGTTAACATGAGGTTATAGGTCCGATTGGTTGCATCGTCTAGTTGGGCTCTTACTTCTTGATGTTGTATGCCCAGATATCTTGACTTGAGTTGTTTTGTCGCTTTAATTGCTCGAGGACGATCAAAAGCTAAGTGGTGAGTGGTTGATGTAAGTCAACTAGATGCTATATTTCACGATGTTTTATCCCTATTTCTCATGCATTTATTGATGTTTTCGTATCAATTCAAGTCATTATTTGCTTAGTTTCATCCAAATATGTAGATAGTAATTATTATATAAAATATCATTTTTTGATAGGTTTTGTATCGGTTATAGTAACCGGAGCGTCGTTTCGGGTTTACGCTTGGTATTTTGGTGATTTATTGTAGGATTGTAGGTTAAACAATAGCCCTAGTGACGACACGTGTTGAGCATAAACACGTCTTTTGAGGGCTAGAAGAGTATTCCGGAATCTTACGAGTTCAAATGGATGATTTGTCGTTAGTGCTTCTACCGTAGCATATCTGCAATGGACATTTGACTCTATTTGGAGGGGTTTTTTGGAGATGACTTCTTAATTAGAGTTGTAGATAAAGAAATGAGATTTCTAACGCATCTTCAATCAAGTCAATCGGAGTTCTACAACTCAAGTTATCACCATTTTACTGAACTGCTGTGAAGATTGGCTTCCGCCGGACTTATAGTGGCGGACGCCAAAGTTGCCAGAAGCTATCAGAGATATTTTGGTGACATAGGCGTCCGCCGATGCATCGCAGAAGCATTTTTCAGCATAAAAACTTCATTCTGGATTTAATTTTAAAATCTTCTTCCATTTCACTTACACCCCCACTCTCCAAGCTTGAAGACAACTTCCCCAAGGGCTCTTCTAGCCCAATCTTAGCAAGATTTTAATCATTAAATTTTGTAATCTTAGAAGAATTTCCCCTTGCTTTGGTGTTGATTTTGTGAAGAAATTTTTCATCTTTTGATGTAATTTTCCTCAATGGAAGAACCTTGAAGAGTAAATACAGTTATTCTCTTTAGAAATTATGGCAATCTTGTGGGTAAATTATTCTTTTATTATTTCTAGTTTTATGTTAGTAGTTATGAAGTTCTTAAGTGACAATTTGACCTTCATAGCAATGGAAGGCTAGTCTTCTACTAGCCAAGATGATGTATTTGTGATAGTTATTAATCTCTATTAATAGAATGGAAATGTTTGTTCATATTTCATAGCTTCAAGTGTTGTTGCTATCTTTTCCTATTTGCATTGTATTGTTTGTTTGTATTGGATTGATCATCTAACACTTGCACACACTCACTTAGTTGAGAACGAAAGGAGATACTACGTGTGGGAAAAGAGATAGGAGAACCGGAAGGTAAAATTGACCTTAAGTGGAACTCAATTTCTTATCTGGGGGTTGTTGTTTATTCATTGCACTCAAGAACTTAATCATGTTGAATCATTAGGTCTAGGGTTCTTAGACCAAAAGAGGAGGCATAGAGTAATTTCGTACACTCGTATGAGGGGGGATTACTAGCTTAGGAGTGCACCGATTACACACACTTGAACACCATTGGAAGGTATACTAGTAGAGATTAGCTTGATCATTGCACTGTCTTGGTTAGGTCTTTTATCATTTGATCACCCGTTTTAATTGTAGTTGATTAAGCAGCTTGATCTTAGACCATTTACTTTCTTGTTTTATTGTGGACTTAGATCAAGATAATCATAGATTTTCGATACTTACCCTCACAATCCTCGTGGGATCGACCTTGACCACTTAGCTAGACTACATTCAATCCGGTATACTTGCCGGTAATATTGGACACCTAGAAAATTCGATCAATTGCTAACAAAGTTTTCAAAAAGCAACATAAACATCAAAGAAATCTTTTTTTTTCACAAGGTAAATATCCAAGTGTATTATTGAAAAATCATCAGTTAAACTTAGATAATATTTATATTTATGAATAGAAGTCATTGGAGCATAAATCACAGTGGACAAGACCAAAAATAGAATTGCTAGAATGATGAGACCGTATGAAAAAGGTAATTTACTTAATTTACCTAACTGACAACTTTAACAAACATTTCGGAGTTTTATTTTTTCTAACGTCAATGTGACTTGATCTCTACGTGTGAATTTGGCATAGCTGAAGTTTGTGAGTTGAGCCGAGTGATGGTGAGCAGGGACGGACCCACGAAATTTTTCCAGTGGGGGAGTTTTATTTTTTCTAACATCAATGTGACTTGAACTCTGAGTGTGAATTTGGCATAGCTGAAGTCTGTGAGTTGAGATGAGTGATGGTGATTGGTGAGTGTTCAAGTTTGGGAAGATTAGCTGAAGTGGTGTTCAGCTGAGTTTTGTTGTCATCCAAATGGTGCCTGCTGAGTCTGTTGAATGCGTCTGTGTCATCTTTGCATCCGAGTGAGTTACATTTGGTGGAGTCAGTTGAGCTGAGTTCACATATGGGGTAATTTAGTCAGTCTATTTTTGTGTCATTATGACGGCTAGGGTTAGGGTTCTATAGCTATAAATACGAGTCTGTTGTAACCAAGATCACATAATCTATCTCCTCGTTTCTGCCTGTGGACTAGTGGATATATTTCCGGAAACCACGTTAAATTATGTATTCTTGTTTTCTGTGTGTTTGGTTTGATTGTTTAATATATGTTCTTTATTAAATCTGGTAATTCTCTACGATCCGTTATGTCATAACACATCATTCAGACCTTTATTTTTTTTTATTTGAACTGCTTTTAACAGAGGGTGGACAACCCTTTGGCGCCACCGATATGTGGCGCTTAGTTTTGATCAGCCAGCTACCAAGGCTTCTGGTTTACTAGTAAGGACGATGTAGAGATCATCCTTGAGTGTCCCCTTCTTTATGACTCGACCTGTATCCTCATTGAGATCATCATTGAACGCCCGTCCAGTGCAAAATTTTCAGGCAACCGCCCGTTTGGTATGTTGAACGCACGTTCAGGTTCCAATTTTTTTTTAATTTGATTTTTAATGCTTTATGTGACATGGATATTTTCATACGAGCTTCTGTGGCTAATTATTTTTACGTAGATGTTCTGAACTTGCATGTTTATATCTTTCCATCTACTGATCCATGTTAAATAATTGATTAATTTTTATATACATGCTTCATTAATTAACATGGATGTTTTATTGTGAGCCTCTGTGGCCTTTGTATATGCGTAGATGTTCTGTTCTTTCACCGTTATGGTTTTCTTTCCATCTATTGCAATCCATGTTGAGTAATTCACCTAGCTAGACGTGATTCCAAATTTGACTTATCTTTTTGTTCCTTTTGTCGCCTATCTCGGTGTTAGGGTTGTTAAAGCGCACGCCTCACACTTCACATGGCAAGCTTTCGTGGCTTTGCATAATCGAATTTTGTTGCGCTTTCGTGGCGTTATTGAGTAGACGTTTATATTCTTGACCGTGCTTAGATTAGGCGACATCTATGGAATTAGTTGGGCTAGTTTATTTTCTTTATTTTCGTTTTGCCTTTTTAGTATAGTTGCATATCATTTAGTTGCATTGTATTTTATTCTTTTTTTTTTTCTTTTTTATTTTTATTTATCTTTTTAGTGCACTCTAGCCCTACTACTTTGTAGTGTCCTCTATCCTTATTTTTTTGATAAATCTTGTAATGCGCATTTACACTTTCATTTGGAGTTTGATATTTATATATGCACATGTGGTCCATATTTGTTTTGTAAGCTTCTGTGGCTTTATGTTTGACGCTTAGATGTCCTGTGTTTTGCCTGTGTGGTGATTTTTCCATCTGAGCAATTATTTCTTGTGCTTATATCAAACTTTTCTGCGCAATATGATATATTTTTCCCTTGTGTTCCCCGAGGTCCGTTTTGTTTTGTTTTTCAAGTGTGCAGGATATTTTCGATAGCAATTGTGAGCTTTTAGATGAATTCAGTTTTCCGGTGGATGGTCCACAGTCTACTGATTTCTTCACGCATTTCTGGATCTGGATCTAGACCACTTTCAGAATTGCCACCTTCGAATTACAATCAGCTAAGTACTTCATTTCTTTTTAAATTCTGCACAACCTGAGGACATGTTGTGGTTTAAGTGTGGGGGAGGGAATGATTTGATGTGTATCTATCATTTGCTTATATTATGATTCTATGCTGAAATGAGCTAAAAATTTTCAAAATTTTTGTTTTGTCCCGAGTAAGCAATGTATATTTTTGTTCGGTTTTAATATTCATTGATGCTATATACCGTATGTCCAGTAAGTTAGTTGTTTCACCCGATATATATTTTTCACGAGCCATAGTGAACGATGAGCTAATTTATAAAGTTATACCCCTTTTGACTAGTGATTCTTGATTATCTTATAAGTCGTGTGTTTAGTGCTCTTTTATATCTTGAGATTTATAATAGTTTGTGTTTAGAGCCAAAGTATGATATACTGTGAATATCTGAGGTTTGAATGTGATAAGTAACACGTAACTTATTGTCAAATGAAAAAGTTGAGTTTATAATGAAGAATTATTGGGTGTGTCGAAAGCTGGTCGATGATTGGAGTGCGATAGGGTATACTACGTATGTCCTATACCACTATGATGACCAAAAGCTCAGGACGGTCGGAAGAAGTCGCCTTATGATTTGAGTAAGGTAGGTATATCTCGAATGTCCTATTCTCGCTATGACAGGCAAGAGCTCATTCATTCGATGTGTGTTTAAAAGTGAAATAGTTAAATCAACTTATATAAGAAGTGGTATGAATGAATGAAAGACTTAGTTATCGTCTATCTTATCCCCAGTATAAACCCATGTGAGATATGTTTGTAGGATTATCCTCTCGAGTATGTCGAAAGGTCCTAAATGTATTCAATCATCTTTTTTCGGGATATGTCACGTTTTGTAGGGTACATCTTATAAGTATCGATTATCTCTAGTTTGAAGGGGTATTAACTAGTTTGCTTGAAATTTTCAAGTTTGGACTTAGTGGAAGTTTGTTATGGCTTTGCACACACACCGGGGTGAACCTCTAAGTTATTGAATATGCGTTATATGTCTTTGAGATGTCTATCTTTTTCCGAGCCTTGGTTTCGCTTTTTTGTTTTGCTTGGGACGAGCAAAAGCTAAGTGTGAGGGAGTTGTTTAGGGTGATTTTATGTGATTTATATCGTTGTATTTAGTAACAAATTCCTCCATATTAAGTATAATTTGCATAGAAATTAAGGGTTTAATCGAATTATTGAGCAAATGAGTTTTAAAAGTATTAAAGTGCAAAATCGAGCTAATTACGTGGTTTTATTGGTGTTTTCTATCTATATGTATGATTTTACATTTTGCATGTTTTTGTCGTGTTGTAGGTACATTTGCATGGCATAGGATGAGCTAAAAAAGATATTCAATTGAAGGTTAGATTGAAGGAGAAAGATGCAAGTGAAACTTGGAATGAAGATTTAGAAAAGCCGAACGAGCGTTCAAAATTATATAGGACGGGCGTCCATCGCCTCAAACGTGGAGTCCAGATGAATAGAAAGGATAAATATGGGAATATCTTTATTTCTATTTTATTAGGGTTTAAGCTTTTCTAATAATAACCCTAAGTCGGCAAAACTACTTATAAAAGGTGGCATGCAGCAGAAAACGAGAACATATACACCTGGAGACGAACACAGCGCAAGAACCGAGGAGCCGACCACTCGGTCGACCGAGTGCCCCTGCTCGGTCGACCGAGCCATATTTTTTTTTTTTTTTTTTTTTAGTTTATTTTCTTGTTTCCCGACGATGAATAAAGGCTGAGCAGTCCGATCAAGCTCTGTGAAACCTGTTTCAGCGACGAACTCGATTTCAATTCTTGGATGTTTTGTAAGTTTAATTTAAAGTTGTCTTCTTTTCTATGATTAATCGTTATCTTGCAAATTAAATCGAGAGATGTTTGCTTGTTGATGTTTACCGTATGACGATAGTCGGTGTAAACTTGATCACCATAGGAAAGAGAAGAGCTTTAACCTATTTAACGAGAGTTGTTAGGTTAGGAGTCTCAGTTCATCATGAATCACAATTTTAGTTAATTCATTACAAGGTTATCTTAGAAAGAGATGAGAGGATATCATCATCACGGAAAAGATGAGATTTTGCATTCGTTTATTTTATCAAGTTGTACTTGTTCTACCTTCATGTTTTATGTCATGAGTTAATAGAACTTAGAAATACGAGAGTTAATAAGTTCATTAGATTATCGTGAAGGAGAGTAGCAATAATTATTCCAACAAACGAGAGTTGAGGGATAATGTTGTTAGATTAGGGTTTTTAAATCCGTATCTTTGCTTTGTAAATGCGTTAGTTAAACCGAGAGGTAAACTAATTAATGGCGTGATAAATCGAGAGAGGAAACGCTTCTTTAGATAAGATTTAAATCCAAGGAAACTTGTGAATGAATGTTTGTATTTCTTATTACTTTCGGTGGGGTGATGGTTGCGGGAATTGGTGGATCATTGCTCGTTCGTTATTTGTTCAGTGTTAGTTATTATGTTTCTTTGGTTAGTAGAATAAGTTTTATTTATTTTGTTCGCAAGTATTGTTTCCTGGCTTTGGATTGACAATCCTCTGTCCAGTTTATTTTATCGTTTTTAGTTTCGTTTTAGTAGTAACAATTTAGAAGAATTAATAAGATTAGATTCAACATCCCAATTCCCTGTGGATCGATACCCGTACTTACCCTACTATGCTAGCAATTACCCGATATTCGGTCGGTTAGGAGTTAGTTTGCATGTTAGGTATAGGTTTATAAATTATTATTTTTTGTTTAGTGATGCAAAATCCTTCGAGTAATCGTTTATTTCATTGGGGTGTATGTTTTTGATGCTAGTCGACCGATTGTGATTTGATATATGGGAGTGTATGTGATTCAATGTTTGAGTAAGCCTTGATTTTCTTGTTTTGTTTTGCTCGGGACGAGCAAAAGATAAGTGTGGGGGAGTTGTTAACGGTGATTTTTTACGATATATATGATATTATTCCGTAGCGATTTCCTTCGTATTTTAGTAATTTTTATAGAAAATTACATGTTAAATGGATTTATTGAAAGAATGACGTTTGAAGATGTCTAAGTGCAAAATCGAGCTTATTACGTGTTTTTATCGATGATTTTTCCATCAATATATATGGTTCTACATTTTGCATGTTTCTATCACCTTGTAGGTACATTTATATGGCATGGAAGGAGTTAAAACGATGTTTAACTGAAGATAAATGCATGGGGACGGGCGTCTTGTCCATTTCGGCTCGACTCAAGAAATTTACTTAAAGTGAACAGCGCCCACCCTACCAGGACGTGCGCCCGGAAGATCGAAAGGATAGACTTGGAATTATCTTTATTTTTATTTATTAGGGTTTAGACTTGCTAATAATAAAACCCTAAGTCGGCAAAACAAGTTATAAAAGGAGAGGCATCAGCAGAAAACGAAGAACAATTCATCCTGGAGAAAAGCTGCTGCACAGAAACCGAGAAGAGGCACACTCGGTCGACCGAGTGCTCCTTCTCGGTCGATCGAGCCATGTTTTTTTTTTTTTTTATATTTATTTTGTTTGTTCTTCTGGAGATGAGTAGAGGCTGAGGCCAGTTCGAGCAAAGCATGTGAAACCGTTTCTGCAACATCTTGATCTCAACTTTGGAATTGTTTTGTGAGTTTTTATTAAAGTTTGTATCTTTATTATGTTTATGTTGTTACGCAATTTATATCGATGGATTGTTGCTTATTGATGTTTAACGCTTGATGAGAATCGTTGTTAGACCTAGATCACCGTAGTAAAGATTAGATTTTTAACCTAAACATAACGAGAGTTGCTAGGTTAAATTTCTAGGTTGCTAGATTGAGAAATCTTACACCTTGGTTATGGAAGCGTTAATCTTTAAGATCGGGAGATGAAAGATTAATAGGCGAATTATCTACGAGAGTAGGAATTCATACCTTTGATAGGTGAACCACATCTTTATTAAATCTTCACTAAACAATCTAGAGAGGAAGTTGAGGGTTGTGAGATCGGTGGATCATTGCTTGTTCGTTTTCAATTTATTTGTTATCATCTTAGTAATTTTATTATCTTTTTAGAATAGAGTTATTTTCATTAGTTTGGCTCGTAGATATCTTTCCTGGCTTTGGATTGACAACCCTCGGTCCAGTTTATTGTATTCGTTTTAGCTTTGTTTTGTGTTTTTCGTGACGAACCTTTAGAAAAATTAAGAACTAGATACCCCGATTCCCTGAGATCGACTCCGGTTGTAATCGCTATACTACGATCCCTGCACTTGGGGTAAACCGGATTATTTTTATTACTTGTTTGTTTTGCTTAGCATAAAATCCGTGACAACCCTCCCTCCCTCAAATGCAGACGAAGTTGGAAGCAAAGTTTGTGTTAGAAGAAGTGGAGAGCTGCCTTAATTGGTAGTAGGTTTGGTGAACAGGTCTGCTACTTGGTGAACTATGGTTACATGATTAGTAGTGAGAGAGCATTGTGCCCCTTTTCTCAAACATAATATAGTCCAACTCTATGTACTTACTTCTAGCGTGAAAGACAGGGTTGATAGTCGTGTGGAGGGCACTGACATTGTCACAATAAATCGTTGGAGGCGACTTTACGGGAACAGAGAGCTCAGTGAGTATATATGTATTGTAAGCAGGTGAGAATTGGGCAAAGGCATGTGTTTAGCTTCCATAGGAGGAGTGTGCACAGGCTTGTAGTCCAAAAGATATGTGGATAGTTGTTAGTTGTATTCTTTCACGACAATTTGTATAAATTTCATCACTTCTACCGTATAATCTAGTCGTGCAAACGACGTTAAACAAAAGCGTTACCGGGAGGCAACCTGTAAAAATTTAGTATCTTATTTTTGCTCTTTTGTGAGGCCAGGTGTTGCCGATGATCTTTTTGTCTCTACATTTTGGTTGACACTTTGCTCGTACTTGGGATTGCTTACATTTCATTGGTTGTCTTTCATGTTCATGCCACCCACCCTTTCTTTTATAGCATCCCGGTACTTGTTTTGACTAGTTTTGATTCACTTTTGTTTCCTTAACTACTTTCTTACCACTCACTTTACATTGGGGACAATACAAGTTCTTAAGTAGGAGTGGGAACGTAGTTAGTCCTACAACGGGTAATATCATTAAATGCATGAGAAACACTTAGCTTTGATAATTTTCGATTATTTTAAAGCATAACAAACCACCTTTGTGGTAAGATATGGTTTTGCAATTGATTGAGTGAGTACTTCAACAAAATGTATAACCTTGGTGACGTGTAAGTGCATTTTAACCATGAATCTTTGATTGTAGTATGAATTCTTTGAGTACGTATATTCCGATCTTTTGTTAACATGTAAACTATCCTGTTAACAAATTATTTACAACTTGACAATTTAAAACCGACTTTTCAAGAAATAAAATATTATTTATATATTAACACATATTTCCTTTTCAATTCTTTCAATCGTAATTCTAATTCGTTTGACAACCCTTTTTTTTTAAAAGAAGTGGTACAATTATCTCATTTGTCCGAAAAGGGCTTTTGATTCATACCTAATGTTCAGATCTCCTATCCGGATTCCAAATTTTTTTAAAATGGAAGTCTCTGAAATTTTAGGCATTCTATCTATTTATGGAATGGGTGATAGTCGAAGGGTTCTTACTCAGGGAATCCTTGACTTCCGATTTGACCTATGGATGAATATGCAAGCATACGTTTCATGCTTGTTTGAGTAATAGCAATGAGATTTCCAAATATCATGCTAAGAATAGCTAAGATTTCCAGAAGAAGATGCCATTCATTTGTTGAGAAATAAAAAGGAATATCGAAAATTCGAGTGACTGAATAGAAGCAGGTCGACGAGCAATGACACGAAATGTACGTCTTGGTGGAAAAATATGGGTAAGAATATTTCCAGACAAACCTTTTTATGCAATCATGCAAGAATGCTTCCATAGCAACTAGAACTTAGGCTTGATATCCTTTCGAGGCGAAATAGATAGGTATTTGGAGTCGGAGTTAGGGTTGCAAGTCATGTCATTTATTTGACTCGACCATAGCCAAATGGCCTTCCCGTACGTATTTTCCACCTGTCCCATCTCAGCCTTTTTCGAGTGGCGAGACCCCACTCGAAACTAGACAGTCGTGTTTAACCTCATTATAATCCGACCCTTAACCTAATTTTGGTCTACATTCCCTTGATGTCCCGCAAGTTTAACAAGTTTCTATGTATTATTGTGGTGACGATATTAGAAGTTGGGCAAGAGTTGGATAGCTTTGTTTGGCACGAGTTGAGATGGTATCCATCGAAGTTCGAAGTCTTTTGGCAACTCGTAAAAAAATCAAATATTCTCCGAAAGTTCAAAATCAATAAAGCTCAATGAAGTTGTGAATAAAGTTCAATAAATGGTTAGTCTTGAAGCAATTTTGAAGTACAAGTTCTACTAGTCAAGTAACTCAACCTTTGGGAAATTGCGTTGATTTGAAGCGGTGTTTCTTATTTCTTTTGTTCTTTGTTGAAGTGGCCACCTCGACGATTTTTGCGAAAGAAGAAGAATAGCAAATTCGTCATTTTTGGAAGTGAAGGCGAGGAGGTTTGCTACCTTGCAATTGTTCTTTTGATTTATCCTTTTTACCCTTCGCTTAGCCAACACCCGAGCCTAACATTGCAAGTTTTCAAGTCATACCCGATCTAACCTCTTGACTCCGAATGCCTCGATTAGTGGAGATTGGTATCATTCTTAAGAATATGGATTGCACCTAACAAGTCTTGCATGCATGATTTCATAATTGTTTGATTGGTAAGAATTTTGAGGAATATTCACACACACACACACACACACACACACACACTCCACTACTTTCTTAGATTGCGGTTAACATGAGGTT
The DNA here is from genome assembly GCA_026214975.1 of Gentiana macrophylla. Classification (NCBI taxonomy): domain Eukaryota; kingdom Viridiplantae; phylum Streptophyta; class Magnoliopsida; order Gentianales; family Gentianaceae; genus Gentiana; species Gentiana macrophylla. The sequence goes on along the minus strand of CM047816.1, from coordinate 20,171,610 downwards.
ATAGGTCCGATTGGTTGCATCGTCTAGTTGGGCTCTTACTTCTTGATGTTGTATGCCCAGATATCTTGACTTGAGTTGTTTTGTCGCTTTATTTGCTCGAGGACGATCAAAAGCTAAGTGGGGAGTGGTTGATGTAAGTCAACTAGATGCTATATTACACGATGTTTTATCCCTATTTATCTTGCATTTATTGATGTTTTCGTATCAATTCAAGTCATTATTTGCTTAGTTTCATCCAAATATGTAGATAGTAATTATTATATAAAATATCATTTTTTGATAGGTTTTGTATCGGTTATAGTAACCGGAGCGTCGTTTCGGGTTTACGCTTGGTATTTTGGTGATTTATTGCAGGATTATAGGTTAAACAATAGCCCTAGTGACGACACGTGTTGAGCATAAACACGTCTTTTGAGGGCTAGAAGAGTATTCCGGAATCTTACGAGTTCAAATGGATGATTTGTCGTTAGTGCTTCTACCGTATCATATCTGCAATGGACATTTGACTCTATTTGGAGGGGTTTTTTGGAGATGACTTCTTAATTAGAGTTGTAGATAAAGAAATGAGATTTCTAACGCATCTTCAATCATGTCAATCGGAGTTCTACAACTCAAGTTATCACCATTTTACTGAACTGCTGTGGAGATTGGCGTCCGCCGGACTTATAGTGGCGGACGCCAAACGTTGCCAGAAGCTATCAGAGATATTTTGGTGACATAGGCGTCCGCCAGACCTATAATGGCGTCCGCCGATGCGTCGCAGAAGCATTTTTCAGCATAAAAACTTCATTCTGGATTTAATTTTAAAATCTTCTTCCATTTCACTTACACCCCCACTCTCCAAGCTTGAAGACAACTTTCCCAAGGGCTCTTCTAGCCCAACCTTATCAAGATTTTAATCATTAATTTTTGTAATCTTAGAAGAATTTCCCCTTGCTTTGTTGTTGATTTTGTGAAGAAAATTTTCATCTTTTGATGTAATTTTCCTCAATGGAAGAACCTTGAAGAGTCAATACAGTTATTCTCTTTAGAGTGGGTAAATTATACTTTTATTATTTCTAGTTTTATGTTAGTAGTTATGAAGTTCTTAAGTGACAATTTGACCTTCATAGCAATGGAAGGCTAGTCTTCTACTAGCCAAGATGATGTATTTGTGATAGTTATTAATCTCTATTTATAGAATGGAAATGTTTGTTCATATTTCATAGCTTCAAGTGTTGTTGCTATCTTTTCCTATTTGCATTGTATTGTTTGTTTGTATTGGATTGATCATCTAACACTTGCACACACTCACTTAGTTGAGAACGAAAGGAGATACTACGTGTGGGAAAAGAGATAGGAGAACCGGAAGGTAAAATTGACCTTAAGTGGAACTCAATTTCTTATCTGGGGGTTGTTGTTTATTCATTGCACTCAAGAACTTAATCATGTTGAATCATTAGGTCTCAGGGTTCTTAGACCAAAAGAGAGAGGCATAGAGTAATTTCGTACACTCGTATGAGGGGATTACTAGCTTAGAGTGCACCGATTACACACACTTGAACACCATTGGAAGGTATACTAGTAGAGATTAGCTTGATCATTGCACTGTCTTGGCTAGGTCTTTTATCATTTGATCACCCGTTTTAATTGTAGTTGATTAAGCAGCTTGATCTTAGACCATTTACTTTCTTGTTTTATTGTGGACTTAGATCAAGATAATCATAGATTTTCGATACTTACCCTCACAATCCTCGTGGGATCGACCTTGACCACTTAGCTAGACTACATTCAATCCGGTATACTTGCCGGTAATTGCTAACAAAGTTTTCAAAAAGCAACATAAACATCAAAGAAATCTTTTTTTTTCACAAGGTAAATATCCAAGTGTATTATTGAAAAATCATCAGTTAAACTTAGATAATATTTATATTTATGAATAGAAGTCATTGGAGCATAAATCACTGTGGACAAGACCAAAAATAGAATTGCTAGAATGATGAGACCGTATGAAAAAGGTAATTTACTTAATTTACGTAACTGACAACTTTAACAAACATTTCGGAGTTTTATTTTTTCTAACGTTAATGTGACTTGATCTCTACGTGTGAATTTGGCATAGCTGAAGTTTGTGAGTTGAGCTGAGTGATGGTGAGCAGGGACGGACCCACGAAATTTTTCCAGTGGGGGAGTTTTATTTTTTCTAACGTCAATGTAACTTGAACTCTGAGTGTGAATTTGGCATAGCTGAAGTCTGTGAGTTGAGATGAGTGATGGTGATTGGTGAGTGTTCAAGTTTGGGAAGATCAGCTGAAGTGGTGTTCAGCTGAGTTTTGTTGTCATCCAAATGGTGTCTGCTGAGTCTGTTGAACGCGTCTGTGTCATCTTTGCATCCGAGTGAGTTACATTTGGTGGAGTCAGTTGAGCTGAGTTCACATATGTGGTAATTTAGTCAGTGTGTTTGTGTGTCATTATGGCGGCTAGGGTTAGGGTTCTATAGCTATAAATACGAGTCTGTTGTAACCAAGATCACATAATCGATCTCCTCGTTTCTGCTTGTGGACTAGTGGATATATTTCCGGAAACCACGTTAAATTATGTATTCTTGTTTTCTGTGTGTTTGGTTTGATTGTTTAATATATGTTCTTTATTAAATCTGGTAATTCTCTACGATCCGTTACGACATAACACATCATTAAGACCTTTTTTTTTTATATTTGAACTGCTTTTAACAGAGGGTGGACAACCCTTTGGCGCCACCGATATGTGGCGCTTAGTTTTGATCAGCCAGCTACCAAGGCTTCTGGTTTACTAGTAAGGACGACGTAGAGATCATCCTTGAGTGTCCCCTTCTTTATGACTCGACCTGTATCCTTTTCTTTTATACAAAATCCATAGTACATACATGTATTATGATAAAACGGAACAAGATAGTTAACAAAGATAGGTATACAATTTATAAAACTGTATTCAAGTATTATAATCTTATTACAATGGAATTCTTTTTAATCTTATTACAATGGAATTCTAGCTTATTATCCAAAACACTAAATTAGCTGCAACGAGGCCATTGAAGATGACAAGATTGTAAAACCCCTTTAAAACCAGGGTATTTTGTTATGGGGCGGAAGACCGGATTATTCATGAAAGCGCAGAAGCAATCAGACTGCCCAATAACCACCTTGCAGCAGTCTATTGTAGGTACCTTATTGTTTACGATAAAATGCAAGCAAGGTTTCAAAGAATCCGCACTACAATTATCCGCCCCCGCGTTGATCTGCCTAAGTTGTCCTCCGAAAATCACCAGCATTAAGGATATGATGGCCATGTTGATTGCATTCACAGAAAGCTTTCCCATTTGTTTGTAATATATGAAGAATTTAAATGATGTTCGTTCTTGAGAAACAGAACTTAATTTTATTCAATGAATTCTGTCTTTTTGCTTAGTAATATACAGAGGCATATATATATATATATATATATATACTACTCCTCTTTATAGTAGGAGTTAATGACTATAGGCTTTCTTTAGATTTAAGGCTTTAAATATAAGATATACCCTTAGCTAATTAACTTAATCCTATCAATTAATGTACAGCATTTGCGTTTTGAATTAATACAAAACACCTTATTAATTACTCCTTAATTAATCTCACCTTATCTTTCGACTTGACCTGTATCCTTTTCCTTTATACAAAACCCGTTGTTACTAAAATTGCATTCAACATTGTTATTTTTTGTGAGTTGACTTACAGAGAGAAGATTTCTCCATTAAGTCTGGGCCAAAAAAACATTATGAATGTCAAGATTGTGCTTTTTAATCGTCATTAGAGCGTAAGAGCGTAAGAGCGTAAATTAGTAAACAGTAAACACACCTGACTCAGATATCAATATCATATGATTGGAGGTGTAGAATTTATAAAACTGTATTCAAGTATATATTATGATCTTAATACATTCGATTAATTTCTTTTTTCGAAACACTTAGCTGCAATTAGGCCATTGAAGATGACAAGATTGTAAAACCAGATGAAAACCAGGGTACTGAAATATCGGGCCGTAAACCGGATTTTTCATGTAAAGTGCAGAAGCAGTCATACTGATCTATAGCCACCTTGCAGCAGTTTATTGTAGGTACCTTATTGTTTATGATAGAATCCAAGCAAGGTTTCAAAGATTCTGCATTACAGTTATCTGCTGCGTTGATCGGCCTAAGTTGTCCTCCGAAAAACACCAGCATTGAAAATATGAGAGCCATGTTATTGATTGCATACCCAGGAAGTTTTGCCATTTGTAATATATATTTGAAGAGTGTTTAGATGAAGAGAAAATGTTTTGAGATGATGAATTGGTTGTTGAAAGAATTCAAGGAACTGCCATTTATATAGGGCATGGGTTGCTTATGAATGAATAAAAAAAGTTCAGGTATTTTTTTTTTTTTTTTTTTTTCTGATAATAACGAAAAATGACACTTTACGAAGGATGATGATTCTGCCACCGACAAATGCAAAGAAAAAATGTACCGAGAAATCATCCTGAGCCACACTTTGATTATTAAAATAAAATAAAATAAAATAAACAAGAGAAAATCCTACGCCTCACAATTGCACAAATCGGGGAATGTGTGGATATTTTCCGGGTACGTATCAGTTTTGCTTTTTCACAAATTTTATGTTGGACCTGGTGTAAATTCTAGTTGGTGCATCAAAACCAATAGGAATTCAACATTCTAAAATGGGCTCTTACCTGTAAAAACTTTTCACCAATGTATCCCTTTAAAAGTGCTGACTTGGTGGTCCAAAATTTGCACCTGGACCACCCTAAAATTTCACTTGCTTTTCGAAAGATTTTTAATTAAAATTACAGCATTTAAGATTTTTTTTTTTGCGCGGAATATGAAAGCTTAATTAACTAAACTACGGGAAGGGGAATCGAACCCTGGCCTCCAATCCCACTGGAGAGCCCTAGTGGCTTACCATTAGGATGAGCTTAAGCTCGACAACATTTAAGATTCATAGGGAGAAGGATAACTTGTATAAAATTTAAAAAGCTTAAAGAAAAAAAAAATCACGCATGCTTTGCTGTTTTTTTTCTTTTTCCTCCCTCAATTTTAATACTCATGTCTTTTGATCCAGATATTTAAACGTGTTGAAAATTTCAACATTTTTATTTTTATTTTTTCATTCTATTTTTTTTGAAACTTGGTTCGATATCGTTACACCGTTTTTCGTAAGATTCATTATCGAAATCTCAAAAAACGGTGAATTTTGACACTGAAATTCAACATTGGGGTTTCTTAAATTATGCGGATTGTGGTAAATGTGGTCTCGAAATAAAAAATAACAAAAAAAGTATAAAAAAAAGTAAAATAATTATCGATTTTTGAGTTATAGATTGAGATATATAAATGTTTAAAAACAGTGGATGAAAAAGAAATATATATATATATATATATATATATATATATATATATATATATATATATATATATATATATTTTTGGCGTAGATCCTCTGTTGTAATACACAACAAGGGTGCTGTTTGAAAGATTTAATAAAATAAAATAAATGAAAGGAAATCTGTTTTATTCAATGATCAAGTGTTGCCCCAATACATTATTATATAGTGCTTTGCCAGATAAGGGAAACTATTTAAAAATAAAAATACAAAATGCAAAAGCTGATAATTGAAACACTTTGACTTTTGTTTACTAAAGTGGCTGCTGCGTCTCCTTCTCTGTTTTATCCAATTTGAATCTTCAGATGAGTTTAAATCGAGGGGCATTATCTTAACACTGTGATCATTGTGATAGGGGTAAAATGGGAATTTACTGCCCAAACTAAAATAAAAATGTGATAGGGGTAAAATGGGAATTTACTGCCCAAACTAAAATTAAAAAAAACAATAAAACAATACATCATCAGCCAAATTTTTTCTACGGCCTGCTGTGTATACAGCAGGTGATACCGGCTCTTTATTTTTCCCTTAATGCGACAGAAGTGATAAGTAGCAGCGGCGTGTATTTTTTTTATACTCCCTCCGTCTCATTTTATTTGTCCTGTTTGACTTTTCACACAGATTAAGAAAGTGTAGTTAATGCTTTGAATCATATTAAATGATCTAATATTTTTACACTTATGCCCTTTAAGTTGTTGTTGGAGCATTTAATGCTACACATTTTTTATTGTAAATATTGTAAAGAGAAAAGGGTATTTGAAGAAATTTAGCAATTAATGTACAAAGTGCACACTTATTTTGGGACAAACCAAATAAAATTGGACGGAGGGAGTATATATATTTGTTCTTTAAAAGTTTTGAAAACATTGTCTGCTACTTAATTTAGATATCTTCTTCGTCCCTATAATTCATTTTCTTAATCAAAATTAAGGAAAACTACATGAATTGAAAAAAAACCCACTGAATAATGCTTTAATTTTATGATTTTTACAACATGACAATATCATTGTGATAATATTATTATGTACGGTTTTGATCTCTAAACTTGAATGTTTCCTTATGTACTTAATTGTATCCTATATTGTTTTACAACATGACATCAGTGAAGGTTTCAGAAAATTTGTTCAGTACGTAACACATACGGAGCTACATGTGGGGTTAAGGGGGTTAAGCCCATCCGACGGGGGAAAAAAAAAAAACACACTACAAAATCTATGTAATCCAACTTATCAAAACATCTAAATTAATCTCACCCGATTTTCCGAATATAGTCTACTAGCTCATCCAAGTTTCAATTCATGGCTCCGTCATTGATCAAGAGGGTCAATGTAAAGTAATAGCTTGCTCACCCTCATATAAGTGTTAGACATAAATATCTTGTCAACTCGGGTTAACCCTTTTAGACCAAGCGAGGACGAAGGTCTAAGCAGTTGACCGGATCATTTATGACTCATTTATCGCTACTAGGCCCGGGGTCTGGAAGCGTTACAGAATGATATTCAGAGATGACTATCAGACGGACGTAAGTGCCACACCGTGAGAGACGGTGGGGGTCACTTCTAGAAATCCTCTGGTCGAGACGAGACTCGGACAAGTCCTAGCCAAGTTCAGGCGAGGACGTCAGTCCCTTATAAGGGGGAGAATGTAAAGTTCCACATCTGTAAAGTAATAGCATACTCACCCCCATATAAGTGTGAGACATAAATGTGTTGTCAACTCGGGTTAGCCCTTTTAGACCAAGAGATGATGAAGGGTCTAGGGGCGTTACATAATGGTATTCAGAGTCGATATCAGACGGATTTAAGTGCCACACCGTGAGAGATGGTGGTGGTCGCCTCTAGAAATCCTCTAATAAGGACGAGACTTGGACAAGTCATGGCCAAGTTCTGACGAGGACGTCAGTCCCTTAAAAGAGGGAAAATGTAAAGTCCCATGTCAGTAAAGTAATAATCTGCTCACCCCATATAAGTGTGAGACATAAATGTCTTGTCAACTTGGGTTAGCCCATTTAAACCAAGAGAGGACGAAGGTCTAAACAATTGACCGGATCATTTATGACTCATTTAGCACTATCAAGCCCGAAGTCTGGAGGCGTTGCAGTCAATATTTTTTATGAGTAGTTTGTAATTCAACGGGGTCCATAATTTCTTTTAAAGATAAAACTTAAGCAGTTTATCATTTTTGCAGGGTCCGTACATCAGGGACGGACCCAACATGGTAAGGGTTGGGCCATGGCCCCACTCAAATTTTGATGCAAAATTACTAGTATATCCCTCTAATAATATTAACACTGTGTATGTATATATTTCGAACATTTCTAACCAAATTGTCCTTGTAGCTTAGTTGGTACATTGCTTAATTATTTGTATTAAGATTAAGATTATGATTTCAAATCTTGTTTGCTACATGCTTTTTTTTTTTTTTTTGTTTCTTTTCCTCCTTTCCAATGTTTGTAATTTATGTTTTATTTTCTCTTTTCTATTGTTTATAATTCATGTTTTCCTTTTTTTTATTAACATTTCTGAATTTTACAAGAAATTTTTTTACTACCACATTTTAGTGAGGTCTCGGCCCCCACTAAAATAAAATCCTGGGTCCGTCACTGCCGTACACCTCGTATGGATACACTTAAACCGCCCTTGCCAGCCACCGCATATCATGTATCTGTGTATCCATATCCACATATCTATATCGATCCTTGCAACCTAGACGGTTTTCGAGAAGTTTCTTAGGGGCGAGAAAAAGATTTTCCCTCATTCCTGTTGATGCAGAGATTGCTTACTAGCAACTAGGGGCTTTGTGGTTAATTCAATTACTTCGACTGCAGCGACTATCTCTACTGTTAGTCCTGGCTAGGATGTTGCTGGTCTTGAATCTGGAATGGAATGGGAGAGATATGGAACTGGGCGAAACCTACCGTGGGATAACTAAGTTGACAATACATTTATATCTCACACTTATATTCAATCATTTATTTTATTTTTTTTTGAATTTAAGATATATAGATGATTCTCAAGGGAAGTCTTTCCTTTTCATAGGGAAATACTTGTGTGAAGAGTGTATTTTGAGATAGAGTGACGGGTGAAACAGACAGAACTACACAGTTTAAATACAGAATGAAACTGTGTGGTTTATAGTGCTTCACACGGTGTCTTCACATATGTGGAGACGCCACACAAGTATTTCCCCTTTTCATGGGAGAAGTTATTGGGTCCAAATTTGTTTATTTGTCAAATCGATATAAATAGAAATACTACACAAAAACTTACCTTTTTCAGGAGCCTTCACTTGCGGAGAGCCTTTTTTTTCTCCTTCAATAAATGCACCGTAAAATGATAAAAAGACTACATTTTATTATAATATTGTACAAGTAGCAGATAACTCGCGCAATATGTACGGGACAATTTAGAGCCTACAATATAATGCGTAATACATGTGAATGTTCAATCATTTTTTTTATAATTTAATTTTTATTAGGGAGGGGGTGGGGATTTTTTATTCAGAGGATGAAGATTCGAACCCTGATTAATACCAAAAAAATGCAATAACCTTTAATCAATACCAAGAAATGCAATGACCTTTACCTAATGACCATTTTTTTTTTTTGAATGGCAGTAGACCAATTTTAATCCCTTGAATGTTCAATCATTTATTTTATATTGCCTTATCATATCATTAACTTATTAGTCTAGAATGATATAATATTACGACACAATATAATTCTCCTATCACTTTAAGGCGGATATATATATTGAATGGATTAAAAAAATCTCCACAAGACATGTGTATAATCCGAAAGTCATACACGTGGTCTTTTTGGGTCTCAATCGGATCATATTGGTATATAGGCCAACCCAAGCTTAGCCACTGTTGGGCCCCTTGCTCGAATGTTTCAGCCAGAATTAAGCCGACCTCATTCTGGTCGCTCTCATAGCTAGGGTTGCTAGATAATCTCAATTCAAACTCAACAGACATCAATCCAGCTCAGTACCAACTACCCGCAGCTCCAGATAGCCTGCATAACACATGGTGTCTACGGTCCCACATCACCGACCTGATGACTCGCTCATATTGGCCTTTCATGAAAAGGAACGGATCGTTTCTGACCTGACCTCCAAGGGCGGTTACAACTCCTTAATGGGCAAGATCCCACGAGTGATTCTTCATTAACTACTATGATCCTATGATTAATTCAATCCCTTGATATTAGCTTAATTGAGCCATTACTATCCCACGATGACATCAGAATGAACTTTAATCAGGGATTCACGCATCAACTCCCCCACGCGAGACTGCTATATAAACGACTCTTGTCATCTCTTTTAAAACTACGTTAATTGACTTGATCCCCATACATACTGATATGGAGGCAGTCTCAACGACACAACTATATATCATTAACAAAATCATCAATTCACTTGTTGAAATTCTCTCAAAAGAATTCGATTACCCATTAAACAAAACTCGACGATTTCCAAACATCGTCACACCTGTAGAGTGCTCAATATAGCTTCAACTTTTATTCGTTTAGGGAATTTTCGGAAATTAAATTCATTCACTCGTCACTATCTTTTTGTTTACATTCTAACTTCTTTAAGAAACTGCCATCTTCATCTTGCTTTAGCAAGTGTTTTTTCTCCTTACAGCAAAATTACATCTTTTACGAAAGAAGGATGATACATACACAGAAATTTACATAGAAAATTGTATAGAAAAGTGATCTAACCACACATTTACCAACAAGAAATTACAAAAAACCCAAAAAGAAAAAAATTCCCACTTTTGGATCATTCTTCGATGCATTTTTGTGTGCACAAAGTTTGTGCCTAAATACTTTTCCTTTACGAAATACCATTTTCTCGTTTCTTACCTTTTTCAGTCCTTGAAATTTTGAAAAATAATTAAAATATTCTCCTTTTTCTGAACAAAGAACATTTCATACTTGCAAAAAAAAAATCCCACACGCCACGTAATTAAGTCTTCAAGGAAACTTGATAAAAATATTCCTAAGAAGTTAAAAACCTATAAACTTTGTTTTATTTTAATACAATTAAAACTGCATGATTTCATATAAAATAGCTATGAATCTGTGTCGATTTGCTACGATATAGGTACGAAAAAGTACGAATTATTCGAAAAATGTATGAAATTGCATGAAAAAGGCACCAACTGTCGGGTATGAAAATTGCATGAAATATTACAAAAACTTGGCGCCTAATTGTTATAAAAAACATATTTTAAGGATTCTCAGTTTTTCGGTCATAATTTGTCAAGTTCCCTAATTTGGTTTAATGGTTTTCTTCATATCGTTACTTCAACCTCCATGCCTAAAAAGAAAGAGGCGATTTCTTAAACAAGAAGTGTAAAATTTGTTAGACAATAACAAGGTGAAAATAGGCAGTTTCGTAAAGGAGTAAAATTTTAGATTATAAACAAACAGACGGTATTTGAGTGTTAAGACGACCCTTTTAATGTTATAATGTTTAATGATACTTTTATTTTTTGTGTAATAAAAAAATTAACAAGAAAATAATATTTTGTCACAACATAAGTTTCTTTATCAGATGACGCAATATAAAAGATTAGTTATATAATACGATTGTGATGATCGTTCTGTTATCTCCGTTATATAAAGGAAAACAACGGTACAGACATATTTTTGGCTACCACTATCGTTTTTCATTCAAAATTCGTTGGAAAATATGACGGTACGGTAGTATTTAATATAGAAAAATAATTGATTGCATTGATTGATAATTAATAATGAACACAATTACAATATTTATAAACTAATAGATGATAGGCATATTTGACAAAAATCAAGTTTACTTAAACGGTTATATTGAAGAACAAAATAATATATTGCTAAAAACATAATTCAAATTGTCAAAGATAATTATCTAATTAACTCAATTTTGTTTAATTAAAGCTAAAACTGTTAAAAAAATTGAACCCGTAATTGTTCACTTTACATTTTGGGAACACCGTTGTTTAATATTTACTTTAAAATCATGTCACTTCATATTTTGTGAACAATAATTGGATGATTAACATGATTAACATCATATCACCGCATGCATGTATGAAGTATAATAGTATGTAAAAGAATTTGAGGTTATATTGCAAAGAAACAAAGTTAAAAAATCATGTCGGTGCATTTTTAGCCAATGTCACTACAATTTTAGCCAATGTCACTTTGCAATTTTAACCATGTCACCGCAATTTTAGCAAATGTCACCGCAATTTTAAGCATGTCTTTGCATTTTTAGCAAATGTCACTTTCGCATATTTTCACCATCTCACCGCAATTTATGTTTAACAAAAATCTAATATTTTTTGCAGGACAAGAGAGCAAGATAGATCCACACTCAACAAAGATTGTCCAAATCTTCCAAGAAATAAATGGGCAACTAACAACGGAACATTGGACAATGATTAGAGATACACCATTCAAACATATGTTTGAAGCATGCCACCATAAGAAGATTAGAAATGATAAAAAAGCAACAAAATGCTCGACGACCTCAATGACATACAACAAAATGTATAGTCGGATTCAAGATTGGAAAGAGCTATCACTTTCCAAAATGACAACAGATGTAAAATTGTTATTTGGAATGAAGATGGCAAAGAAACGGTGCCAAAAATGAAGTATGATAAAACAAAGGAGATATCAATCAAAACTAAACTGTTTGATAAGGTTGACAGGATCAGCATCAGTAGCTTAAAGGAGCTCATAAAGCTGAAAGTGAAAGACCCAGATACAACATCAATTGAAGACACAGTAAAACTATTGTGTCTTCTATTGATTGCAACAGTTTTTTGCGCAACATCAGGCCAAAAAGTACCATGGTCATTTCTAAACTATGTGGATGACATGAGTACATCGAAATCATTCAATCTGGTCATCCCATATACTTGAATGAATCAAGAAAGGACTTGACAAAAAGTTCATTTCAACCAAGAAAAGTAAATGGATGCCTTACTATCATGTCGTTGGTATGTTTCATACAAAAACATTTCATTCTATTTGTACCATGCTACATATATTGCTTTTAAAGTTACATGAATGAATTCAAATACAAAATATATACTTTTATGTTACAAGATCGGGTTCATGATTCTGCGAGCACACGAGATATGATAATGGATCTTGAACAAGAGGAAAAGGAAAAAAAATCGGAGGAGGGGACAAAAGAAAGCGAAAGCTATGGATACCAAGGTTATCAAAATGGGATGTGAGGCAATCTGAAGAATGTTCTCGACGGCGGTAGAAAAGCTTAAAAATTGCAAGAACATGAGAGGTAAATATTGCAATCGATAAATTAAAGTGACATAATTCATGGTCAATGAATTTTTAATGAATGTGAATGCACTTTACAAAGAATGTCAATGCACTTTTAACCAATGTCACCGCAATTTTAGACAATGTCACTTTGCAATTTCGACCAAATGTCACTCGCAATTTTAACCATGTCACCGCAATTTCATTCCATGTCATCGCACTGCAATTTAGCACATGTCAATTCACTTTCATCACATTTAACCTCAATTTTCCAAAGATATCACTACACTTTCAACACATAACAATGAACTAATAACGTTACTAATAACGTTTGGTTATCTAACACATATAAAAAAATACTAATAATGTTTGGTTATCCAACATGAAACAGTTCAAGGTTGGAGATTTGAAAGCAACATTACCAAATCATGAGAATAAAAGGATGCACAGAGAGGATAAAAACAAACATGATCGAGAATGAATTGGAAGACAAATGAGGATGAAGATGAAGAGCATGATAGTGAGAATGAAGAAGAAGAAGGAGATTATGATAGTGAGGATGAACAAGAAGAGGATCATATTGACAATGTTGAAGTTCACAATGATGAAGAAGAAATTGGAGGTGAAGATGTTGATGATAAATGATGATGAAAGCGGAAAGAGTGAAGGAGGAGATGAAGATGATAATCAAGACCAGGCTGAGCTCACAGATGTGTGCATCATGATCATGGTGAAGAACAAGAAATTGAGAATGATGATGATCATCACCAAACCAAGATGTGGAGTATGAACAAGTGGAAAGAGAAAGAATTAAAAACAAAGAGGCAAGAGAAAGATGAGCAAATATTGGGAGGAACTCCATCATTCACATTGCTCACACTACACCAACACCACCAAAGGTATAACTACTACTTCCATTTTTCAAAAACAAAAAAATGCAAAATAAATTAGTTCATGGCACCCAAACTCACATTAAATAAACATGATGCAGTGATTTGGAAGAGAAAAATCCAGGAAGAAAATGTCGTTGACAAAGGCATTGCAAGATGCAAATGACCAAATTGAAGACTCAAGAAAGCCGTGGTAACCACAAAGCTCAAAAAAAAAAATTGGTGACATGATTCAATGTCATCAAAATATCTGATGACATTATGCAATGTCACTGAAAACATACTGATGACATTGTGCAATGTCACTACAAACTGATATAAACATTAGTTACCCTTAACTAAGTGATAATATGTTCACATATAAATGCAGACAAGATGAAAAGTAAAAGAAACAGCTCTTTGATTTGACTAAAAGAAGGATTGTTGAATCGCTCGATGAGACTCGAGAACGAGCAAATAGAGTGGAACGATTAAAAATCCAAAAGTTGCAAATCGAAAAGAAAAATTCGGAAATACTGTACAAAAGGATGATTTGGAACTGAAGCTTAAAACACTGGAAGATAATGTGGCAATCACAAATGAGGTAATAGATGTCCTCACAGCTGAAAAAACTGAACTGCAAATTGAAAAACAAAAATGGGAAAATAGTATTTCTAATGCAAAGAGTCTCCTTCGCAAAAAAAGCCATGAAATGCTAAGGAAAGATGAATACATCAGCAAAATGTTAAAACTAATGGATGAAAAGGAACCGTATAAACAGATATCTACTATGTCGGGAGGAGAGGAAAAATATGAAGAAGATGCAGCAAGTTGAAGAAAGTGGCAAAAACAATTGAGAACATGTTATTTGAAAGTAAAACAAAGGAGGGTATTCTACAAAAGCCGAATCGCAAAGCATGAAAGAGAGGAATGAAGGCTTGAAGAAGCGACAAAAAGAGTACAAGAAGAAGAAATTGAACAATTGAAAGAGAGAACCAACAATTAAGAGATTCAATAAAACAAGATCTTTTGCAAGATGAATCGAAAAACACTGAAAGAGGGTATGAAAAATTGATGGAAATCAAAAGGATCAATGAAGAATGTGATTGAAAAGCTGCAGAAAGAGAAGCAAGACCTAAGAGATGAGATAGATAGCAATGCAACACATCAAGTCACACAAGATTTGGAAGAAAGCAAGGATAAAAGGAATCAACCCCTGTTGGACGCTAAACTCCGACCTCGTGGTCCATAACGGACCCCGGACTACTCAATTGAAAGGGTGTAAAGAAAATGCAAGAAAACGGGGAGAAAAGAAGATTCGACTTACCATTATGACCATCCGTAAAAGAAAAAGAAAGATGGAAAAGGAAAAGGAAAAGGCAAAAAAATCCAAGGCGCATGATGGAAATAAAATGTTGAATGATAATCACCGTTGATTGCGGAAGACAAAGAAGCATACACATGTGGAGCATACATTCTACCGTAGTATTCAAAAGAATCAAGGAATTGAATGAACAAGGTGGACAAGAGTAAGCACAAATAACTAAAACAATAACATATTATTCAATACTCATGCAAATCTTTAATACTAACATGGAAAATTACATCTTTTGCAGGGAATTAGTATGGTCAAAATCACTGGAGACTACCCATTTGTCACTCTCAACTCAATCATGGAACTTAAATCAACTCTTCATGTAGACTAAACGGTAAAGACTTAATGTCACCGCAGAACTTACATCTAGTCTCGGCTTCATGTAATCGAATTAATTCATCAAAAACACTAGACAAATTATAACACATTTATTAAATTCTTAAACAGATCATGGAAGGATTCATTGATGATGAGACGTGCACATTTGATAAAGGATACTAACCACATATACAAGACAACCTCGTGGGTATGTATACAAAAATAATTTCAAAGAACCTAACATTAGCAAAAAACTATTAACATTACCATACAATGTGTGCAGGGAATATTTGAAGAGGTTGAACGGGATGGAACATTCGAAATGACAAAACATGCGACATGTTGAAAGTCATATATGAAGGGAAAAGGTTTTCCTCCCATTATGCCGCAAAGGTTTGAGGATAGTGGGGCATACCATTGGGTACTCCTAACCTACACCAAAGGAGAACCCACCTGGAAAATGTATAATTCAATAGAAATGGCGGTTAAGAAGACATATTCATTCCCGAGTGTGAAATCATGTAAGTTATCTAACAAATTAAATTCCATCTCACATAAATTTCACATAATATAATCGCATCCAAAATAAAAGAATGTCATGTCATGTCTTTGCATTTAACATAATGTCACTTTGCATTCAAAATAAAAACTGCATATCATGTCCTTTGCAATTTAACATAATGTCAACTGATCTGCTACCTCTTGTTTTGTAGGTAACAATAATTTCTCAATCATTTCTTGAAGATAACCAAGAAAGAAGAATAGCAAGAACAATTGAGAAGGTGCAAAACATACCATTCCAATGTAATATAAGTGAGTGTAAACAAAAATACTTATCATCATCATATATATATATATATATATATATATATATATATATATATATATATATATATATATATATATATATATATATATATATATATATATATACATACACACACAAAAGACTAACGCAAATCATTCTAATGTAATGCAGAGATCATGTGATTTATCCATCATACTACATATATAAGATGGCACAAGAGTTACCAATTCCAATGAAGTGGAACAGGAAGAAATGGACAGGATGAAAAGGATGATTGTAAATTCCCTTGTGTTGAATGAATTTCATCCTTAGAATGAAAACATATCTAGTGATAGGAACAAGTAATACTTGACAAGTAATGGTTGATTTTCAAAAGCGATAATTGATTTTGTGATGGTGATTGGGCAAACACATGTTTTTATTACTTAAACGTTATGATCATAATGTTTTGATGATGTTTCGGTTTTGTAACAATTATACTATGTAGTCTTATTCATTATATTTTGAAACATTTTATATGATTAATGCTTCAACTTATTCATGTTTCCATTTTATGTTCAACTATATAGTTAATGGGATCAAGAAATAAACAAACACAAAAAAAAATAACATAAAGAAATATTATGCTTAATATATTCAAAACTATAAAAATTCAAGCATATAATTCATTACTCATTAAATTCAATAGCAATACAATGATAAATTTGACAACAACATGAAAATATGCATAACACATTACAATGTCCTTTGCAAAAAACACAATGTCACCGCAAAACAACACAATGTCACCGCAAAAGATCACAATGTCACTGCAGAACAAAAGACCAACTATCCAAAGAATATAACACGACAAGTCTTCTTGTTATGATGACCATAACCATGACAACGACCACATTGAAAAGGCCTCTTTAATGATTCACCATGAGAACGAAGCCGCGGCAGTGCGGGGCCTACCAGTCGTGTTTCTTCGAATAGCAAGAAGCACAAAAGAATACGCACGGATGCATTCAAAACGGACGAGGAATTGGATTAATTGGAAAAGAGTATGAATCAAAGATAAGATCGTGACAAGAATCAAGGATCAACATCTTTTGATCCAAAAGGAATGATGTTTCCATTTTATGTTCAACCTATATAGTTAATGGGATCAAGAAATAAACAAACACAAAAAAATAACATAAAGAAATATTATGCTTAATATATTCAAAACTATAAAAATTCAAGCATATAATTCATTACTCATTAAATTCAATAGCAATACAATGATAAATTTGACAACGACATGAAAATATGCATAACACATTACAATGTCACTTTGCAAAAACACAATGTCACCGCCAAAACAACACAATGTCACCGCAAAAGATCACAATGTCGCTGCGAGAACAAAAGACCAACTATCCAAAGAATACGAACACGACAAGTCTTCTTGTTATGATGACCATAACCATGACAACGACCACATTGAAAAGGCCTCTTTAATGATTCACCATGAGAACGAAGCCGGCAGTGCGGGGCCTACCAGTGCTTTCTTCGAATAGCAGGAAGCACAAAAGAATCGCACGGATGCATTCAAAAGCGGACCAGAATTGGATGAATTGGAAAAGAGTATGAATCAAAGATAAGATCGTGATGATAAGAAACAAGGATCAACATCTTGATCCAAAGGGAATGATGTACGCCTAATCACCGCCATAGCATTTAACGCACGGATATCCATTCCGCGCTACTCCTTGCATGAGCAAACTCGTTTTCAAGATCAACACTTGCAGATGGGAATGAAAAACCTCATACCTTGAAAAACTTGAACCGCCAACACCCAAGCAACTTCCCAAATCCATTAAATTAGACAAAATAGCATCCACTTTTGGGCAAATCAATGAATTAAATAATCTTGACGCACGACGACGATTTTTCGAGAGTCTTACCATAATCTTAATCTGAATACCATCTACCATATTCAACACAGGAAGATGCCGCTCCTTATATATCCAACTATTAAAGGACTCACCAAAGTAGAAGCAAAGATGACCATAACGACAACCTTCAAAAGTGGCGATACGCCCAATTCGCCGGATGCAAATTACGAAAAAAGATTACGCACGATCACCCCTTCATGTAACATATACGCCATGTTCCTCTCATACTCCTCAATGACAGGTGCAGCAAAGACATTGGTAAAACAGATGCAACATTCTCTTACGCAAAGACTTACCAACATTTCTACCATCTTTGAAATGAGTCTTGAGTTATTCATCAAATGAAAAATACAATACGAATGAAATGCATCAGGAAAACTTCACGACAAAGATCAATAGACCAACATTCCTATCCGTCATGAATGTAATACGACGAGCCGGGATAATCAAACGCTTCAAATGCAATAAAACCACTTCCAATTATCAAAATCCTCTGAATCAACAACAAAGATAACATAAAGGATATAAACCTAAAAACACAACAATGAAAACAAACTATCAATGTCACTTTGCGATAAACACAAATGTCAACGCAAAAACAATAATTTGAAATAACACATCCATAAAAATCATATAAATCAAAACTCAAAGCACAATTCATATAAACAATACCATTTAATCATCAAAAAAATTCATAAACTTTCGAGATCATGAAACTAAAAAAGTCAACGTGATCAAACTCAAATGTCATTGCATCAAACACAAATGTCTTTGCATAAAAAAACATACCATCATCACCATCTTTCCGGTGGCGACCAACAAATGACCATTACGATCAAACTTCAAATGAGCACCATCAAGAAAAAGCATCGGTCGACAATGTTTAAAACCACGAATACAACCATCAAAGGCAATAAACAACCGTTTAAAACACCGTGTCTCATCATTCACCTCTAATGATATAATGAGATCGAGGATTTGTTTCAAGCACACTACTAACGAATCCAGGTAAGCAGTTGAATGACGTTTTAACATCCCCATATAACGAATCCTCGCTTTGATAACCATGGACCAAGCAACTAAATAAGGAACCTCATAACCATGATCCGTTAAAGCCAAAAGGCGAAAGTCCGATCTTTGAAAAGCTTGGATCTCCACGTACCTTTCGAACAACTACCTTTGAAAGAAGATTCGAACTCATACGGCGATCTCGCTCACAAGACCCATAACATATCTCGAGCATGTACCACAAGTATGAACATTGCACAAGTCGATATATAGAAATAGCCACTAGATATCTCTTTTTTAGCACGCATACAAACCAACCACAATTTGCAACATCCTTCATAGCACACAAGCAAAGATGGATCCTATAACGGTCATTCTTCTTGTACACATACTTGAACCCGGTTTGTATACAAAGCACGAAGGACTCCCTCAAATGCACAGCACCACCAGGAAAAACATTGACCATCATGAAGTACAACTCTATCCCAACCAAAAGTGGAAAACATTTATCATTAGATGAAGAAACACAGGATAAAAGCAGAAGAAGAATCATGAAGCACAAATGACCATTGAACCTCCACTACCACCAACATTGTAAGATGAAGATGAAGAACCAACAACATCAACTACAACATCCACTTTAACACGCCGAGCAGGATAAGACTCAAAGAAGACATATCATGGCGTGCACATCTTCATCAGAACATAACAAACACTTTGGATTATCCTTCAACACATAATAAAGACTAAAACCCGTATCCTTCAAATCTGACCACCGATCAGAAACTTTCTCATGAATAAACTTCAACGTACAATTAGCTTCCGCCATCACAACACACATATCTAACTTATAACTACACACAAGAAGCAACATTGTAACCCTGCACAAAAAAAAAACAAAATATTATGTCACTGCAAATACTAAAGCAAACAATGTCACTGCGATAAAACAATAATATCGAACCAAAATAAACTTATGTCACTACAACCAAATCACATTCTGAGCAAATAACAAAAAAGTAGACACAAAATAATAAAACAAGCACAAAAGTGCACATAAATCATCTCAAATTGCAAGAAAACGGCATCAAAAGGATAAAACGATGCAATACATTACCTCAACTACAAAATACAAATAATTCAACCAATTGCAATTAAGCACTACATACAATAGCGAAAGAAAGAAAATAGAACATCTAAAAGCAAAAGAATTGAATAAGAAAACAAAAGAGCAAATTCACATAGCACACATTGACAATCCATACCAAATCTATGTCCTTTGCATACTCTAAATCACAAAAACAGTGATTCCAAATCGAGAATCAAGTACATTTCTTAAACAAATCATTAACAAAACCACATACAATAAATGAATATGAAACAATTCAACTAAAAATGCAAAGAGAGAGTAGAAGCCATTTCATAACATACAATGTCAATGCAAAAGCAGAAAAACAATCAATGAAAAGCAGACATGAAAAAGGAAATCATCATCATACACTTACACTGCACTCGAATATTAAATAAATCAACTTAAAACATCAAGAAAAAGCAAAATATTCCATCATAAAGCAAACAATGTTAATGCATAAAACAAGAATATCAAAGCAAAATAAACTTATGTCCTTTATATTGAATTACTTAACACTCAAACTAAATCGAATCTGAGAACAAATAACAAAAAAGTAGTCACAAAATGATAAAACAAGCGAAAATTGCACATAAATCATCTCAAATTGGAAGAACCGACAACAAGAGCAAAATAAAGGATGTAATACAATACCTCAATTACAAAATAGAAAGAATCGAATCGGATGCAATGAATCTCTAAAGTGAAGAAGCGAGAAAAGAAGAAGAATAGCACCGATTTGAATCAAAAACGCGAGATCACCAATCGTTAAGAGATTAAGAGCACCAATTCAAAAAAGCGAACAAGTGTTCAATGAAAATGGCGTAAAACATAAAAGCGAAGATGTAATCATTTGCAATGAAGATGTCAAAATCGCAGAAAGGTAGAAGAATTGAACGATTGTAGATAAAAACGATGAAGAATGATTCACAAATGAGCGAAGAAGAAGATCATTTCTTGAGTAAATCAAAATTATGCGAGAAATCAATGTAGAAGAATCGAGATCTATGTCGTGTTAATGAAAATTAAATGGTGAATCGAGAATCTGAATCTTCATTAATGTAGATATTTGAAGGAAGTAAAATTAGATCGTCCTTATAACTAAATAAGATTTCTGAGTGTCCTAAATGATCATTAATTCTCTAACGATGGCCTTATAACTAATATCCACTATTTAATATAGAAAAATAATTGATTGCATTGATTGATAATTAATAATGAACACAATTACAATATTTATAAACTAATAGATGATAGGCTGAAGTTTATCTAAACCCAATAATATATTCTAACATAATTCAAATTCAAAGATAATTATCTAATTAACTCAATCTTGTTTAATTAGCTAAAACTGGAAATTGAACCCGTAATTGTTTCAGGAACACCGTTGTTAGGTCGGTACGAACAAGTTCACTTCCGGAAATTCACTAGGTTGATAAAGTAGCTAGTTCGATCATAATTTTGGTTATTTCCATCGAATCAGTGTTTCTAGTTATTTTGACTTCTTTGCTTGCTTCGTTGTTAAAAATCAATCTACACATGTTGTTGACCTAAACTAAGAACAAAGCGTAGCTTTGATATTCAAACAAATCCTAATTAGATCGACCTTGTACTTACTGAAGTACTAGAATCGAACTATTGCGATTTGCTAGTAAAACCGTGGTAAGTGAAGACCATCAATGTTATACAAATTATCAATGGTATAAAAATGTGTTTTATCATTTTGTTGTGACAATTTGTTGTGAAACTAGCACTACTCTTTGATTAGTCTCCTCCTAAATTACTAAAACAAAGAGACACAACATATTTTTACACCGTTCACCATATCTTTCAATAGAATACACAATGATCAATGCCGTAAAAGTGTATTGTCATTTTGTTTGGAGAAAATAGGCAATTTCGTAAAGGAGTAAATTTGTAGATTATAAACAAACAGACAGTATTTGAGTGTTAAGACGACTATTTCTGTTAAGATTATAAACAAACAGACACTATTTAACTATTTCTGTAGATTATAAACAATACTTGATCATTCTGTGACGTTATTCCTGAATCTGATTAGTTTGATCACTTAATTCATGATTGCATAAACATCTTTGCAAACGAGAGTTGCGAGGTGTTGTATGAAAAGGGTGTTGGGATCGTTTAATAAAACCGACTAGAGATAGATTTAGTTTCTTAAACGTAGTTTTTAACGTGAGTTGAGCGTTTTATAGATAGTTAATTCATGTTTGGCCAGTTAAACTTATACAGACGGACCATTGAACACCGGACGCTAATCCACGAAAGTGTTTAATTAGCTAAAATTGGAAATTGAACCCGTAATTGTATCAGGAACACTGTTGTTAGGTCGGTGTGAACAAACAAGTTCACTTCCGGAAATTCAATAGGTTGATAAAGTAGCTAGTTCGATCATAATTTTTATTTCCATCAAATCAGTGTTTCTAGTTATTTTCATCCAATTCTAGCTTCGTTGTTAAAACTTAAAAATCAATCTACACCCGTTGTTGACCTAAACTAAGAACAAAACGTAGCTTTGATATTCAAACAAATTCTTATTGGATCGACCTTGTACTTACTAAAGTACTGCAATCGAACTATTGCGATTGCTAGTAAAACCGTGGTAGTGAAAGTGACCATCGATGTCATTCAAATTATCAATCAATGGTATAAAAGTGTAATTTGTCATTTTGTTGGGACAATTTGTTGTGAAACTAGCACTACTTTTTGATTAGTCTCCTCCTAAATTATTAAAACAAAGAGACACAACACATTTTTACACCGTTTACCATATCTTTCAATAGGCATTAGCAATACACAATGATCAATGCCGTAAAAGTGTTTTGTCATTTTGTTTGGAGAATTGTGGGCTAAATTGTGAAATTCATCTTGTTATATGGCACAGTAAGTGTTTAAGTCATGTTTTTGTTCCGGTGAAAATATACACACTATAACTTGGAAAAATATTCATTTCGACGCCGGAGGACAGTGGTGTGGCGAAATATTTGATGGATTTTGATGACGTGACTTTCAAATTGGGGAAGAAAAATCGATTTTGGTGTGACATTTTCAAAATACGTACAGTAGCTTGGCAAAAAAAATGACGTATATGTTAATTAGGCCAAGTTAAACGACGCACTATACAATTTTCCTCATTTTTAGCATTGTGAGTGCCAAGTTGTGGTATTTTTTCGCCAATTTGGAATTTTCTCCCAAATTTTGTTGCTTCCGGACCGGATGACTAAAATCGTGTAAAAAAATGTCCCAACTATTGGTGTTACTTTGCCAGAAAACGTCAGTGATAGTCACGTTCTTTTTTTCACAAAATGGAAGCAGTTGTAAGGAACGTCGGTGGTATATAATGACGTTCCTTGTACAAACGAATGTCGATGGTGGTATATGATGACATTCCTTGTACAAACGAACATCGATGGTAATGATGTTCACAAGAACGTAAGCAATGACGTTCTTACATGTGATGTCGGAAGTTAGAAATAAGTATCAATTGATCCTCTTAAAGTATCTGAGGCGCCATGTTGAAATAGCTTTTGGCTCGGTCTTACCCCTAAGTAAGAGTCAAACTCTGCTGCCACTACTCAGGCCGAAATCCGAATTAGTCGGGTCAGTTGGTCCAGGAAAAAAAAAAGTAAACGGTCAATGGGAATTTTAAAAGGTAGTACAGCCATGTTGAAACAGCTTTTGGTCAGATCTTACCCCTGAGTAAGAGAATATGTTGGCATCCCGGAAAAAAAAAAAGAGTAACACGGTCAATGGGAAATTAAAAGCTAGCCCCAACAGCTAAGTTAGGCTCAAGAGACTATGTTGGCGTCCGGGGAAAAAAAAGAGTAACACGGTCAACGGGAAATTAAAAGCTAGTAGCTAGTACCCCAACAACTAAGTTGGCACGGTCTTACCCCTGAGTAAAAGTCAAACTCTGCTGGCACGACTCGAGCCGAACTCCGAATTAGTCGGGTCAGTTGGTCCAGGAGAAAAAAGTAAACGGTTAGGGGATTTAAAAGGCAGTACGCCATGGGAATTTAAAAGGTAGTACCGTCATGTTGAAACAGCTTTTGGTCAGATTTTACCCCTGAGTAAGAGACTATGTTGGCATCCCGGAAAAAAAAAAAAGAGTAACACGGTCAACGGGAAATTAAAAGCTAGTAGCTAGTACCCCAACAGCTAAGTTGGCACGGTCTTACCCCTGAGTAAAAATCAAACTCTGCTGGCACGGCTCGGGCCGAACTCCGAATTAGTCGGCACGGTCTTACCCCTGAGTAAAAGTCAAACTCTGCTAGCACGACTCGGGCCGAACTCCGAATTAGTCGGGTCAGTTGGTCTAGAAAAAAAAAGTAAACGGTCAAGGGGATTTAAAAGGCAGTACCGCCATGGGGATTTAAAAGGTAGTACCGTCATGTTGAAACAGCTTTTGATCAGATTTTACCCCCGAGTAAGAGACTATGTTGGCATCCCGGAAAAAAAAAAAGGAGTAACACGGTCAATGGGAAATTAAAAGCTAGTAGCTAGGGTCAGTTGGTCCAGGAAAAAAAAGTAACAGTCAAGGGGATTTAAAAGGCAGTACCGCCATGGGAATTTAAAAGGTAAAGATCAGTCGTATTGAAACAATTTTTTACGATTTCTACATCGAGAAGAGACTATGTTGGCAAAGGCAGTACCGCCATGGGAATTTAAAAGGTAGTACCGTAATGTTGAAACAGCTTTTGGTCAGATTTTACCCTCGAGTAAGAGACTATGTTGGCATTCCGGAAAAAAAAAGAGTAACACGGTCAATGGGAAATTAAAAGCTAGTAGCTAGTACCCCCAACAGCTAAGTTAGACTTAAATGAGAATACATGATATGAGTTTTCTCTGCTCTGCCAAGCCAGTCGACAGCACAGATAGAGGCCTCTTTTTACCTGTGCTGCGCCCATTCTAGCAGTCTCACCGAAGCCCAACTTTCCCATTGACTATGTTGCCTGAATCAGTTTGCTGACTAGCTTATTGAATTGTCAAAGAATATGCAATCTTTCCGATGTGGGACTTCTTTCTTTTGTACAAAGCTATTAAACTAAAATAAAGACAATGAATGACATTTACTTGCACATTAAGCAACTTTATTTCTACTATAGTTTCAAATTCAAAGGGGAATGTTAAATTTTATAAATGGATGCATGATGATATATATATTAATAACTATGTGATGAATGATTATTTAGAATAAGTCAACCAAAAGATGTCACTTATTCATTAAAATGATCATATATATAAAGTCTGGTAAAAGCCTACAACAATCTTCGATTTACTAAAAACCCCCTGCCTCTAGCTCACTGACATTTTATGGACACTCCCTACCTCTGGCTCACTGAAAGAAATTTAATGTAGATGAGGCATTTGATAATGAGAAAGCAGCCATCGGAGGCATGCTTCATTATAGCAAGGGAAACATTCTTCTTACTTTTTTTAAACGGCTTGAAGGTAGATTTGACGTTCTAGCAGGTGAAACTCCGGCGATCCACCACGCACATACCACATATCACATATCAACGGCTCATGGATGACACACAAGATTTGTCTCCGGTTGAAAAGTGTCAGAATTTTATTAAGGAAAAGTTCATGATACTCTTTGCATATCATTTTTACCAGAATTATAAAATAAACCCTAAAGAAATGATTCATTGATGGGAAAAAAAAACCTAAAAGATCATTTATTAAATTTGAAGACTAAATTTTGACATCTAAAATCATCTACAATTAATACTAGTGTGGACAAGAGAAATGGCAACCTCACTACCAATAGTGGACTTGCCCAGTAGATACCCCTCAATAAACACTCAGTAATACAACCAAATTATTTTTTCCAAAACTACTCTTTAGGTTTAATAAAGGTCACCCTAAATTTAAAGTGTGAGCCAGCATAATTTAACTTTATAGTGTTTGCAGAGTGTTTAATGATAGGCATAAGTGTAATACAAACACTATATAAACGCCTTTTGGGCTAAGAACAAGTGTAGTAATTGTTCTTATCAGTTTGATATCTCATAAAATTTGTTTGGCCAAACTTCGGATTAGTCGGACAAATTGGTTCTGAATAACACGGGCTAAAAAAATTAAAAGGAGCGGTCAATGGGAATGAAGTTTAACAACCTAGTAAAGTTAGGCTTTAATAAAATTTCTAGTGTCAACTGAGTTTTCTCTGCCGGATTAGTCGGACCAGTTGGTTCTGGATAACGTGGGTTGATGGGAATGAAGAACAACAACCTAGTAAGTTGGGCTTTAATAAGATTTCTAGTTTCATGACGGATAAGTCGGACTAGTTGGTTCTAAATAACGAGGGTTTTTATTGTTCTTATCAGTTTGATATCTCATAAAATTTGTTTGGCCAAACTTCGGATTAGTCGGACAAATTGGTTCTGAATAACACGGGCTAAAAAAATTAAAAGGAGCGGTCAATGGGAATGAAGTTTAACAACCTAGTAAAGTTAGGCTTTAATAAAATTTCTGGTGTCAACTGAGTTTTCTCTGCCGGATTAGTCGGACCAGTTGGTTCTGGATAACGTGGGTTGATGGGAATGAAGAACAACAACCTAGTAAGTTGGGCTTTAATAAGATTTCTAGTTTCATGACGGATAAGTCGGACTAGTTGGTTCTAAATAACGAGGGTTAAAAAAATAAAAAGAACGGTCAATGGGGAATGAGTTGGGCTTTAATTAAGATTTCTGACTTCAAATGAGTTTTATCTGCTCTGCCAAGCCAGACAACAGTGATAATGAGATCTGCATATCTCAACAGATCTTAAGAGTACTGCCGCTACCACTTACATACCCAGAATCATAAGAAAGCCCACCTCACCATTGACTTTATTGATTGTATCTTCAGGTCCAGCAAGTTTATTTGGCTGCAAAATAAAATGCCCTTTTTCGATGTGGGACTTTCTACGAGCTATAATAAAGACATTATGGACAACTGGTTTTCCATAGTGTTTGTTTTACTAGCACATAAGGCAAACTTTTATGTCTAATACATATCAAATTCTATAATCAACTTAAGTATTAAATGTTTCTCTTTTCTAGTTACAAGTTCCTCCTCATTCTTGGCAACAATCCAAAGAAGAGACGAGGCAACCAAAAAAGTTGGGACCCTCTAAAGTAGACGTGACCGGTTCCGGGCGGTTCGGATCCATGGCACGACCCTCCGGTTCCGGGTCCAAAATGGAACCGGAACCGCCGGTTCCAATTTCTAGCCGGTTCCCGAGAACCGGCGGGTTTGGCGGTTCCCCGGTCCGGATCCGGGTCTCGGCGGTTCCCCGGTCAGACGGTTCAGATCACGGTTCCGAAAAAATCAATTTTTTTTAACTTAAGTTAAAATTATTAATAAATTCTAATTGGTTATTAAACTATATATAATATTTAATTTCATAAGTATGTTTTAAAAAAAAAAACACACGGCTTGTATAATATTTAATTTCAACCAATCTATATATAATATTTAATTTCATAACTTATATTCTAGATAATATATAAGTAATATGATATGGACAATCTTTCTGGACCGAATGAACTTATTTTAGGGTTAATTCCTTAAAAGTATAGTTTTTTATACTTATTAGCCCCATAAGGACATAAAGGAATCTGTTGAACTTATAAGGACATAATATATCTACATGGACCAAAGTATCCCTACTCTAATAAAAGAGGTTCTATAATAACAGAAAGACCTTCAATGTTCTTTTGGGTCCGTAAGGATGCAAAATAAGCACAGTACACAGACAAGTCAATAACGGCGATGTTCACATCCAACAAACGTTCATGTGATGTAAAAAGTAACTTTAACGTGGCTCTCAAACACCAAAATGACCATATGAGATTGTGCCGATAAACCTCCCAAGCCCCAAGCCGGTACACTAATTTATTTGCAGTCTTCATCCTATTAGCAGAACACAGTTTCCATTGGGCACAACTCATGCAACAGCTAACAATATACCTTGAAAGCACAAGGGAAACATCTCTGGAATCCTTTAAAAGTAGTTTGGGCAGGATTGAAATGATACTTTTAACTCCACGACTTTGCACTTGAGAGAGAAATTTGAACATAGTCACGAAGATATGGTAACCAATAAAAGCCAACCCATTGCGACAATAGAATAGCATGATCTCGTAGAATAAGATTGCATATCCAGGACATCAATAACTTGAGACCATAGTGGAAACTAGCAACTCTACATGCCAGAGGAGGGGAACAAAGAAGACATTGTTAAAGGCACCACATCGAATCTACTGTTTTTTGCACCACATTACAATCGAGTATTGAGCAGTCAATTTGAGAGAGTGAGAATCAAATTTCCGGTGGTCGATTCTCACAATCGACCGGATAAAAGTCAATTTAGAGTGAGAATCGACTTTCACCTGTCAATGTGGTGCCAAAGGTAGATTCGGTGTGGTGCCTCTAAAGCATCCCATCAAAGAATTGACAATGAGTAGGTACCTTATTAATAAGATTAAAAGGAATCGAGAGAATATACTATTTGTAAATATCGAATAGTTGCGACCAACTTCCTCGTAAATTTGTCAATTATAACTGGAATTCTTGATTCTCGATTTCAACGATTCACTTGCCCCAAAATAATCGAAATTAATATTGACCAACTAGGAT
Organism: Gentiana macrophylla; assembly: GCA_026214975.1. Lineage (NCBI taxonomy): Eukaryota > Viridiplantae > Streptophyta > Magnoliopsida > Gentianales > Gentianaceae > Gentiana > Gentiana macrophylla. Next base: position 20,142,817 of record CM047816.1, on the reverse strand, counting down.
GCTCCTCAAGTAATGTTGAAATGTGTTGCATAGCGGATCGACTTAGCATGAAAATCTATAAGAGACATCAGATCACGAGAAACCCAATTGGATGAACTTTTATATGGAAATAACTGCAAAACTTCATCATTTGTTACGGTTCCTTGGCTAGAGTCTTCTAAACTTGACAGGGTGGATGAAAAACACTCAAATGCTTCAATCTTCGAAATGGAAGAGATTAAATCATTAATTACAATTTGTAGTCATACAATTAATAAAACAAGCTTGACGCCTTAATGATTATCCTCGCGTTGGCACAGTCAATAGAAACCTTGTTTTTTTTGGATTCACGCCGTGAACTGAATGAACCAGACCCTTTTCCAAGCAAAAACGATAACCATTAAATACTACCACCTTCTACGTGTCACAAATATTAGCTAGGGAATGAGTGAATCGAAAAACAAAAGGTGGCGTCAAAACTCATGCAAAAATTAATTTCTACCCTATAATCATTATCCACTCATTGGTGGCATTGAGACCCAAAAAATGCTTTTGGAAAAAGAATTCAAGCAGCCAAATGCCACAACCACACCCTTTCCGTAGGATTTATTTTTTCATTTCATTCCGACTATTTCATTGAATTTTGGATGGAATGAAAATCATCCATTTTCATTCCGTTGGAATGAAATCATATTCCATTCCTCCGTTGCCAAACAAGCCAACTTGATATAATGTAATGAAAAAAGCATTCCATTATATTCCATTACCGCAATCCAAACACGCCATTAGAGTTTCTCTGTTGCCAAACAAGCCAAATTGATATAAATTAATGAAGTGACATTGATGATCCTTGTATACATTAGACAATTAATGAAGTGACATTGATGTCACTGCAGATGTCACTGCATACATTAGACATCTAATGAAGTGACGTAGATGTCACTGCATACATTAGACAATTAATGAAGTGACATTGATGTCACTACATAAATCGGTACAATAAGACGTCACTGAATAAATCGATACAATAAGACGTCACTGCATACACCGATACAATAAGATGTCACTGCATAAATCCATATAAGACGTCACTGCATAAATCGATACAATAAGACGTCACTGCATAAAGTAATACCGTAAGGCGTCACTGCATAAATCGCTATAACAATACGTCAATGCATAACTCAATATCATATGATGTCTCTGCATTGCGGTGTCATTTCATCGTGGTGTCTCTGCATTGCGTGTCACTTCATCGCGATGTGTTATTGAATAAATCGATACAATAAGACGTCACTGCATACACCGATACAATAAGGTGTCTCTACATCGTGGTGTCTCTGCATCGCGGTGTCACTTCATCACGGTGTCTCTGCAATGCGGTGTCACTTCATCACGGTGTCTCTGCATCGGGGGTGTCTCTGCATCGGTGGTGGTCATTGCATCGCGGTGTCACTTCATCGCGGTGTCTCTGCATTGCGGTGTCACTTATCGCGGTGTCTTTGCATCACGTTGTCACTTCATCGCGGTGTCATTTCATCGTGGTGTCTCTGCATTGCGGTGTCTCTGCATCGTCAAATGTTATAACATCGCGATGTCTCTGCAATGCGGCGTCTTGCATTGCGGTGTCACTTCATCGTGGTGTCTCTGCAATGCGGTGTCACTTCATCGCGGTGTCTCTGCATCGCGGTGTCTCTTATTCGCGATGTCTCTGCATCGTCAAATGTTATAACATCGTAATATCTCTGCATCGGGGGTGGTCACTGCATCGCGGGGTGGTCACTGCATGATGTCAGTGCATCGGGGGTGGCCACTGCAAGAGTCACTGCATAAATCGATATACTACGACGTCACTGCATGATGTCACTGCATGACGTCACTGCATGACGTCACTGCATAAATCGATATAATAAGACGCCACTGCATAAATCGATACAATAACACGTCACTGCATAAATCGATACCATAAAACGTCACTGCATAAATCGATACCATAAGACGTCACGGCATAAATTGATACATTATGATGTCACTGCATAAATCGATACAAAATGACGTCCCTACTAAAAATATTACGTCGCGACGGTCAATCCATCGGTGCGGTCAATGTGTCACGGCGGTCAATATGTCGGGGCGGCCAATGAGTCATGGCTGTGCAATGCATCGGAGCGGTCAAACCGTTTCGACGGTCAATACGTCGCAACGGTCAATGCGTCAGGGCGGTCAGTCGGTCCCGATAGTCAATACGTCGCGGCGGTCAATGCGTCCCGACGGTCGATGCGTCGGGGCTGTCAATGCATCCCGACGGTGAACGCGTCGGGGCAGTCAATGCATCCCGATGGTGAATGCTTCACAGCGGTCAACCATTGGGTTAGTTAATGCTTCGGGATGCGTCGCGGCGGTCAATGCGTGGTCGCGGTCAATGCGTCGTGGCTGTCAATGCGTCGGGGCGGTCAATGCGTCACGGCGGTCAACGCGTCACAATAGTCATTGCGTTGCGGAGGTCAATGCGGTGTCTCTGCATCGCGGTGTCACTTCATCGCGATGTCTCTACATCGCGGTGTCTTTGCATCGTCAAATGTCTTAATATCGTGATATCTCTGCACCACGGTGTCTCTGCAATGTGGTGTCACTTGATCGCGGTGTCTTTGTGTCGCGGTGTCAATTTATCACGGTGTCTCTGCATCGAGGTGGTCGTTGCATCGGGATGGTCAATGCAGTGGTCACTAGGAAAAAAAAAAAAGAAAACGTTGCAGCGCACCGGGAAAAAAAAAAACACAAACACAAACGTGTGTTTTCATAAAATAAATTAAAAAATAAAAACACACACATTCTGGTACGCGTTCAACCTTTTTATTTTTTTTAAATTTTTTTTCATTCAGGGTATTTGAGTCTATGTATCTAATTTGTGTCCTTATAAGTCCAACAGATTCCTTTTTGTCCTTATAAGTCCAATAAGTCCGTTTTGTATACTTTTGGGTCTTTGGCCCCTTATTTTATACAAATAAAAGAGTAGGGTGTAGTTTATTAATATTTTGTAACATTTAAAAAAAAAATTGTCATTCAAGTTTTACGTGTTTTATATAATTTATTTTATAATTTCATAAATCTAAACACTAGTATGTTGTGTATTGAATAAGTGTTACAAAAAAAAAATTATTGGTTGCTAAACACTAGCATGTGCTCTTCCTTGTCATAATAATTTAAATAGTAGTAGTATTTGATTAGTCAAAGTGTCATTCGCGATATATTTTACTAAAAAGTAATATTAAAAAGCAATATATTAGTATGTTGTGACACTAGTGTCACAATATATTTTTAATCAAAGATAGACTTTCCAACATTTTATGGTATATTTTATACATTAAATAACAACACTATTTATAAATAAAAAAATTGCAAAGAAAATAAATGACGGTTACATTGATAAAAAATAAATTATTCAAAAATTTTGAAATAATATACGTTGGATTCAAGGTGGTCCAACTTGGAGAAAAAAAAAAAAAAACAAACATAGAACCGCCGGTTTAGGTCCTCCGGGCCGGTTCCGGCCAGTTCGACCGCCGGTTTTCCGGCCGGTTCCTTGAACCGCCGGTTCCGGGCCGGGTCCGGTGGAACCTAGAACCGGGTTGGACCCGTGGAACCGCCGGGTCCGACCCGGATTTGGACCCGGAACCGCCCAGGTCTACTCTAAAGGCACCGCACTAAATCAACCTAGGGCACCACATCAATGTGTAAAAATAGGCATGTACCAAGGTGCCCTTAACGGAAAATCCACCTAGGGCACCACAAGAATGGGTAAAAATACATGTCCCAAGGTGCCTTTAAGGGCAATGTTAGATTAAGATTTAGTGCGGTGCCCTTAAAGGCCCCCGAAAGTCGGAAGACAACTTTCTAGCAAAAGATGCCATACAGTGACTAAACATGTTTTGCCTCCAACAATCCTAGAAGTGTTCTTCTCAAAAGCATCCGAGCTAGGCGTATATTGGGGTTTTGACAAAGAAAATATTTGAAAAATCCGCGTATGCTTCAAGACCATTAGAGTGAGCTCCAAACAAATGGCCAAGAACATATACGACAAAGTTAGAAGAGTCAATATACCAGGATGAATCTCAAAACGTACGGTGCAAGTGCTGGTGAGAGCAAGGAACGTCGTTTATGATTTTAGTATTTCTTTCTCAGCTGTAATGTCTGATTCTGAAGCAGCATGAAGTAATCAGATTGCTCCAAAGGCGGTTTCAAAGTTGTGATGAACACGGATGAGCTGATTTGGCATGTTGATTGTGACAAAGAAATGAAGAGAGTATGAAGTCCAACCGTTAAACATATGCAGATATATATATTTTGATCATTTAATGCAACATATTTCAACAGAAAAAAAGGCAAGAAATCTACGGTATTGAGTAATAAAAGTTCTCCGATTTCTACAAATCAAAGTTAAAATATTCTACTGATAAGTTCAGTATGTTTGCTTTTCTTTTTTTAATTGAGAAAAACTTGTGGCACACTCTTCAAAGCTTCATAAATTAGAAAGAAAAAAAAGACGCGCACAGAGAATGAATCCTTTATCAATCTCCATGATAAATGAGACCAAACAAAAAGGACAAATTGAGGCGAAAATGAAGATGAAGATGAAGATTAAAGACGTACCCAATGCAAATTGATGTCAACGACCGGCAAATATCAATCAAGGTGAGTATCAAACATGGTATGGGGCCTGGGATAACGAGTGGAAGCAAAAAGTTAAATCCAATTGAAAGAATTAGGCAAGACATAGGGGGAAGAAAAAAAGGCTACAAAAAGAAGAACGAACCTTTGGTTTCAAGAGAATTGCACGTATTGAAAATTTGGGATGGAGATTCAAACTTCGTTCACTTTTTGTTGCAGTATTCGCTTGTACTTCCATAGGCAAAGGAGAGGCGGAACCAATCACAAGTCGGGCAAGATTTCAAGGAGCAAACAGAGCAATTCGGTTACACTACTCATGCCACATTATCCGGTAGTAGAATATTGTAGCAGACATCCGTGGCATGGTGGATGTATCGTTTCCGGAAAACAAATTGCAAGGCTCAAATGAAACGGAACTGACACTCACCACCTATTTCCACTGCATTTCCCACAGCCATTGATGTGCCAATAGGACCTGCACTCTTCTTACTCCTCAATTTTCCAATTTTGGAGAAATGGAAACACGGATCCTGCTTCTACATCAACAATTATGACACACGTAGTGAAGATAGACGGTGAGCCTATCATCCCACCACCACAGAATGGCAATAAAGAACTTGCATATACTCACCCTAATTAAGTTTGCCTAGGGCTTGAAAAAGCATTGACAGAAGGAGGTGGCAATACTGCTCGTAATTTATGCATCATTTTCCTCAGCTTATTGCATTTATCTAATTCTCCTCCCTCCATTAAATACCTCTCCAATGTTCTAAATGTTTGCACACTCATCCACCTACCCCTCTCCACCAACTTCTTGGAGCATTCAAAAGCTTCTTCAACTCTTCCCCTACAACATAACCCTGTTACTAATATGTCTAAAGCACGACTATGCGGACAGTGTCCTTTCTCCACTACATAACTCCACAAATTCAAACCTAAATCAAGCTCGTGATTTCCACAGAAATACTTCATCAACATGACCATTGTTCTTGTCTTGGGCACGAAATTTTCATTGGTCATCTTTTGATAGAGTTCAGATACAGCAAGAGAATTCTTTGATCTTATGAAACCCCAAAACATAGTATGGTAAGTCATATTGTCAAGAAGTATATTTTTCTCCTCCATTTCATTCATTAAGGCAGCAGCAGATATTATATCTCCACATTTAATAAGAGAGCTCATAAGGGCATTATAAGCTCCGGTATCTACCTGCAAACTCCTCTCAGGAATTTTGTCAAACAGTTCTTTTGCTCTTGTCAAGCTACGAACTATCCCTGCACCATGAATTAAAGTAGTAATTGTTTGCAATGTGGGCACTACTTTTTTCCTTTCCATTTCTTCAAGAAGCCTTAATGCATCCAAAAACCTTCCTTTTTTAGAGTAAGCATCAATCATAACGTTAAAAGTGATAACGTTGGGCTTGAAGCCCCTTCTAAGCATCTCATGATAAAACAACTCTACTGCAGTAATATCACCTGACTCTTTGAATCCCAACAACAAAATATTCATAGTCTTTGTGTTAGGAGGGTATTGTGAATGAAATTTGTTAAACACAGACCGTGCTTCTTTCATCTGTCTTTGTGTGCAAAAGGCACGAAGAACTATGTTGAAACCTTCAGTTCCAAAGTTCTTCCCCGAGAATATATCCCTTTCCATTCTCTCAAACGACTCTAGTGTTTCTTCATATGACTGAAATTTGGCGATTCTTGACAACATAATACTCATAGATTTAAGGGTAAGCAAGTAAGGATGTGTTACCTTGACGTGTTCCATTAATTCCCAGGCTTTGTCAAAATACCGCATCCTTGCAAGTATGTGGAGTGTCTTCTCAAAAGCATCCGAGCTAGGCGTGTATTGGGGTTGAAGAAGGGAATATTTAAAGAATTCATATGCTTTGAGTCCATTTGACTGAGCCCCAAATAATTGGCCAAGAACATTTTCCACAAAGTTAGCAGTCAATATACTAGGAGGAATCTCACGTCTAAATGTGCGGTGCAAGTGCTCTCGCGAACGAGGCAGGTCATTTATGATTTTAACAATTTTTTCAACTGTAACCTCTGATTTTGATGCAGCATGCAGTAATCTGATTGCTCCAAAGTTGATTTTAAAGTTGAGATGAACTCGGATAAGCTGATTTAGCATATTGATAACGACTAAGAGATTAAGAGACTGTGAAGTCCAGCTGTAAAACACATACAGATATATATATATTAATCGTTTAATACAACATATATCAACAGGAAAGCAGGATATCTACAATACTGAGTAACAAAAGTTGTCTACTTTCTACAAATCAAAGTTAGTATTCAACTGATTAGTTCAATACGCAATTTCAGATCATTGAATAAAGTACATTTCAATTTAGCAGCTGCATGTACACTGCAACAGTAGAGGGTCCGGTAAATACTTTCAGCGGGTGCACAAAAATTATAAATATTTAATAAGAGTACATAGCTTAATTTTCGGCTACAATTTCTAATATTTTGAAATCGTTTAATTAATATCATTTTCGGCTACATTCTTCCTCAAGTTAGCTTTTTGTTTCTGAAACAAATCATCAAACACCATTGGCGCATGAGAAATAACACTACTACAATGAACAATTTTACTGAATTAAATGAAACCTAATCAGAAAATTCCAGCCTCACACAGTGAATAAGTAAACCACACCAATGCAAGAGGGTCAAATCATAGAGAAATTAACAACTACATAGCAAAGTGGAAGCAAAAAAGAAACACGAAAGAAGTCCATCACCGAAATCAACAAATAAGAAACAAACAAAAACTTTGGCTAATTAGAACAGATAACCCGAGCATAAAATAGGCAACAAATTTGTATACAAAGGAAAGTTAACAAACGGACCACTACCAAATCGAAAAAGGGTGGCCTGATCAACTTCACAACGAATTAGCAAATCCTGCTACTGCTGCCGCCTCCTCCTCCTGCGGCTGGGCTGTTGCTGAGTGGATGTGGAGGGACTCAACGAAAGGACTGAGACAGAGGTGAGGCTCAGGAGTGACTAAGCTGCTCGATGAAAGGGTTTAGTGGAAGGGACTGAACGTTTTTAACCATTATCAGTTGGATATCACTAGTAAAAATCTTACTTCAAAGATATACTCCGTATTATCACTTCACTTAACCAAAATGAGTGGATGTGGATTACATTGGTCGCCGTATACGTGACACTCATTCCGTTAGGCTACGAACAAATGACTATCTCTGAATACAGCCCGAGCTGATCTCCTAACATCACCCACTTTTCTTATTGTCTAAGTATCTAGAGCTCAGCATCGATGCACAGGCCGGTCTGGCTCTAGCACAGGCCGTCCTGGCTCTAGCTCGGTGTTAAGAATCTTTCAGCATGACATCTGACGTATATCAGTTATGATACCTCCTAGCACACATAACACAGGTCGTCCTTTGCTACATGCGACCTCATGCTCTAAATGTATTGGATATCAATCCACTACAAACTGGGTAAACCCCTTATTCACGCAATTATCACTGGTTGGACCCTCAACTCCACCGAGATACACTATATAAAGAGGTCATCTCTCTCAATGCAGTGTAAGCTTTTACTTATTGATACTATATACACAATTTTATTATTGAAATACACCGTCACTGTCAAATCACTAATTTGAACTTGGGAGGATTTTTTTCGAAGATAGAACTCCGGGATCCCTAACGACTTGTTGGTGATATAAGGCCATGGCACACAACATTAGATCTATGGCACACAGCCATAAGGCCATGCGCACACTGCAGAGCACAGCTTGGCATACAGCCTGGAGCCATGGCACGGTGCTGCTGCATTGGCATTTGATCGAACACCTTGACAAAAAAACAGTTAGAGCTAGTTAAGTGCAATTGGGCTGTTCAAGTTCTTCATTAGAACTTGATTTACTTCACAACTTGTTTGTTTAACAGGTATATTCTCGGCAAGACACTGCATTGAATCACCTTCTCAGGGATTCATTGAAGGTTCAATGATCAGATCATCATCGGACGGTTTCAGGCATCGTTACTAATTTTTAATAATTGCTTTTTCACCATTAACTGGTAGTTTCAACATGTCTGCTTTTCCAATGCAATGAGTATGTCATTTTTCCATTTACAATCGTTTTTCACAGCGAACTTGTAACCCCAAGTAGCCTTTTTTCCATTTGATTCAGTTCCACTTGTACCCAAAATTCAGCTCATACACCATTTAAATACAATTTAAAAAAAAAAATCAGTTAGAAGTGAAAATAGATCTCTGTCCATGCACAGCTATTTATGTAATACAAAATACTAAACTTTTCTTACCACCAAATACAATTCAGTTCAGAAAGAAGAACACAATCTTTAGGTCTCATTCAAAGCAAAAATATATATAGTCAAATTTAGTGTTAAATGCTTTCTCATTTCGTTGCCTGCGCAATCATATTGCTTAAAGAACTGGCCTGCTCTTTAGCTGCTTCCACCAAGGAATCCTATATAAAAAAAAAAATTAAGATCTTTCAGGAAGGAACCTGAAACGAATCAATGAAAAGAAACTAATGACAGTGCCGATAAAAACCTGTGCAGCGATGAGGCGTGCCACTGTTTTCTTGCTAGATTCTTGCAGTTCTCCAGCTATCAGTAACTCATCCAATATGTAATACGCCTGTCAAATGTTTACATTTCATTAACCCAAAAGGAGAAGGGCTGTGTCTAATGGCTCGAGCAACCTTCCATAAGTATACACAGTAATATACAGCTTAGGCATAAGCTACGTTTTAATGCAAAGACTTCTTGCAAAAAGGAACTGCGGGTTTCCCCACCACATGACTTGCTTACGTCAAAAAGGAAACTAATACATCAACCTCGGTAAACATATATAGAGCTAAAGATCATTGTTAAAGAACTGAAGGTAATACATTTTTGGGATAAGTAATGACCTCTCTTGTACTAGTCAATAAAGCAAATCCATAATTATTTCTCTCCTCAATACCCTTAATTAGATCTACATCTCTTCTCCGTGCTGTGTGTAGTTGTGTGCTTGTTACTAATTATCCCAAGCTAATGAAAAAAAACACAATTTACATCGATTATGCATTAAAAAAAATTGCATGTCATAGTGTGCCCCTGTCCCTATGCATGACGGATACACTTAATAGCATTCTCAAAGATATGTAAGAAGAGGACTCCTAAGAGCTGCTTATATGCTTCAACTTAAACAGTTCAAATCAGATTGGAGGGATTAAATACCTTGTGAAAATTGAAGATCAAATCCAGCTCACAGACCTAGAACAAAAAAAGGCACATGTATCAAAACACATGATAGTGGATCCAACAAGAACATTAGCTTTGTTTTCAATTTTGTATATGATACACAAGCAAATTTTTTTAATGCTTTACATCAGAAGACTCACACTTCCGAAATAGCGGTCCAGGATTTCAACATAATGGTGAATAATTTCAAGGATCTCCAGTTCATTGTCTTCCTGATCAATACACATGCAGAAGTACAGGCTTGCATATCTGCCAAAAAAGGGCAACAGAATAATCATTTGACCACAAATTTTTATTGTAGAATATATGCATGCTGCGAGTAGAGCTACATACTTGAGAAAAACGTAATCTTTAATTCTAACATAGGCTACCTTTTGTAAACCACCTTGAATCCCCTCCACTCCACAAAGTTGCAAAGCTTTGGGCCGCGACTGAGGATCATGCCGCTAAGTTCACGGATTACCTTCAAAATAAGATGACAAATGTCAACTGTCGTTTGAAACACCAATGATGCATGCAAAGAAAAAGTGCGCATAATGCGTGTCTCACATCACACATATTTCATCTGTAAATAACAAAACAAAATCTCAATCACTCATAATCACAATATGCCCTTTTTCTGTGACTTTTTAGTGCACTTCTCATTTCCGCATTTGAAATATCACAAAAACAAAAATTATGAGCCAAGACAAAATCGACCCTAATGTTAGCATGTCATTAGCTTATCACTTGGGGGCAAGGGGATGGGATTGAACATTGGTGGATACCAGGAAGTGCAACAGCTTTTACCACCAGGACATATCTAATCCCCCAATTAGTATATCACTTAGACTTATTGTCACAAAACCAGCAACTTTTTTTTCCTGAAAAATGGATATTCTATTATCTCATCCCTAAAATGCCCATCTTTTAGCAATTATACGCATTTAATTTTGAACTTTACAGTGCGGTTGCACATTGCTCTCTGGTAGACTGTCTATACATCATTTCATTTTAAAAGTGGAGTAACATGTCCAGCAGCATTATCATTGTACAAAAATCTCCTTTGCTGCTAATCAGCTGTTTTGAATGTTACAAAATAATGAAGCATTTTATATCAGGCGGTAATGTGTCCTGCAACACCATTAATTTATTAGTGTTGTTTTGGAAAGACAAACGATAAAAGAAATGTTTTGTATTTAAGATATTGTAACCACAACTATATGACTTTTCCCCTTCAAAAAAAATGCTGACTTATTTTTTCCAAATCACCATTACTCTCCAAATGTTCCTTTTTCGAGTATTTTTCTTTGAAATACAATACAAACTAAACATTCCTACTTGTCTTCCGTTGCTGGGATCTCTTGACAAATATATATATGTGATCTGAATAATGTTAACAACATAAGAATACAAGATACGTCTTAAAAAAAGCTTAGCTCAATGTAAAATTTACAGTGAGCAGACATCGCATAGAATAAAGTAAAGAAACTGTGCAACTTCTGCGATGATTTGAAAGAAGTACCTTAGTTCTTTCCTTCTGTGCATAGGGAGAATACCACTTTGTCAACCTTACTTTTCCTTGACGACTGATGAGAAGCACAAAGTGAATCTAGAACATAGAGGAAGAGATAGTTAACGTTATCTGGACTGGCACAAACTAAACTAAAACTTGCTCATAGAGAATACACACTGCACTAAACTGATAGCAGACAAAAAAAAAATTGCACTGGCGGAAAAAGGGCAGACCAGGATTTGAGATTAAGGGTGTACTTGATCAGATTCAGCATGATTTTTTTTTACTGTTTATAAAAGTGTACTTTTAATACGGTTTCCAATTTTGCAAACCAAAACCGGATTGGGGGGTTTCTCCTCTTATTCTTAGTCACAGTAGATAATTTATACAGTGGGAAGTGATTATCCCAATTTGCACAGTCACACCCACTTGCAACCATCAAAAACCAGATTTCATGAACTAATAAAAATACTAAATGTAAATCACAGCTACTGACAACTCAATTTGAGAAAGGAAGAAACAAGATTCAGAGAAACAAAAGGGAACTTACAGCCATTATATAGTGTTTGCTTTCTTGATAAATCTTGAAAAACAACACCCACAAACCTGTAAGAAAAAAAGCAGCATATAAATGAATCAAACAAACACATACAATGCATCACTGTAAAGCATATCGGACTTCACAACCCTTTCAACCCTGGATATGCAGTAAATAGCAGAAGCATAAGTGCCAGTTCAGCAAATCTTTCAGACAATGAGGCCATAGTCATTGGGCCAAAAAGCATGAAACTACCCTTTACATCAGCACATGTACAACTTAAATGCAATCAGAGAACATCATGTAAACAAAGATTATACCTAATTGCAATCAGAGAACATCATGTTGCATCAATAATAGTCTTCTATTCTTCCCCAATTATCCCCCCACTCAAGTGAGAAAATCTAAATACTCCATGATATATAAAATTCTGTTGACAATGATTCATCGACGCAACAAAGATTATTGGAGCAAAATAAAACTAGTATCATCAACAGAAAACAAAATAAAATATGAAATTCTAGTATCAATGATAGATGTAAGAAATTCTACACATGTAACGCTTGCTTTTTGTTTCCTTACGAACTTATGCATTCCTAGATCACACATAGAGAAATGGATCTTTTATCAATCTCCATAAAAGGTGTAAATATTCATCACAACTGATAGTAAGCAAATCCTGCACTAAAGTCTATACACCAAACTCACCATCTGGTTATCAAACAAGAGCATATATCATATTCAAAATTTCGACTGCAAGCAAACTTGAACACATTAGGCGAAACAAGAAAAATGCAAACTCTGTGACTCCATTACGGACTAGCATCAAATCTGGCGATTGAAACAAATGGACTAAGCATCAAATCTAGCGATTTAAACCAACACAAGAAGGAGAAAATTGAAGCAAGACATGAAGATTGAAGAAATACCAACCCAATTGATGTCGACGACCGGCAAATATCAATCCAGGTAACTATCGATCTTGGTATGGGACCTGGGCAAACGATTGGGAGAAAAAAGTTAAATCCAATTAAAAAACATAAAGCGAGACAGAGGGAAAAAAACAGAAAAATGAAGAGCAAACCTTCGATTTCAAGAAAATGCAAATCTGGGGTGGAGATTGGAGATTCAAACTTCCTTCGCTTTTTGTTGCTGTATTCGTTCGTACTTCCGTAGGCAATAGAGATGAGGAACCGATCACAAATCGGACGACATGGTTTAACGGTTTCTAATCGGTTTGATTTTTGGTTCAGCGTTCTGGTTCATAGTAATGTCAATAAAGATAGCTGACATATATTTGCAACATCCTTATTTTATCGGTGTACCACACTACATATACATCACACTAGGATCGATAATGTAAAAGTCGAATTTATAGCCAACATGCGATCCTTCCAATGCCGATCTCTTTGCGAGAAGCTGCATTTGTCTATAGATTCAACTTTCACATAATCGATTCTGTGAAAATTATGTGATGCACCGATAAATGAGGACAACGAGTAGATCAGTTGTTGTGGCCGTAAGCTGGTTTATCCTCGTTCCCACCTTCAAATTCTATCAGGCTAGTCAGTAAGGTCGGGTTCATGTATATTATGTACTTCATTATTCTTTAGTAGTTACGAATTTACAATTTTATTCATGATAATAGAAAAGTTGAATCATGCATGTAGTTTAGTTTGAGTATGTTTCATTGCATTCAACAAAGGTTCATGGTTATGTATTTGGGTATGGATCGCGATGAGTTCTTGAGAATCATCAGTAGCCTTAGACTAGATTCTCCATCTGTGGGTCTAGAAGTAATAACAGACGGGTGTTAGACCGGTTGGACGTGTCCCAGGGACGGACCCAGCTTGAAATATGGGGGGTGCATGGCCCCCACTGAGATCCGAAAATCGACGTGTTTTTATAGGTAAAAAATGTAAAAACACTATTGACGCCCTCGCATTTCGCTTCAAATTGTTAGGTGCACTCTTGAGATTTTTAGGTGCGCCCATCATTTGACGTGTCCACCTACCTGTCTAATAATAATAGTAGGTTGATTAGCATTTTATATTAAGAAGATGTGATATGTATGATACAATGCTCTACTTTTAGAGGCATATGCTGAAGGACCCTCCTATATGGGCCAAGGTGGTGTTGTGATAAACGCACATTGTTTTAGGATGTTCTTTTTTAGTGTTGGAGGCTACGCCCCCAAGATTTAATATTTGTTTCCCTTTCAGCTCAATTTTAGTTCCCATGGCAGTAGACTAGTTAGTTGATATGAGTTTCTTTCATTTTGGAGGATGATACATTGAGTTTCTGGAGTTGTTTCGTTTTTTTTTATGTTCGCAGATTCATTTGAAGCATCTGGAGTTGTAATGATTTCGTAGCAAAGAAGTTGTCCTTGATTACAGCAAGGTCATGTTTGTCCGCAGTTGGATCGGATTGAATAAAAGAAATTAACACATTATATTATGTTAGATCAGATTGAATCTACACGATTTTTTTTTTTTGGGACCTCCGAACACCGTTGGGCCTAAGACCACCGTTTCATTGTCCTTAGTGTTGGGCCGGCCCTGCCCGCAAGCTGGCTACTCTATGAGACCATCTCAGCTATTCAATGTTCTTTAGTGATTTTTTTTATTTCCAGTTATTTTTTTTTATTTTTTTATTTTTTTTTCATTTCTTCAACTCTTGCTCTTTTCTTTCTACTATTTTGTTTCTCGATGTGTGACATCAATGATATGTAAGGCTTGCATGTTTATTTTTCACGAGTTCAGCATGCGTTGATCGGTCTCTTTTTATATTTTTATCTTATTTTGGGATCATTTCGTTATAATTGGTATCAAAACATTAGCTCTACGTAATTGGCGTTTATTCTTGTTAGGCTATGTTATTTAGTGTTAAATTTGATATTCCCTTGGCTAAGTTCCTTTACTAATTCACAAATTTGAAATGGCGAGCAGCCGAGCACACATTCTTCCAACTTTGAGGAAGGTTTATGACCGTGATGGACTATACTAGCGTGTTTGATTTGGGCAGTTTGTACTCCATGTAACGACAAATGAGGCTACTAAGATGGAAACGTTTGAAGGGGGGTTGAAGTCCTCTATTACGCAACACTCGTTCTACCACCTTCACAGGTTTGCACATGAGAGCTCGTAGGGCAGAGACGGCTCTGACGCATGTGACACCTTCCAACCTAGGGGTGACACATTATTTTGACTCAGCTCAGAGTGGTAAATGTCCATCAATTCCACATTGCAGC
The DNA here is from genome assembly GCA_026214975.1 of Gentiana macrophylla. Lineage (NCBI taxonomy): Eukaryota > Viridiplantae > Streptophyta > Magnoliopsida > Gentianales > Gentianaceae > Gentiana > Gentiana macrophylla. The sequence continues at coordinate 20,127,630 of CM047816.1, read as the reverse complement.
GGGGCACAATATCATCAAACTACTTTTTCTCTTTATATCGGTTTAGTTCCCTTCTTTATCAGCTTGAAACTTTGAAAGTCGATTTCTGCAGCATCAATCCAGGATGACAATATCGACATTGAAAATGTCGCATCTTAACTATAAATTCAATTTTTATCGGATCGATTCTACTATGATATACCGGTAAAGTTATGACGGTGCAAATATAAGTGGAAAAAAATAAAAATAAAAACCCTATCTCTCTAGGCCTATGGGCATGGGTCCCTTTTACAGATAATTGTCATTGCAGTATCGGAAAAAAAAAAAAAAACTCCATGAAAATGAATTGAACACGTTCTTCCATTTAAAGAAAAAGATTGTGGCTGGGAATCCATGCGATGATGAGAGAGATCCAAAATTCTCCACGTAGATTTTTTTTGTTGCATTTCAAAGTTCAAATTTTTCTTCATATTGCTCGATTATAACCTATCATTTCTCATCAGACAACGGTTTTTTTTTTTCATCAAAGGTTAAATGAGACAAAATTTTCAGTTCCATCACAAGTATGTTCACTTAATTTTAGTTTTCAAATCGTTGCGCTCACCATTTTATGCCTTTATTTTCGGTGTGATTCTTTTTCATTGCATAAAAATAGTTGAGTATAAAATTGCCTTTATTCCTCGTCTCTGTTTGATTGAGTTTGTTGATTTATTCATAACATATTTTGATGATCACAGTGGGGAAAATTATGGATCTTGATTGTTGATTTAGGATTAGAATGTTTTGATGAAAATAGAAATTCTGCTAATGGACAGCTTGAAAAAACTTCAAATGTTACTATCTTAAACAGTGTTAGATATTTTTTTATAGGGTAATTAGTCACTTGGATTAAGTTTACAGATTGAAATTTATAAAAACACAGCTATTTTTTCAAGTTGCAACTCATAGCAGATTTTTTCAATTTTTCCATTTTACTGAATATTTGTATATGCTAACAGCTAATCATTTTGGAATCCTAGCTGTTTGCCATTTTAAATGCACTTGCTAAGTTTTATTTTTGCTTAATCATCATTTTAGGTACTAAGCTTTTTCGTGTTGAATAAAGCCTTGAAGGCATGAAAGCTCCATAAATTTGCTGCAATTAAATTACAAAAAATGGCCACTTCTGAAGCAGTTATGCAGTGTGTGTTTGGTGCCATGCCTCGTTTTCACGGTGTTGATTCGAGCTTGTTTTCAAGGTTCAGAAAGAATAATGTATTGAGATGTAAGAAATCTTTTGAATGTGTAATAAGGCCATCTTTTCAGAAAAGTAGGATTATTGATCAGTTACCTGGGAATGGATATGTCATAGCCAACAAATTGCTTCGTTCTATTTGCAAGTGCCAAGGTGATGGAGGAAACGGGACATGGTTTGTGGAAAATGCAAAGGATTTCAGTACAAAAGCCAGTAACAAGAACCCGAATGTTTTGGAAGTTGAGTCAGTTAATGGTATAAATTATGAAAACGATGCACGTAATAACTCTAATGGAGTTAGTAATGATATGCTTATTAAGCTCAAAACAAGCACCATTGAAGACGAGGCTTGGGAGCTTTTACGTGAATCTATGGTGTATTACTGTGGTAGCCCCATTGGAACAATTGCTGCAAAAGACAGCACTAGTTCTAGTATATTGAATTATGATCAGGTCTTTATCCGCGACTTTATACCATCTGGGATCGCTTTCTTGTTGAATGGAGAATATGAAATTGTTCGCAATTTTATACTTCATACTCTCCAATTGCAGGTAAACCTAGAAGTCCTCTGTATTTCCTTAAGTAAAATTGAATTTCCTTAGTTGGATGATTGAGTCATTTTATCATACACTTGGAAGACAGAAACTCACACTGATATTTGTAGAGCTGGGAGAAAACAATGGATTGCCATAGTCCTGGCCAAGGGCTGATGCCAGCAAGCTTCAAAGTAAGAACAGTTCCATTAGACGGTGATGTCACCGCGACAGAAGAAGTTTTGGATCCGGATTTTGGAGAGGCTGCAATTGGTCGTGTTGCTCCGGTTGATTCTGGTAAGATATTAGCTCAAGCTGGTAATAACGTTAAAGGTTTTTTCTTTTGTGTGGTATTGTTAGATAGTTCTTCATGTATGATGACATTAATTTCAGGATTATGGTGGATTATTTTGTTGCGTGCATATGGAAAATGCTCGGGTGATTTAACTGTACAGGAACGAATCGATGTCCAAACTGGGATTAAGATGATACTGAGGTTGTGTCTTGCTGATGGTTTTGATATGTTCCCTACTCTGTTAGTGACTGATGGATCATGTATGATTGATCGTCGTATGGGGATTCATGGTCACCCTTTGGAGATTCAAGTAAGCCAATCTTTTACATCACTTTTGAGAATATTTGTCTGTTGATTCAAGAGCATTATCGTATATTTAATGTATTTATGCATTTTATGCTTATGTACACACTATGATAAACATTGGGGGCCTTAAGGGCACCTTAGTAAATCTACCTTTGGCTTTAAGGGCACCTTGCCTATTTTTAAACAATGCTGTGGTGCCCTAGGTAGGTTTACTGGGGTGCCCTTAAAAGCCCCCTAAACATTGGGGGCTTGTTGATCGCATGATTCGATTATTGGTTGCATAAGTGTATTTTAATATCTTTTCAACAATATGTCTCTAGTTTTCTACTCTGAATAAATGATATGTGTTATAAATGATCATATAGAATGTCTTAACCTTACCTATTGATGGCTAACTTTCTAGGAAATTGACTTCTCATACGGTAAAAGATGTTAACGACGAGGCTTTTTGGCTAGTGTCCTTTCATCAAGAAGATTTTGTAATTTAATTGCAAAAGATACTATAAAAACTGGACGTAGTATTCCATCACTTAGACCTCTTGGTTGCAATGTTTTTTACTTGGATGAATTGTGTAAGATTCTTGTTGACACTAACTAAAAATTCAATTTTTGTAAATACCCTTTCTCTTTATCCTAAAAACCTACAGAGTAATAATACAAGCATCTGAGTTAGCAACTAGAATTGAAACTTTGGAAAAAGAATATTCTTTTATCGATATACTAGAGAAAAGCATTAGATTATGCATAGTGTTTTTGGTAATCAGTTTCCCGGGCCTGGTCATCACGAACCCTCTTGTGAGGAGGCACCTCTTTTCCCGAAGTCACGGGGCTATTTCGCCAAGTTCCTTAGAGAGAGTTTTGTTTTGCACCCCTAGGTATTCTCTACCTACCCATTGATGGCTTGGCCCTCTAGAAGGAATTCTTCTTCACCTAAGGCTGATGTGTCCTTATGCGTTTAGTCTTGGGGCACGTGTTGAACGACCCATACCAGGTTTCAGCTCTCGGGTTTTTGGGGCAGAGCATTCCCCAAGAAAAACAACTTCCTTCACTTTGCAATCTGATTCACTTCTACATTATATAACATGCAACCTAGTAGAATGGATAGATTATCTTTTACTTTCTACAAAGTTATTTTCCTACTTTTTTTTTTATGATTATGAAATACATCTAAAATAATATCCATTGTTGCAGTCATTATTCTATTCAGCATTACTCTGTGCTCGTGAAATGCTTGCTCCAGAAGATGGATCAGCCGATCTTATAAGAGCATTAAACAATCGTCTTGTTGCATTATCATTCCATATCAGAGAATACTATTGGATCGATATGAAAAAACTGAACGAGATTTATCGATATAAGACCGAAGAGTACTCGTACGACGCAGTTAACAAGTTCAATATTTACCCAGATCAGATTCCAAATTGGCTTGTAGAATGGATGCCTAATAAAGGAGGTTATCTGATTGGGAACTTACAACCTGCTCACATGGATTTTCGGTTTTTCTCCTTGGGAAACTTGTGGTCTATAGTTAGCAGTTTAACAACTTCAGATCAGTCTCATGCTATATTAGATTTAATTGAAACCAAATGGGAAGATTTAGTTGCAGAAATGCCATTCAAAATATGCTATCCTGCTCTTGAGGGTCAGGAATGGCAAATCATCACCGGATGCGATCCGAAGAACACGTAATTTGACTGTTCCTTTGTTGTGATAAGTACACTTTTGGTCCCTCGTGTTTCACGAATTTCTCAATTTTGTCCCTAATGTTTCAATATGACACTCTTACTCTTGAGCTATGCATTTTTTTTAATCTTTTCAATGCAATGTGCCACGTGTCCATCAACAAGTATTGAGGCTGCCAGTTTTTCCAATCAATGAAAATTTGACATGTGGCAATATGGGCTGAAAAGGTAAGAAAAACTTCATAGATGAGGAGTAAAAATGCAAAATTGAAACGTTAGGGGGTGCAAAATGCAAATTTCATGAAACAAAAGGGACTAAAAACGTGTTTTATCTCTTCATCTGTTTTGTAATCATTGTTTTATCCATTTCTTTTATAGTCTTGGACAAAAAATCCTGGACTTGGTATGATTATATATTCTTGATACTATGCAGGCCTTGGTCCTACCACAATGGAGGTGCCTGGCCAACTTTACTTTGGCAGGTAACAGTTGCTTTAAATTTACTTTTACTGATCTGAAAGTTAAAAAAAATTGTGTGTATTCTGTTTGTTGAATTACTTTAGGATGTGCCATTACATTATCTTTGGGGAAAGAACGGTTGGGTCGGGTCTTTTTCAATTATTGTCTCGGGCTAAATACGTGTCACTCTTTGATTGATTTTGAGTCAATTTGTTAGAAAATGTTATAACGGCTATAATTAAAAGGGCTCTGTGTTTTTACGATTAACGTGTGGTTGACCGCCCTAAACATCCAAATTGTTGCAGTTGACTGTTGCATGCATCAAAATGAATAGACCAGAAATCGCTGCAAAAGCAGTTGAGGTTGCAGAAGCTCGCCTTGCAAAAGACAAATGGCCTGAATATTACGACACGAAACGAGCAAGGTTCATTGGAAAACAGGCACATCTTTATCAGACATGGTCAATCGCGGGCTACCTCGTTTCCAAACAACTTCTTTCTAACCCTTCAGCTGCTAATATCTTTATTACTGAAGAAGATTCTGGACTTGTAAATGCCTTTTCATGTGCTATCAGCAGACGAAAACGTGGTCCGAAAAGCTCTCAAAAGTCCTTTATAGTATGAAGAAGGTACTATTCAGAAACTTTGATTCTTGAACTGGGGTTTGGATTTCCCAGATATCTGGACCTATATATTTTATTCTTTCCATCCATAGATATTTGATATTGGATTGGTTATGTATATATGATGAAATGAATTGTTCTCTTCATTTTTTAGTTCCTGGAAATGTAAGGTAATACATGATTCAGGAAGAAACACATGGAAATTGATATGTATATCTAATATATTGGTTATTTATATGTATACATGATGATTTTTAATGACATGTACTTTTAGATGGCTCATTTTGTATAAGTTTTCTTGTGCATCCAAGTTTTCAAAGCTTAAGTCAGTATTTGACGGTTTCGTCTTTGGCATGGCGTTCGTATATCATTTATTGACATGCTGCAAGTCGTCCTATGTCTTATATTACTGACATGACGTATGTCATCGTCTGTTTTATATTTCTGACATGACGGAGGGTCGTCCTCTGTCCCTCGTTGTCGACATGGTGCAGACTCACCTCGGTCATTTATTTTCAATTCAAGGCAATTAAGTCGTCCTCGACCTCAGACAACGGAACGGTTCCATACCAATAAAGCGAGCATTCCGGCGAATATATTCCTCATTTACAATGTACGACACTTTTTACCAATATATTCCTCCTCACTGTCATATAGAAATTTCCTTATTCGATTACCGACTTAACTGCTGAGTGTTCCCGAAGGCAAGCTCCGAGACTCACGTTTTTGTGTGTTTGGCGGGCATATTCCGAAAATCCACTCAAAAAACTATTCCGATCACATTCAAAGATCCAATAACCCGTATTGCAATCAGATTTTGACCGGACGATTTCAGATATCGTCGTTCACATTATTCAAAAGTCTCAATGATAATATAAATCAGTCTAAAGATACCAGCAGATTTTATTCTTTGGATTTATAATATAAGGTTCCAAAATAGAAATTCCAGAGATAAGAACAGCTGTTATAATTTATAACCCTACTCTATTTGTATTTAGTAAGAAAAAGTATTCCATGATCCACAACATAGAATGTCAGACAATCTTGCTGTAAAAAGTAAGATAATTTGAAAATATTGCAATCCTTTTTTTTGCCATTTGTTTAACATATATGTTGTCGATATATTATTTATATTTCGAATATCTTATTGCACATATATATATATATATATATATATATATATATATATATATATATATATATATATATATATATATATTTGATAGTACAGAAGACATATTTTAAAGGGAGGAATGAGACAAATTGAATATTTTTAAGATAGTTTTTTATGCTAGTGACCGTCCAATAAATGTTACAACTTTCGTGATATTATTAAAGAATGTTATAAAATTAATACTAAGAATGTAATGAGAAATTGATAAAAGGAAAGAGTAATATTTTTTTCCCCTGAAGAAATGAAGAATTTATTAAACAAAACTCGCATCCGCAAGGCATCCTTGTGTGTGTCAACACTGCCCAAGCAAGTTTCACAGGCTTTGTAACGTTAAACCATCCTCGATCAACCCGGGAATGGTTAGCATAGTTCGACGTAGAGGAGTAATCGATCTGAATCGAATCAAATATTTACTTATCGAGTCGAGCCGAACTCAATGAGATATATTGCTCGAGACAAAGACCTTAGACTTTTGAAGGCTAAGTGTCTGGCCCGAAGAATTTATGCTGAGCTACTATAAATATTTAGTCCGTGGTGAAATCGACTGAAGTTCGAAATCTTACAGTCAAACCAGCTTTATTTCCTCAGAACACTTAGACGCGAACGCGATATGTTTGAGCATGATGATGATGATTCGTTTCTTTCTTAGCTCTAATATTGAAACGTTGTAATCTTATGTATAGAATGTGGTTCAGTGTTGTTTAGACTTTTAACCATGTGTTGGCCTAGACTTTAAGTTTGTTTTGGGTCGGAACCTCTGGATGTTGTAAATGGAATTGGGTGTTTTATGTAGATTCTACCGGAATTGGATGTTTTATGTACTACCTGTTGGATCATTAATCCAACGTTGGTATTATATGTGAAATAATTATTTGTTATGGACCGCCAATAAAGATTAGCCCGATATAAAAGTGATCTAACACAATTTACGGTCGTTGAGCTATAATGTATCATTAGGGTGTGGGCATTTTATGTGTAGAGACTAAGAGGTAATTTATGTTTCGTTGGTGAGTAGTTACGAAAATACCTAAAAATATAATTCCTATATAAATGGGTCATTGTCCCTAGGTCACACACGATTCCATTTTATTCTGTCTCCCAACATCAGATAGAAATACAGATAAAATCTAAAGGGTTCTCTGAAAAGCTTTGTGAAGTGTGTAGATTTAGAATACCGGATTCTATGAGAGATCTGCAGCATTACGGATTCATGTACATTTTCGTTTTCATCTTTATTTTAGATTCTTGATAGTTTGACATAAACGATCATGGATCAAAGTGATTCATCTTTTACGGTTATTAGTGTCCAACACTACCTCCGTCCCGCAAAAAGTGTCAACTTTTTATGTTGTACACAGATTAATAAAATAATTAATGTGTTGCATTTTAAACACTAATTGACATATATATCCATATTTCATACAAAATGCTTGTTTGGGAATATGGAAAGAGTATACAAACATTAAATGATATGATAGAGGTATGTATAGAAAAAATTCATTAAATAATGCATTGATTTTCTAAATAGACATTTTTTATGGAACAATTCATTTGTGAAAAAGTGAATAATTTTTGTGGGATGAATGTAGTAGTATTCTACCGACTTTTATGTCGTTTTAATTTCCGAGTTTATCGTTTCGCTAATCGCTTTGAACTCTGATGATATAATTTAATTATATACGTGTCAGACGTTTTTTTCTAGATAAAAACGTAGTATCCGAAAAAGATGCGTCACGTCAAATCCAAAAATCTAGAAGACAAAATGAAAGTAAAACTTTGAAGAGCAAGTCTAAACTAATCTAATCTTGACCGGACGCAGATGCTTTAAGCCTTCATGAATTATAGACAGGTCAATTGGGAAGTTATTGGTGCACCCGCCATATGCGGAGTGCTCCCATTTAACAAACTGTACACATTTTATTCTTAAACAGAATTCAAACCGTATGATTCAGACTTATTTACCGATCAATTAGATGCATGTGGATATACCACACAAAAACTTCCCAGGTCAATTTGCATAATTTATACCAGTAGTGATACATCCACTACACTTTCAACCACAACATCTTACACAACACAATCAACACCACATATTCTGTTGGGACCCATCATAAAAAATAATTCATCACTTTAATCCATGGCTACCACTTGTGTAGTAGTTTATGCACTACACAAGAGTGTAGTGCACGTATCATTATTCTAATTTTTACAATGGTTTGATTTTAGTTAAATTAAAAGATGGGAACCTTATCATTGAATACGTTGGAAACAATAACTATTGACCGGTTTTTGGATCTTATTATAAAAAAAAACATTTATCCTGGTTTCACCTACGTTCGTTACTTTAGGAGTGCAATCGTTGTGTCATCACGATCATCTGTATCGTTGATTATAGACATTATGATCAACGCTGTAGATGACTGTTGGGTCAATCATTCTAACCCAACAATTGTGTCCGTATCTTTATCCCGTATATTTTGAAAATACAGGTTTTGTTTGTTAAAAGCTAGGAGGGCCTAAGGTACCGTTCTTTAAAAAAAAAAAAAAAAAAAAAAAAAAAGAGATAGAAAATACCCGATGGACTGTTCTTTTTAAACGGCCGGCAGATTCAGCCATTCCAATCGGCCGGCCCAAAACGTACTTCCTCCTTCCTAGAATACACGTCTCTTTAGAATTTTCACACCGTTAAAATAAAAAAAAATTGTTAATGTTATTAATTTTAATGATAAACGTTTGACTCATTGATCTTCATTAATACAATAATTGAAGAATAATGAAAATTGAAAGTGCAATAAGTGTTTCATTAGTCTTCTAAATGGACTAATATTATAGAGCAAAACTAAAGTGCTAAATAGACTTGTATATTAGGACGGGAGAGTATATCTTTGTTTAAAAATGTAAGATGATTAAATTCACATAAATGTAAGAATGTTACATCAAATTATATACTTCATAAAAAGAATATTATAGAGAAAAATGATATGTCCACCATCTTTCACTACATGTTTCACTCCACCTTTTTTATTTATTGATTGAAACGTTTTGTATTGTTGAAATTAGTTTCACAATTATCAAGGGTGATGATACTTTGTCGTGCACATATAGTGTACAAAAGATAGTGGATGTACGTATCATCACCCAATTATAAAAGGGATTTCCTGGTGAATGGGGCATGAAGCCTTTAATGGTAGACGCGTTGTTGGCTAGGCGACATATTTCTAATGCGGGTACATCTGTGATTTGTAATTATGAAGGTGAAACGGTTGTTCATGGGCTCAGAGATTGCTAGGGCCGGCCCTCCCAGGATCGGGCCCTAGGCTAGTTTTACATACATGCATGCGCCTTTAATTTTGAATAATACTGATATTGGTTGGGAAATTCTAGATATAAATAGAGAGGTTGATTGGACCAACATAAAAACCCATTGAAAAATAGAGTGAAAAAATCGTTAAGGTTATTACTAGTATTAGGCTAGACCTTAATATGTTTTACTGACCTTTTTGTAGAATTTTATTTAAACAAAATTTGGAATTGAGAGACCTAAAATTCAAGATATTTTGAGGGGCCCTAGGCCCAGGCCTCTTGGGTCTACGTTCAGAGCCGGTCCTGAAGATTGCCAATGGTCTCTTTTTGTGTTTTGAATTAAGCTATCCCGATTAATTCCTGACGTCCTCTTTTTGTAATATCTTCGATCCAAGATTGGATATCTTTTAATCTTGGAGTGTCTGTTGATCACTCACTCAGGAAGAAAGTACTATACAACATCTTTAAGGGAGTCACTCATGGTATATGGTACTGGAGAAATAGGTTGTGATGCTCGTCCTCATGCAAGTGTCTTTCTCTTGGAAGCCGTAAACAGATCTAGGGATTTTAGACTATGTTGGAGATTATATGAATACTTGTAGTTGTTTCTTTTTGTCTCCTCTGTGAAGTTTTTAAACTTGTAATGCTTCAACTTGGACTTTGTTTTCCAAAAATGCGTTCACTGATTCAATAATTGGAAATATCTTCTTAAAAATTGAACATTTTTTTAAGGCGAATACGAAATATACATACGCATATTTTTTATCTTCACTGTGACTTAAATCCGAAACATTCGTGTTAATGACCGCAACATTTTTTTACTTCATCATTTTTCATAGTTCGTTAATAAATGACAAATTAACCATTTTTATAGCTCATCAAAAAAATAATTTCTGAGGACTATAAGGTGATACAAATAAAAATCTATTACCACAAACTTGTGTCCATTGCCAAAATTTAGATATGAAAATTTAGCGAAGGCAAGCTAATTGATTTAGTAGAATCAATTAATATAATGTCATGTCTGACATTAAAAATATTATGTCACGCGCGACTCATACTGTACAACATACGTGACAAAAATTATGATACGACAAATAGTTAAGAGGTCTAGCAAATGGAAGAGTTTGATGCATTTCAATTCACCCTCTCTAGTAAGAATGAACATGGATGAGTAAGATACATCACACCCCTCCATTTACGATATTCTTCGATTATTTGTTGCATGATAACTCTATTCATGCAAAGTCACAAAGGATAATATATATGATGATTCTTGTGATGATGGTAGCAAAGTACCATTTGAACGTGAATTAATTTGTCATCATTGTGATCAGGACGGAACCAAAGGTATGGCTAAGGGGGCTAAGCCCACCCGGCGAAAAAAAAATACACTCTTAAAAAACTTATATAATCAACTTAAATCATCAAAAAATCTTATTTTAATCCCATTCGATTGTCTGAATGTATTCAACTAGCCCACCGAGATCCAATTTCTGGTTCTGTCATTGATTGTGATTAAATGACTAAATTGAGGTTAAGAATAGGGATGAACGAAAATTCCGGAAACCAAACCAATCTGCCGGACCAAATCGAAACCGAACAGGAAAAATATAAATTGTGGTTTTTCACTTAGTTTTCATTCAACTGAAAATCAAACCGTTTATTACAAATTTGGTTTCAAGTTGAGAAAATTAACCGTTTCAAACCGAACCAGACCAGAGACCTACTTTTGTTAATATTAATATAATTTATCAATCTTCTTAATTCGTTCCAACTCGACCCATTTTTATTTTCAATATCAATATATTATTAATTTCTCATTCATTTCATATCCTAAGCTTTCAAATTGTTATGATATTTTCACCGCTCATCTTCAATATTTCAAACTCTTAGAAGAACAACACAAGGTGTTGAATTTGTTGTATTGAATGATAGTTGAAGGGATATACATTAGTTCAATTCAAATAATTTGTTAAATCGTCTATTTGATTTCACTCATATAATAGTATTGATGTATCACATATATAAACATATATTATTCCTAGATAAGTTATGATTTCCGATCAATATTGTTATTTGTTTATGAAAACCACTAAAAACCAACCTCAAATCAAACCAAACCGGACCGAAAATGGTTTTAGCCTAAAAACAATTTCAGTTTGGTTTAAAATTTCAAAAACTGTATAAAATGGCTCCTTTTTTATAAACAACAAAATAGTCAAGTCAGATCATGTTCACCCCTAGTTAAGATGTTTCTTTATTATATCTGGTTTTGTGTTGAATCAAATGGATGTGATGTATTGTAAGAAAAAAAAAATGAATTAAACATGTTTATTGGATCCAAGATGAACATGGTATATTCCTAGTTTAAACACCCATGACTGAAATATATGTTGTCTTGAATGCTCATTAAACCTCGGGGGTTAAGGTTGTAAGCGAACTAGGTTGCTCGTGAGTAGAAGTTGACTCAACTCAGCTTAAATCTTCTTAAACGTAAATTCAATTCGAACATTAAATGAGTCACACAAGAGCAATGTCCGTGACCCCTGGATGCCGAAGGTGTCCTTGGGGTGATCTCGTAGTTCCTACGGGGTGGAGATGATGGGGTCGGTCCATGGATTTTCCTTCCTTTTCTTTTGCCGCATTTCACTCAAAGGGTTGAAGGGAGATAGTGCATCAAGCTGTTCGCAAGGGCCAACTTGATCCTCTTCCCCAGGGATCTCATCAGATGAGGTAACCCTGGGAGAGCCGCCGACTCCAACTACCGTCCATGTACGATCATACTACAGAAAAGGGGATTGATCCAATTCTATGGAGTCTGACTCATAGTGATCATTTATCAAAGAATGACTCTGGTTATCAAATGATTGAACAACCGGGAGCAATTTACTTACGATACTTAGTTGACATTCATAAAAAGGTATCTAATGATTTATGAGTTCAATACATCCTGTTTAGCAGAAAGTCGGATATTCCTTGCTCATTATCAGACACTCACTTATTCACAAACTTCGTGTGTGGCTAATAGTTTTCATTTCCCATCTCATGGAAAATCCGACTCGACTACTCACGAGCAAAATTGAATACATAATTATTATTTTTATAAAAATACATATACATGTGTCTTTATATTTGTAGTCATTTCAATCATTGTATCACATTTAAAACTTTCCATGATTTTATATTAGTTTCATTGAATACATATCTTGAGTTATCTTGTCCTTTATCAAATATTTTGTACTAAAAATATTTTCTGTTAAAAATTAAATGTTTTCCGCCACCGTAGTAATGTCTTTCATCAAATAACAGCCCGGATGATTATCGTGTGATAACTTATGATATTTCCAAATTAAGTTTTAATTCTATAAACTCGATAAATTTAATGCAAAACTCAAGTTCACCTTGAGATTCTTGAAACTTTTGTTAGGTCTCAGTTCGAGAGCTCGAGAGTTTAAAAATACAAATACTCATACTCGAACTCGAGAAAATTTTAATATACTCATCTTTCTTAGAGCATTACTCACTTCGACATGGCTTGCTTACACCTCGGACTAAGGTAAGGGTCTAGCCTAATTGATGTTATACTTGAGCGTTTATTTCACTCAACGTCATACCTAAAACTCTTTAATACGATGTCTTTACGGGAGAATCAAACTTGCGATCTCATGAAATCATAAAAACCTAAAAACATAAATTAGATGAAATCATAAAAGCCAAAACACTATATTAGGGGATGGAGGTATTACTATACAATCTATCATTATAATTTTTTCTTTCCTCTTTTAGATAACTTTAATCAGGAGTACACTCAATTCTTTTTGACTTGGCATAGACTGCATTGTTCATCATTTATATAATCTTTTCTCCTTACCTCTCCTTTCAATATACCACTTTTAGAAGCCATCTTTTTATTTCCCTCATCAAACAATGCCTAAGTCCATTGACAACAATAATGACAATAACCTTGACACCTCCGGTTCACTTTCTTCCACCACCAGCTCCGCCACTGCCGCCGCCGCCTCCGCCGTGACAAACACCGGCAGCACTGAAACGAAGCGAACTACATCGAGTTCAAGGTCCACAGATACAACCCACTGGACATCAAATTCCAGCCTCACATCATCCTTCAGCAAGCCACATGCAAATTCAAACGACCCGTATTGGAACGCGGTTCGTAGCATCCACCCGGGCCCGAAAGACGGCGTGTTCAGCCTCCAAGACTTGAGCTTTATCAAGAAACTTGGTAGTGGTGACATTGGAACTGTCTATCTTGTTGAGTTAAAAGGTGCTATAGGATGCATGTTTGCAGCAAAAGTGATGGATAAAGAAGAGTTAATCAATAGGTGTAAAGAAAGTAGAGCAAAGATTGAAAGGGATGTTTTAGAAATGTTGGATCATCCTTTCTTGCCTGTTCTTTATGCAACCTTAGATTCCGGCCGGTGGTTTTGTTTGTTGACCGAGTTTTGTTCCGGTGGTGATCTTCATGTTCTCCGCCAACGTCAACCGGAGAGGCGGTTCGACGAGGCGGCCGTCCGGTTAGTTTCACTTGCAAGCTAATTTCTTCATTTTTGTGTTTGTTTTTGAGACACATTCATTGCAAATTGTCATGCCGGCAATCATCTAAATGATCATGTGATTTAACTTTTTTTTTTTTTTTTTTTAGCACATGCATGATTTTTAAGCTTTATGATTTCTTGGATGGAGATATTTTACATATGATCCACAGATAAGGAGAGAGAACTTTTAAAGAGTAAATATTTAGTTTCATGATGACACTAACGATATATAATACATTTTTACACTATTGATCGTGACGCCTAACATATTGATAATAATTAATATTTTTCATCTACTTTCGAAAGAATATTAAGAGATGACTTTCCTCGCCTCGTATTTGACTTTGAAACTCTCTTTCTATATTTATTGGGCATATACTTTAATACGGTGTCAGAGTCAAGTCTATACTTTGCCTATTTTCGTTTGGATCAACATAAGAGGATCAGTTGAATTTGTTATTTCATTCACATCGGAGGCGTATTTAACTTTCCTTAACTCATAATCTAAGTTTTGAGGTCGAGACCCCCTATTATTGTGCGTATATGTTCGATATATTACATAGAAATTCAATAAAAAGACAACCCAATATATAATTAAAGCATCTTAAAACATACATTTTGTATAAATTGAAAATAGTCAATACTATTGTCATTTCTTGTCTACATCAAATGTTTTGGGTTGTTTCTTTTGGATTTTGTGTCTGGAAGATTTTGGTGAAGAATAATTTGGTGGACTTGGTAAAATTAATGAGACCAAAGCCCTTTTCAAACAAATTCTGCCTACTGAAATAATAAATTAATGAGTCATTATGAATAAAATAATAATTACAAGAAATCTTTTCTTTTGGTGTTTTTGATCAAACAGGTTTTATGCATCAGAAATTGTGGCTGCTATAGAATACCTCCATATGATGGGGGTAGTGTACCGCGATCTAAAGCCAGAAAATGTTCTTGTTCGATCCGACGGTCACATAATGCTGACAGATTTTGATCTCTGTCTATTATCTGCTAATCTAAAACCATCTGCTCAACTTGTATCCACCAATGGAACACTGTCAACGAATCAGAGCCGTTCAAAACAAGGTCCGTTAGATGCGCGTAAATTCACCAAATCATCATCATGCATTCTGTCATATTGTGTTGGTCCAGCTGTCACTTGTGTTACCTGTGTAAAACCTAGTAGTAAGAGAAAGAACAAGCCAAGTCAGCAGCAACAGGCTTACGAGCTCGTAGTGGAACCGACAGATGCTCGATCCCTTTCGTTCGTTGGGACCCACGAGTACTTGTCCCCCGAGATTGTATCGGGAGAAGGCCATGGGAATTCAGTGGATTGGTGGACATTAGGGATCTTCATATTCGAAATGTTTTATGGGGTGACTCCATTTAGAGGGGTAGACAATGAAGTCACTCTAGCTAACATTTTGGCTCGAGCCCTCGAGTTCCCTAAAGAGCCTGCAATGTCAAGCGCAGCTAAAGATTTAATCACTCAGCTCTTGATCAAGAATCCTGTGAAGAGAATGGGGTCCACGATGGGTGCCACGTCGGTCAAGAACCATCCGTTTTTTGATGGGGTGAACTGGGCATTGTTGAGATGTGCAAAACCTCCACATGTTCCAGAGGCCTACAATTACAAGGAAGTCATGACATCTAGTGAGTATGATGCTTCTGTAGAGTATTACTGAAAAAAAGCAGACAACTTTAAAGCATCTTTTTGTATTTCATTACAAGATATACAACAATATACACACATGTTTGTGTTAAACAGAGGCCTTGATTGCACGTTCTTCTATAAATCGTTTGGAAAAGCTGTAGCAATTACAATGCTCAGCTCACGAGGGATGTTCATGGAAATTACACTACTTAAATCAGCAAAATGTGTGGGAATTTCATATCATTCTTGTTTTCACAATCATCAAACATAGTAACAAGAGGAGCTTTTCTACAATTTTCATAATCAAGAGCATGATTCTTCTGAAAAAGTTTAACCGGGAAAGCAGAGTCATATCAAATTCTAAAGCAAGTTAGATATGGTCATGGCAACCTTCCTATGAATAGGAAAAATCAGGTGCAAGGCTAACCGTTCTCAGAACACCTAGGTAGGGGTGGTTGGTCATGAGATCTTATGCTTTCATGGGTAGGGGTTAGTTCAATATAAATCATTATTTAGGCCTTAATCAACATACTATACTAGTTTCAAAGAATCGTAAAAAAACTGAAACCGGACAAAATAACACTTCCTCTAGGAGCTTACCAAAAGAACAGTTTTTTTCATTTAGTTATATTCCCCGGATAATATGTCACCAAGAGCTGCTCTTTCATCCAATAACTGGGATGTTAATCCACATAAAATTTCATACACATTGCTTTTTTCGAGTTGCAAGTTGTCAAAACTAGATGAGAACGAGAATATCTCGTTCTGCAACTCAGTCCAGCTGCATCCAGTGTTCTTCTTTAATGCTTTCTCCTTCATGAGTTTCCTGATATCAGCTAACTCATCCCACATCCTTAAATCTGCATAGATATTCGAAAGCATGATATAGGCCGACGTATCATCTGGGTCAAGGCTGAAAATCTTTTCAGCTGCATATTTCCCTAGAGAAACATCTTTACTAGTTCTGCAACCCGACAAAAGGCAGCGCCAGACCACCTTATCTGGTTCCCCTCGAAAATTCTGAATCAAGTCATATGCTGCCTTTGTCTGTCCTTTACGTGCCAATAAATTAACCATACAAGATAAGTGATCTGTCCTAGGAGTGATCCCGTAAACTTTTGTCATGCAATCGAAGTGGTGCAAACCTTCATCTAATAGTCCTACATGTCCACAAGCGGATAACACACCAAGAAATGTAATATGGTTAGGTCTGATGGAATTTCTTTGCATCATATCATAAAGCTCCAAAGCGTCTTGTCCTAAACCATGATGTGCATATCCCATGAGCATGGTATTCCATGAAATTATGTTCTTTGAAGGAAGTATATCGAAAACTTTCCTTGCCGTTTCAAGAAATCCACATTTGGCATACATATCAACCAAGGCACTGCCAACAATCACATTGGACTCAACTCCAGGTTTCCAAATACGTGCATGTGTTTGCTTACCCCACTCAATTGCTGGTAAATCACCACAAATGCTCAAAATGCTCGAAAATGTGGATACGTTAGGAGCCACGCCAGAATCCAACATTGAGCGCAAAAGCGAAATTGCTTCTTCATAATGACCTAAGCCCACATAACCAGAAATCAAAACATTCCAACTGACAATATCGGGTGCATCAAGTTCCTGGAAAATCTTAAAGGAATCCTTCAGGCGACTATTTTTCAGGTAGAAACCCATAACTGCATTGCGGACAAAACTAAATGATCCATACCCCAGTTTAATTATCATCGACTGGAGTTGTCTCCCAACCTGTATTTCCACAGCTCCAAAGACAGTTGCAAATGTTTTCTCATTAGGTTTCACACCTAAAGAAAGCAACCGGAAGAACAGCTCAATTCCTTCTCTACCCTTCCCTGATTGCACGTAACCTCCAATAAGAGCAGTCCAAGCCGAAAAATCAGGCTCATCCACCTCGGAGAAAACCTGATGTGCAGACTGAAGTTGGCTGCACCTGGCATATAAATTAACCAATCCAGTTATCACGAACTCATCAAAGTAAATCCCACATTTGATGACCAGGGAATGCATTTGCTTCCCAAGTTTTAAATTTTCTAATTCAGCACAAGCACCTAGCACATCTGAGCAAGCATACTCACTTACTTTCATTCCCCGCGACAGTGACTGCAAGAAAATGTCCAATCCTCCTTCGTGATTCCCATGCTGGAAATAACAAGAACTTAGGGAGGCCCAAGAAATCATATTGGGCTCCGACACAGAATCAAACACACGCCTGGCTGATGCCAGCAATCCACACTTACCGTAAAAGTTCACCAAGCAGTTACTTACAAAGCTATTAATATTTTCTTCCATCCTAATTATCCTCCCATGGATTTCCTTCCCAAGACGAACAGCTCGTATCATGGTACAAGCAGATATTGCCCCAACATAAGTATAATCATTCGGTTGAAACCCATCATGAACCATAGATCTAAGCCCATTTAAGGCACACTCTGACCAACCCATCTTGGCATAAGATGAAATCAGGGTCGTCCACGAAACAACATTGCGTTTAGGCATTCTATCAAACACCTTCTGAGCGTAATCCATGCTGCCCAGTTTCAAATACAAGGTCAGTAAGTGATTGCTTATATAAACATCTGGGTTTGTACCACATACTATAAGCATTGCGTGTATTGCTTTGCCATCCGAAAGAGACCTTTTTTCGTTGCAAAGGCGAAGTACAGATGAGAAGTTTATGGGCTTCTGAGTTAAGCGAACCATTGGGAGCATGAATTTTGGCCCTGGAGTTGCTGGGCATTGTCGTGAGCACAACACCGACTTCTAATATAGCAGCGTCAACAGATGCAATCAAGCATGGTAGATCATAGAAATGTCAAAGCTCTATTGAAATCGAAATGCAAGAAGAACAAAAACACCTGCGGAGGAAAAGGAAGAGCTATGTGAACTTTCTTCGACGCCACTAAAAGGAAGCCGCCGGAGGAAGAGTAACGGCGTTCGACCGACCTTCTTCTTTACGAATCACGTAACATATAAATGTAGCAGACGAATATAAGGGAATGGTATAACAACAACTGAGCAACAAAAATATGTCGGGGAAATTACATTTGTACGCCAGATTGAAACTTATTTTTATTGGACAAACTTTTCAATAAAACATCAATTTAGTATTAGAGATTTAAGATGGGCTTTACAAAATCAAAAAAAAGGATGGGTTTTAAGGGGCTGTTTAAGGGGGTTCAATAGGCTTAGAACATCTTTGATGGAAATGGAACACGGCAAATGTTATACTAAATCATCAATTTGATGTAATTTTTAGACCAAATATTATCCATCATCTATAACCATTCAACATTAAAAAATAATATTCTTATGATATTCTATTTTTATAAAGAAAAAGAGAATGAATAGTGTTTTCCGGTGAAGTAATCCGACGGCAAATTTGCCGTTGAAATCACTCAAAACACCAATTTGGTGTAAGATTAGCCGGGTCATTGGAATGCTTCTCCCATCAGATTGGTGTTTTGATGTACCATTGGAGATGCTCTAAGGGGGTTTTGGGGATTTAGGTAGGGTACAACGGGATTTAAAATATTTGACAATGCTGGAAATCGTTTGACTGTAGTTTGAGTTGATAATTGAATAATTGGACCAAGAAGCTTTCAAATGAGCCTACAAGACAAACAATGATAATTGGATAACTGGACCTCGATGCGGCGATCCAAAAAGCTTTCAAATGAGCCTGCAAGACAAACAAGACGTAAAAGGGTCGGAGTTGTTCTCCACGTAGTTACTACACACACTCGAGTCAATTTGATGATAGAGAAATTTCTATTGATTGTGAGTTCGGTATATAAATACGAACGTAATTTTGGTGTCTACTGAACGTATCTTATAAATGATGAGAATGACATCTTTATATAGTGTTCCATCATGTAATGATGCATTATTGCGCATTGAAATAGTGGGAAAAGATGTTACTGCACATTAAAGTCATGGAGTGAGTATCTCGAAGCAGGTAATGTCACGGTGTAATGTCTAAATAGTGTCTGAAGTGCTCATTTAATGGGTATAACTATTGTTTGAGACCGAGGGTGACCTTTGCCACGTCGTCTGTAAATGACCGTGGATGACTTGCGTCACGCCATCTTTAAGAGACAGATGACGACGTGCGCCATGTCAGTTGACTGATATAAGAGCAACTTGCACCATGTTGGAGATAACTTCAAGTTGACGTAGCCATCTTTATTGAATTGTGAGCATGGATGAGTGTCACATGTAGGGTGACCGATCTAACCTATGTCAATTTCTCTTTAGACTCGAGTTACGAGATGTATAGTAGGTTATGTGACTTATGTCTCCACCATGACAGTGACACGAATTAAGAGGTAATGGTGTAATTGTTCTGACGTTAACAACGTATACTTGTCAGATATGCAAACTTGCACTTTATAAACTTTGAAAGGCCAATTTATTTTTTCGATGCTGTCGTTTCATAAAATTGTCTGGAAGGATATAATCAATCTAAAAGAGTCTTGAACCAAAGTGTCTCTTCGGCTTTCCTTTCTTCTCTTGCTATAAAAAGAGAGATTTCTATGACCCATGGCTGGATAAATTTGTTGTGCTTTTCATAGGCAATATATTTTGGCGAGTTCTATTAGCAACACGTAAATACTTCAGCACCACATTTCACATATAAATTTTCATATGTGAATGTTGTGCCAGAAATGTTTTTGTGATGCCAATAGAACTCACCTATATTTATTTATTCCAAAAGTGATAAGGATCACCAAGAACATCACTAGACCGTACAAGTATATGTAAAAGGGGCTCAACTTTCAAATATTCTATAAATCATCATATTTATGCTACAAATTATGTTTATCAAACCATTTCTTGTTAACATAGATGATTACACATAACATGTCAGCCAGAAGATAAATCTAAAACAAACACATTCACATACACAAATCAAGCACAGTTTATTAATACAGACCCTAATATTTGAGTCTCTTACAGCATAATAATCAGATTACAATAGCGTCGTCATCGTACGTATATAACATATATCGTGACAAACATTTTATGCAGCAGCAACAGTTTCTGCAGATTTTGTTTCAGTCTCAGCAGCTGCTACTACTGGAGCTGCTGGTGCTTCTTCCTCCCAGAACGAGGTCTTTTTTCCGGTCTTTGAAACAGTTTGAAAGACTGCTTCAGGCTCTACATTTCCTTTCACAGTCACCTTTTGCTGCTCCATATCAATGTCAAAGGATTCCACCCCTGGAGATACATATTTTCAAAAAGATTAAGCAGTCGTATTAGAGATTTAGGAACTCGTAAACAGAAATAAGCTACGGCTATTATAATCTAATCATGAAGTCTTCATGACCTTAGAGCTCTTGCGTGAATGTCTTATAACACATTATCTATTTTACAAACTCAAACGCCACTCAGGGTGAAATGCATCAGAACCCCTACAATAAGTAATTTGAATAGAGATCTCATATTATACAGATGTGAGTAATTTTTTGTGGTTTGAATGATTTGGATCCTTGTTTCACACATTCACATTGTTCAAAAGGCTAGAGCAAGTCCCTTACAACTAAGCTCATCAGCTAATCAAATCAAGGACTTCTCGGCAGGAAATCAGGAAAACCAAAGAAAGATAAATGAAAAACAAAATTAAACTACCAGAAATCCATTAAAAGGAACCCTTTTAGCATTGTAATCTAACCTAATCCCAACAGAAATTTCACTTACAACACCGTCAAATCAACCATCACCAGAGTTCAAAAAAATCTGTAACAACGATAATAGACACGACAAGATATAATTAAGCTTAAGATGACAAACCTTGCATTTTCCCTAAGACCCTTTTAACAGCTCCAGAACAGCCTGAGCAAGACATACCAACCTTGAGGACGACGGTCTGCAATCAGAAAAAAACGAAGGAATTAAGTCCTGATGTCATAAGAAAGATCATCCCAACAACAAGACTAACATCATTTCAATCTGAAAGCAATCACATCTAGATCGTAGCTGCATAATTTTTGCAAAAACATCCTTACAAGTTATCAGCCTCCTAGTATAATATAAATGTATATGAATACATACACTAGGCTAAAAAAGGCCTGGTTTTCCCTGACCCCCCTGTATACCCTTTTTCAACAACAAAAGTATTCTACATCCTGATTCAGATCTGATAGTATTTCATCATCGTTGAAGTTATCAACCAAATTTAAAGCACTTTTTGCAGACTCAGATGGAAATAAATAAATTATAATACCCTCTGCAAACCCTAGGATTTTATCCAAACAAATTCAAAAAGGAAACACTAAAAACTAAAAAGGACCGCAAACCAGTTCATTAAATAGGAAAAACAAAACAAAATCTGAATCACCTATTGCAGATAAAATCCATTGATTTGGAAAGAAAATTAAGGCAAGGCCTCATACATCCAAGACGTCTAACGAATTCTATAACTATAATAGAAAATTTCAATCTAAATTCAACGCCTTTCCGATTAATTATGTTCACAAAAAAAAAACGATCTTAGAAAAAATATACAATACAGATCGATCCCCAAATCAATAAAAAGTTGAAAACTCGTAAAGGAAGTACCTGTGACATGATGATGATAAACGATTGATCAAAAGATTACAGGAAAATAAAGTAGGAAGTCTCAAATTATAGCAAAAACTTGTAGGCGGTGAGAAAACGAGTTGAAGGGCCTAGCTATTTATAAAGATGCAGAGATAATTTTCGCCTAAAAAAGATGCTTCCATTATAAAGGTCAAAAAAAATTATTCCTATTCGTTTGTGGATTGACTATTAAAAATAAATTTAAAAATTAAAAAAAAGGTAGGATGTCGTATCTTCTCCGTCAGCCAACTTGGATTTATTGACTTTTTTTATAAAAAAAAAAAATTTAAAATTTCTTCCGCGGTATGGAGACGCATTCTTGATTATTGTTCAACACGTCCGTAGGTTTTGATTAATAGTATATATTTTGAATAAACAAATAGGAAAAATTTGGATAATGGGTAGGAGATGTTTATTATTATTAGTAATATTTCAAATATTTTGTATTTTATAATAAATTTTAAATTTTCATTTACAGATTTTACCAAATTTATAACTTAATGTAATTTTTTGCTAATTTTAAAATATTTACATCATTTTTTTTACACACGCACGCACACTTATTTTGGTAAATATTTTACCAAAATATTTACATCATTTTGAATAAATAGTAAACATCTTCCGCCATTAAATTCAATTTTTTCTTAAAAGAATAAAAACAATTAAACATGAACATAAACATTCATTTGAGGGAAGATTTTTATGAATCTATAAAAACAAATTATGTAAGTTTGAGAGGTAATGGTGGGTAGGTGGGTAGGTGGGGTGGTGCAAAAGGATATGGTCTATTTTGTGTTTTTCTGTTCTTAATATGAAAACATTGAAAAGTTTAGGTGAACACTTAACTATTGGGAGGTTGGGCTTTAAAAATAATCCATTTCTTTCCCTTAAAAATCACAAAAATACCTCTTCATGGGGCAGGGGTAAAGGGTAAGTGGCAAGATGTAGGATTGTGTTTTTTTTTTTTTTTTTCTTTTCCAAATGAACTTCAAAAAATTCATAAAAATTTGGGGTGAGGAGGTGGGCAGCGGCGGCTCTAACATTTGTCAAGGAGGTGCGGCCGACCCTTAAAATAAAAAATTATGTGTAAATAGTAGATTTATTTTATAAACACATATATGGGTGGAATTAACCTCTTATTTTAATGCATTGAGCCCCTATTTGTATCTATTGCCATATAATTGTATGTATAAAATTAAATATACAAATATACGTGTGATGCGAAAAAAATTGATAAATTTCGATCTCATGTTAAAAATCCTGCACCGTCCATGGTGGTGGGATGTAATTTTATTAGTTTTTTATGTTATTTTTTAAATTATTCTTCTTTTTTGACAAGAAAAGATATTGTTGTTTTGTTTAACAAATAAACTTGCATTTTTGTCCTTTTGGCCAATTCTCATTTTTATTATTATATGGTGTTAAAGTATCCCACATTGGGAACTTGTGATAGTATAAACCACCATATTAAGAGATGGACTTCCCTCACCTCACAACCTAGGTTTTGGGGATGAGACCCCTCCTCTTATATGGGTTTGGGCCTAGATTTCTACATGGTATCAGAGAAAAGTTGAGAGATCCGAAGCTTGTGTTGCGGTTTTTTTTTTCTTTTGTTGATTGCTCGCAAAGTTTTTTTTAGACCAGACGATGGCGAATGATCGATTAGTTCGCATTCCGGGAGAAATTGTGCCTTTGAATCCCTACTACTTACATCCTAGTGAAAATGTGAGCCTCGCGCTGGTAGATCCACCACTAGATGGCAGAAATTTCCATTCATGGAGCAGATCTATGCGGATGTCGCTAATCATGAAGAACAAATTAGGCTTTGTCAACGGGACGATTCCGAGACCTACTGAAGATGCTAGAATGATAGAACGGTGGGATCAGTGTGATACCACAGTGATGACATGGATTTCGAGGTCAGTATCCCCAGCGATACGGAAAAGCATCATTTGGATGAACTCCGCGCGTGATATATGGGAGGATCTCCACCGCAGGTATTCTCACATGGACTCCTTCCGCCTATCTGACTTGTTGGAGGAAGTAAATCAAATAACTCAAGGAAATCAATCAGAATCGAGTATTTTGCTAGATCAAGACCGTATGGGATGAGATTATGGTCTTCGAGACCTATACTACATTGTTCTTGTGAAACCAGATGCACATGTAATGTAATGCCAACCTTTGTTGGTTATATTGAGTCAGAATATGTTATTCGTTTTGTGAAAGGATTGAATGAGTCTTTTGCTCCAGTTAAGTCACAGATCCTTTTAATGAAGCCCACCCTAACATCACCGATGCTTTTGCCATGAGTATGCAACATGAAAGGCAACTTGAATATTTCATCAATCATCCTCGGACCACCATCAACAAGTGTTTGCAAATAGGTCAAACATCGATTTCGAAATGGTAGAAGTCACCAAAGTGGGAGAGTAATCCAAGGGCAACACTTACAAGAAGGTTCGATGTTCGATTCGTGGTTTTACCGACATACTGAGTGGATGATTGCTACAAGAAGAACGGGTATCCACCAGGGTGGAAGCCAAAGAAGAGGATTAACCTCACCGAAAGGGATGAGAATGGCATAATTGATGAAAATGTGCAAAGGCCTGATTATGAGAAAGGACAGGAAGGAGGACTTGGACTCACTTCACAACAACTTTTGAAATTGACAAGGTTTCTGGATAAGATGAACATTGATGAGAAGTCAGACCACACTGTGAATCAAGCTAGCCTTATGACAGCCAGCTTCAAGCAAAATGACAGAGAGCTGCAAGGTAATGTTTGTAACTCTTGGATTGTGGATTCTGGGGCAACGGATCATGTTGCTTGTTGTGTTGACCTGTTTGAGAAAATAAGGAAGGTTTATGGTGTTACGGTTAGCTTACCAAATGGTGTAGTAGTGAGTGTGTCTCATATTGGAACTGTGAAGATTAATGAAAGCCTAGTACTAGATGAAGTATTGTGTGTGCCCGATTTTCACTACAATTTGATATCCTTGGGTAAGTTGACTGATGATGCACATCTTTCTGTTTTGTTTATGGATGACCTGTGTCTCATACATGAGAGGGTCACTGGGCAGAGGATTGGTACAGCTAAGAAAAGGGCAGGACTGTACATGCTTGAAGAAAGCTGTTGGAATAAAGGAGCAAAAGAAGACTCCAAGATAATCTGCAATAGTGCTAGTACTCTTTTTGATTCTGTTCCAAATAAAGACCTGCTGTGGCACCTTCGATTAGGACACATGTCTCATCAAAGGATGAGTGTACTAAAACAAACCCACATTGGGAACTTGTGATAGTGTAAACCACCATATTAAGAGATGGACTTCCCTCACCTCACAACCTAGGTTTTAGGGATGATGTCCCTCCTCTTATATGAGTTTGGGCCTAGATTTCTACATATGGAAATGGAAAAGAGCTAGTTATTATTTTGATAGTTTGATTGATATGACTTCAAGACAAGAAAAATAAAAGACTAAAAATAAAAAAGGAAGTTCTTAAAAAAAAAAAAAAAGGTACAAAATAAAGGGAAGTGGGTGGCCTAATTTAGTTAGATCAATCAAACAACATACTCCACGTAGCTTAGAAATTATGTTTTTCTCAAGGCAGGTTGCAACGTCTCATCTTCTGCCAACGTCCTTGGCATACACGGAAATATTTGTGCGGTGTTTCCACACGTATAAAGATGCCGTGTAAAATATTATGAATTACATAATTTTATTGAATATTTAAATTGTATGATTCTGATCGTTTCATCCGTCACTTCACCTCAAAATACAGTGCAACACACCAGTATTTCCTGGCATGCAGTAGTACAAGATTTTTATGTGGTAGTACAAATTCTATCATATTGTTGTTGTACTACACTTGGAAACAAGTACCATTCTTAAAAAAATAAAAACAAGTACCACTCCTGTAGATACCGTCAGGGACATTCGGAAATCCAGTCCGAGCCAGTATGATTTTAATTATTATTTTTGTTTTTGTTTTTTATAGTACGTTTCTCACATTTTTTTTTAGAAGAATAATAGAGTCACAATGAAAATACACAACAATATATCACAACAATGATCTACAACATTGATTATTGTGGGACCTAGATCAATCTATATATGTCCCACAATAATCAATAATGTAGATCATTGTTGTGGCACATTGTTGTGTCTTTTCGTTGTGGACTCTAACATTTTTCTTTTTTCTAAGGTAGCCGATAATTATTATTGACGAAAAATTGTGTTACTGTCAATAATATCGACAAGTAAAGGGAAATTCAAAAAATCTGGATTAATGCGCTACACGTAAAGAAAATTTTATAGAATATGTATTTTACGGTCTAAAATAGAGTATCTGCTGTAGTATTTTTTTTTCTTAAAATCTGAATATTGAATCCTCTAAAATACAATTTTAAATATTTTACGGTATCTACTATATTCCTAAGATAAGTACTATGTTCAAGTAGGTAATTTGGACTGTTACGAAATTTGCAATTTTATGAAGTCCAAAGCCATGAAAGTCTTAAAAAATACAAGATTTACTTAATAAAGAAGCTCGCCATTTAGTAAATAAAGGAAATGTAAAGTAATAAAATACTTACCTCGTGAGAAATAAATGTCTTGTTAATTTGGATTAGTTTTTCAGATTAAACGAGTACGACGTTTAAACAGTTGACCGGATCGTTTATGATTCATTTAATGCTCTTTGGAATAAATATTTCAACAAATTTTTTTTTTTTTTTTATTTTTTTTTTGAGGGAACATACTTAACAAGTTTCTGTCGTTTCATAATCGTTCATTATTCAATCATTCACTACCATCTCAGTATATTATACCATTTTATTTATAGAAATTAATATAATAGATGACACATCTCAAAAAAAAAAAAAAAAAAAACAATTGATAAGTTGTAATGATAGATGTGAAAAATTTAAATTGTTTTATTAGATAATAAAGGTATAATATACTTTCCCAACATGTATAGTAAGTACACTTGTACTACATTTCAAGTACAAAGGAAAGGACACTCGACACATTGGTGAAAAATGGGTGGTTGTGTGGAGACACACACACCACACAGTTTTATTCTGTCTTTAAACTGTGTGATTCTGATCGTTTCATCCATCATTTCATCTCAAAATCCTTCTTCACACAAGTATTTTCCGTGAAAAACCTATAATACACCAAAGTATAAAGTTGTTGGAGTAATCATATTCTACAACCAATTTGAGAGCCGGTTTCGATTAGACTCTTGTATAGTTTATCAAAAGTTTATGATGACTTTGAAATCTACGTGTGACGTAGTAAAAGATAGGTCTCTGATTCATTCAATTCGGATATCGGTTAAATGAGAAATTAAGGCTTGAAATTGGTTAGTTGAACAAGTTGAAGGTTTGGAAGTTGAAGAGTTTTACTTCCTTAATCCCATATTGGGAATTGTGCTGACTTTTTCTCAATATTTAAGTGGGAGGAGTTTAATCAATGGTATAAACTCCAAGGAAAGGGAGAGAGTTCAGAATGGTTTTAGTTAGACGATGTTCTGCTAAAATTGCAGCACGCGCGCGCGCCGCCGCCCGGCCGTGCCCGTTGACCGTTGACCGTGGGCTTGGAATTGAGGAATTGGGTCTTCGTGGGCCTGAGGCAAGTATTAATTTTTTGGATTGGATTTTGTCAAATAAAGTCCCTTCATCTGATACATTATTGCTGAGAGTTCTTCAACTGATGGTTTATTACTGAAACTGAAATTGAAGAAGTTATTCAGGCCTGTTAGTGGAACCTGATGGCCTTCAATACACTTCAAGGCTGTCTTCAATACACTTCAAGGCTGTCCCTCATGTCATTCCCTATAAAAAGGTCATCTACTGCAATGGAAATACACACACAGAAGAAAAACAACAGAATCATACTACTGCATATATTAGTTGAAGACATGGCCGGCCTTGGAAAATTTTAGGCCTTCGACTATGTCGTTGAATTAGGCCTTTTAGTTCGAAATAGTTTTTTTCTTCTTTAATATCGCGCTTTTAACATAAGTAGATATAAAATTCAATTCATTGATAGCCTTAAAACATACTACAAAGCTTTTTTTTTTTCATGCGGTTAAGAATCAAGTGGTCCATAATATATTTGTTTATTTCCTGTGCCTTACTCCAATCCGAAAAAAAAAATGTATACATATGTGATGTATGTCTACAATTTAGACATTGTAATTTTTTTGGGTTTTTATCAACTGAAGTAAATTTTTTTTGGGTCAACTAAATTTTTTTTGGCCTTTATTAACACATTTTATTATGTTAGATTGGATTAGATCTATACGTTTTTTTTTAATTGCGAAACATGTAAATTCGGGCCCCCGAAATTATTGGGCCTTAAGCCGCCGCTTCCGCGGCTTCTAGCATGGGCCGGCCTTGGTTGAAGACTTTTTTGAAACACCAGAAAAGTTCGCTGATGTTCAGAGTCGAAGTACCTCCTGTTGTGAATAAGATGAGAAAGGGTGTGCTCGAAAAACAATCGTTGCTTGTCATTTCATGCAAGTGGGAGATTGTTAGGTGTAGTGCCCGAAAGACAATTTGTGTAATTGTTTTTAATGGATGACAGAATTTATCTCACCTTATTACTTGCTTTGTGCTTGTAAGTAATACACTGCTGCAAACCCTAAGTATATATATATGTAACCACTTATCTCAGTGTATGGATTACACGTGAGGATTGAGTTAGTGGAGATATGTTTAAACTGTTAGTCCATGGTGAACTTAATCGAGTTTAGGGTCTCTTGATTAAAACACCAATAATGCGCCTGTAACACCTTAGGGTGTGATAGTCTTATCCGGATTTGTCGGTGAGGTACCTACACTGGGCATTTATATATGATGGCATTCATATAGATTGGACCGATTTAATCAGTATTTTCGATATAATTCCGTAATCGAGGAATCTTATTAAATCATTAGATGATCATATATGGATCAACCTTAATCCCGAGGTGATCACAGGTGGTTTCGCTTGTCTCGGGGTAGTGTTTGATGTGTTAGTTACGGTTCACTTTAGATATGTGTTCCAAGCCACTTCTCATTGGCACTATCTCTCACGATGAGTGAGTAGTTACGATTTTTCACAGACATGGAATCCATTCCTTCCTGCGGGAAGTAGAGACAACCCCCTTATTTGTTAGCCCTAAGAAAGTGATCGATCCGGGAGTTTCGCATTTGACTAATAGCTACTAGTCGATATGCATACTAATTGATTATCGTGGGTTAATGGTAAATAAGGATAAGATATTCGAAAGTCGGGTTCATGGAGACTTCCCACTCGTAATGGATGATCTATGAAGGGTTAATCCAGATGTAGTGATTATATCAATGGACGCTTATTCACTCTACATGGGTTGAGTATAAGTATACATCTATAATCGGTAGAGTTCGGGCCGGGTTTATGGTGGCGTAATCCCGGAATTAATAATTAATGTACTTATTCTCGTTTGATGAATAATTAATTATTGGAGCTACGGTTATAGTCCATGGTCCCCGATGTGGCTTCGTAATTCGGACTAATAATCTTGTTATTTGGGCCTCAGTGATAATTAATTGGTCTGGCTAATTAATTGATATGCATGGATATTATTTAGTTGGGCTAAATAATATAATACATGAAAAGACATTTTCATGGGCGCAGTGAGCTTAGTGTGGCGCCAATATGTCTTGGATTTTCCAAGAAATTAGTTTTCTTGGATAATGACATATTGTGTAATTAGTTATTTATTTGTTAAATAATTAATTGGATAAATAAAAGAAAATAATTTATTTATTATTTATCTCTTAACTATAAGGATAATTATATTTTATTATTATAGGATTATAATTATCTCTTATTTTTATTGGATAATAATAATTAGAATTATCTCTTTTATTTTGTTAAACCTATTAGGTATATAGTTTCTCTCTTGGATTTTGCTTATAAAAAGAGAGTTCTCCCTGAGCCCCAGGAGTGATGAAAGCCACGAAATTCATAAAGAAAAAGGCTAAGGAGTTCGATCCTTAGCTCTTTCTCGGTTGGAGAAAAACTTAGGTTTTTCTCGGTTGCATATCAAGGAGGTTCCAATTCCAAGAATCGGTGTCCACCAACCACCGTTTGGAGAACACATTGGAAGATCAAGGCTTCTCATCCTAAGATCAAAGCTTCTCTTCCTACTATTGGTATGATTTTCTTAACCCCCTTGTAGTAGTTTGAGTCCTTTAATTATGTATTGTGGTATATAAGTCGTGATCCATCCGCTGCGCGTAGATTTAACTCGTTTAGATCTAAGAACCTGCATCCTTCACCTCCCTCTTGAACAGGTAATCTGTTGTATCCTGGGAGACAATTGCACATCCGTGGGTACATGCCGGGGCAAATTTGTCTTTAAGACAGAGAGTCTTTCTCGCCTCATTTTGAAATTATATCCTTACTGTTTGTTTTCATTTCATTTTTTCAATACACTCTTTCAGAATAAATAAATAAAAGTGTTCTGTATCTTTTTGTTTATTTATTTTATTTGCATATGATACAACGGGTATAACAAAAGTACGGGTAAAACGGGGAATTAAGAGGTCAAGTCCATGATGCTCGCAGTGGATCTACCGCTTGGCCTCGGGTACATAGCCTATTGATGGCTTTAATTGATATTATGTAGGCATAATATACCATAATCACGATTCAAACTCGGCTCTATGAATTCCAGCAACCTCTATCTTCCATAATCATATCATTTCTCTATCTAATTTAGGTTCCATTGCAGATAATCAAGTCCACACGAACTAAGACGATATTCATACATCAATCGTTACGTGTGTAACGTCCCTAGACCCCGGGTCTGATAGCGGTAGATGAGTCATAAATGGCCCGATCAACTGCTTAGATCGCCGTTCTCGCTTGGTCTAAAAAGTCTAACCCGAGTTGATAAGACCTTTATGTCTTACACTTATATGGCGGTGATGCGCTTCCCCCGCTTCCAACGTAGGATATCATATTCTCCCTAATGTAGGACATCACATTCTCCCCTTATAAGGGACTGGCGTCCTCGCCGGGACGGCCAAGACTTGTCCCAGTTCGTCCCTACCAGAGAACTCTAGAGGTGGTCTATGGCACTTAGGTTAGTCTAGAGGTGGCATGTGGCACTTAGATTCATCTGATAGTCGGCTCTGATACCATTATGTAACGCCTCTAGACCGGTAGCTCTAAATGAGTCATAATTGGTTCGGTCAACTGCTTAGACCGCCGTCCTCACTTAGTCTAATAGGGCTAACCCGAGTTGATAAGACCTTTATGTCTCAAAATTATATGGTGGTGATGCGCTTCCCCCATTCCCAATGTCGGATATCACATTTGTTTCTACAGTTTTTGGTAATAAATATGCAATCTCTTCATTTTCTTGATTTGACCTAGTGGTAAATAACTGAATGCTTTAAAAAGACAGCTGAATCTTTAGTTAGAGTGTGGTGGTTCAAACCTCGTAAATGAGTGACTTCTTTCAGTTATTTGGTATAATAGCATGCACATGACTCTCAGGCCTCAACCACTAGGTTACCTATTAACATCTCCACTCATCCCGAGGGACAGTGAGAGCGGGGACCCTCATGGTTATGGTTTAACTATCTCTACGTTTTCTTGAATCATAACTTGGGGTTCTTCGTGTTTATTGCTTTTTCTTCGTGCAAGTTTTGAGCTTTGTCATTCTGGTCATAGCTCTTATTTAATCTACGTGACCCTTCGGTCTCAACATCAATCTCGAGTCTTTAACACAAGAGTTAGACGTAAAGAGATGTAATCAAAGGGCTACGTTTTATTTATATATGTGAAATATAATTTGATATACCGAACCCGACTACGGTCCATCGGACCCTCATATAGACCCGATTCAGCAGTCACATCACATCTTTTAGCCTCCATCGTTGCTAGCTCACCTGGTCGTAAGCCGAGCGACAGGTCATTCAGCTAGCATGCTCCGCACATAGTCAAAGCCGGGGGCCGAGCACGCTGCCCCCCAGCCCGTTGTCCGATCAACCAGACCATGCCCACAACTCTAGGAGAACATGATCCACACTTGGAATTAGCAAGGACAAGACTATCATATGGTTAGAGGGACAACACTGTGACCAGCGGCCCCACGTGTCCGATCTATCCAGCTTATTACCGTTCTGATTGTACTTAATTATGTCATATCGTACTTAATTATGTCTTGTCATAGTTAGCCTAATCACCATTAGTGATCCGCCTATAAATATGGGCACCTTGTAAATCACAAAGGATGCAAGAATTAATACAAGCAGACCAAGATTTGTCAATTTGTCGACTATTGTGCTCGCCGTTTTATTTATTGTGTCCGCTGCCGGAATCTTCATACATTTCATAATCACCACCACTCAACACCGCAGAAATCATACCAAAATAGCTAAATATCCACCAAAAACCGCCGTTACCGCCACCGTGATATTTCCGACAATATCATAATTAAAGTTTTCATCTGTACTTCTGAATATTTAATAGTTATAATTGCGAATTTTGAGTTATGCGCTTCACTGGGAAAAACACTATGAATTTCTAGCTGTTTTAGGAACCAGACCCACTGAACCTACGGTAGATCCATCAGATCTACGGTAGGGCTTGGACCCACTGTTGTAGCAAATTTTTAGAATTCACAATGTGCACATGTTCACATGCATGTAGGCAATCAATTCATCATCTTATTTTCCGGTGTATATTTATTAATGTATTTTACTTATTTTTGGCATGTAAAATGGTGAGATGCAAGTAGGGTGGAAAAATTTCAAATTTAGTCTTGTAACTGAACACGTTTTGCAATTTTGATTCTGGACTAAAAATCTAGACACTAGGCCATCCAAGCTACATACACATTTAATGTTTAAGACACATCATATTACTTGAAGACACGTTCAGTATAAAAATATTATAGAGAATCTAATGATACAAACATTTTTTTTATAAATTAAAGTATAGATAGTACTTGTTACACATGGTGATATATTTATTGAATGTTTAAGTAATATGGGAGGTTCTTGATTTTTTTTGTTCTTTTTTAATGTGTAATATGTATTGTATAATGCATGTGACTTAATATATGCTTATTTCTTTTCTCAAATTTGTTGATTAAGGTGGTTATGACAAGGAAAAAAAGACAGCTAGATCATATGGTTTTGCAGCATTGAAGTATTGGGGTAATAGTATCACTACTAATTTCCATGTTAGTTTCTTTCTCTATCTTTAATTTCTGAATAATATTACTGTTACAACCACTTTAACACAATGCGTCTCGTAATTTAATGAACCATTCTGACACACCGAATCATGAAATGTTATCTGACAATGGTATTATATATCTTTGATGAAATGTAATATTATTCGATGTTTCACTGTTACATCATGTTACAGTTAATTGTTGTTTCAGACTGATCATAACAGTATCATGAGCTATAATCAGAGTAATTAATATTTTCTTTTGTCCTATTTTGTCAAGGACTTGCTTTTGTTTCATGAGAATAATTAGAATTGATACATTCATTTTAACGTTTCATTTGTCAATTTAATTAATTATTCAGTTTAGTGACTAAGAAAAAGAGTTGGAAGAAATGAAGAACATGACATAACAAGAATATGTTGCATCTTTACGAAAATACATAAAAAAAGAACATTAAAAAATTAAGAACCTCCCATATTACTTAAAATAAATATTCAATAAATGTATCACAACGTGTAACAAATACTATCTATGCTTTATAAAAAAAACTAATCTGTGTGTATCATTAGATTCTGTATAATATTTTTATACTGAACGTGTCTTTATATACTATGTTGTGTCTTAAACAATAGATGCGGTTGTAGCTTGGATGGCCAAGTGTCCATATTTTTAGTCTTAGGTTGTGGATCGAATCCCTTTAGGAGCAACATTTTATTCTTTGCAATAAAAATGCTGACGTGGAAAGTGGTGCTTACGTGTTTGGCTGACATGTCAATTTTGGATGACATGGCATATTTTTGGCTGGAGAATTTGTCCAGTCAGACCAAAATTGTAACCGGAGAAAAACCAGGACCAAAATTGCAAAACGTGTCTAGTTACCGGACTAAATAAAATCAGAAACAAAATTGCAAAACGTGTCTAGTTACCGGACTAAATTTGCAATTTTGCCCATGTAGGGTTTATACACATTACGTATGTCATATGAGTCTTGGTAATGTATTGGTAATTTTATTTTGTACTATGAGTTCTTGAAAATCTTCAGCATCCGTAAACTAGTGCCCACGACTGAGGGTCTTTGAATTTTTGGTGGATGTTGGGCCGGTTAGAGGTTCCTACATGTGGGTCTACATTGTAGTAATAACAGGCTGGTTAGTACTATATTGTATTGTATTGTATTGTCTTTTATTGTGGTCCTCCCTCTGAAACTGTACAAATGCGTAATGCCATTGAATCATCTGGAAATAATTAATTCACACATTTCACTTAACTGCAATGGTAATTCAAGTTGATATAATGGGAGTAATTTGACAGACTCAATTTTTGACGCGGGAGTAATAACTTATTGATTGGTCTCATCATTACATATCTATCTATATTGACATACATCCTACGCGTTCGTTTATTTATTTAGATCGTGGTTAGTCATGCATCCATCATACAACATAAATAAACACATACACCATTCCGTGTACATTATAAATAAATGCGTGATGTAACCAGTATAATCATGGACATTTCCTATGCAAGGTTTCCAATACAAACCGAGGAAACCGCGGGATCACAAACTAAGGGTAGCAACAACCTCCATTGGATATTTATGTTTTCTTCTTTTTGTTGGGGAAATACAAAGGGGAACGAACAATGCCGAACCAGAAATGAATGTTCTGCAATGAAAATAACCGGATATACACGTAGAGTCGATTTGAGAATCTTTCCTGCGAAAACTATTCGCCCCCAAATGATTGTCTCCGGGTAAACACGAATATTTTCACGAGATAAAACTACGTTCCACTTTCAGTCTAGACAATATAGACAGAAAGAAAGCTACAAAAGCTTTGAAGTTTTGAGTTTTGTGAGTTGAACTTTGAGGTTTCTACAAAATATTCTAAGAAAAGAATATTTGCTTTAAGAGTTGATATTCATCATTTTTCTTATCTTCCAAGTGTTATGTATTTATATATCTTGTGTTAAACTATGAAAAGACACAAGATATAACCCTTCAAAACCAGTTAAAACTGTGTTTACACCGAAGGGACACCATCCAAAATCGAGTGGACACCATCAAAACTGCTGGAACCGAGTGGACACCAAGAAAAACTGCTGGAACAGAGTCAAACGCCCGTCTGCCTTGATCGACGCCGCCCGTTTGCCTCTGACGCGCCCGTCCATCAACTCCAGACGCCCGTCCACCAAACACCACCACATCTCGTATCCATTCGACCTCACGGACGCCCGTCGAGATAAATTTGACGCCCATCCATAAGTATCGATTTTTGGTTTTGGTTTTCGGTTCAACACTTGATCTAATACTTCCGTAAGCTTGTAAATATCAATTATAAGCATGCACCCCGCATCTCCTAACTCATATCGATTGTTTCAAGCTTACCAAACCTCAAACTAAATCCCGATTACGCTAAATCACATGGTGATTCTACCAAAATCACCAACATTCCTCCCCATTTAGTGTAATCCCTGATTTAGTTGAAAACTTACCAACACACAAACAGTTCATCTTTTAATGATAATGTCACGAAGATTGAATTACCACCTAGTGTATTACACATTCCAAAATATTCGAGTATTGGGGTGTGTCTAAGCATTGAACCCCTTTACCCATTTGAATACTTCAAAGATAACACACAAATGAACCAAGATACAACTTCTATAGCTACTTGACACCAATTATCCAGGCCTTGTGTCCATATCCATTTCATGAGTATATAGAAAGTCAACCCCACTTTCTTGAAGCGCCAAACTTCATACTCATATAGGTGAATCTTTAAAATCATGTACGAAACACTTTTCCAAAAGATATCACCTTCACAACGGTGTAATGCACATACTTTCGGGACTTTTTCATGTGCCAAATCTTGAGAATGGGCCTTCCACATTGAATTCTCGCTATGGCGTTGTACCATAAGGAAATTGGGTATCCCACCCCAAAGATTTAATGGGTTCTACACATCCCGATAACAAACTTTTACCAAGTTTCAAGTCAATCTATATTTGGCCAAACAAGATTGACTAAATCATGAGTACTCTTTGAACAACCACCATCATCCTTAGAGTTATAAACTCACAATCCAACTTTTCATTAATACATTGGTGTCTAGATCATCATTGTAACATTTGACAATTTTCCTGCCAAACACATTGGATAACTGGGATGAACTTGGTTAATAATTGCAAGGAATTCGAACTTCTAAGTCATCAACAAAGAAATCCAACTCCATAGTCCGGACCAGAATTTATGAACATAGAAGCTCATAAATGATACTTCATCCTAGCACAAATTACTAGTTAACCGAGGATTCTTCTAAATCGAAGGAATCTCATATAACTTTACTATAGAGTTTAAACCTCCCCCATGACTGTAGTTTAAAACCTTGATGACAATACCGTCCAATTATGAACAACATGATTTGGTTAATACCAAAATCAACATGTCAATAATGTAAACCATCTTGCATCACCTTATATTCCAAGGCAAATCCAATCTTTGTAGATCGAGCATGTTTCACTTTTAGTATCATGAATAGATACTAAACCAAAGCAAAACACCAAACATGTAGTCAACATACATCAAAGGACAAAGTCATTTCCTTAGACATCAAACACATATAAGACATATAATATGTAAAACATATATAAGAATTGTATAGTTACGAACAAGGTATTATAAACAACTTTAAATTAAACTAATCTTCAAGCTAAGATGTCTATCAAGTTTAATTTAGCACCTTGAACCAAAATAACATATACACTCCTTATGTTAATTTTAACATAACAAGACCCTCCAGGTTGTTTCAAATACAATGCCCATTCCAATCTCCATTCTAAAACCGAAGTTTTACCATCCATTTAATGGATTACAAAATTGTTTAACAGTTGTTAAAACAAACAACAACAATTTATCCGAGGAGATTTCATTAACCGGTGCCAAGGTATCAAAATAACCAATACCTAAAACGCATAAAACCTTACATTATTAATCAGATTTATACATGTTGACTTACATCAACTATCATCTTTCATTGAAAGATTCACCGCACCATTTGCTCTCATTGAGCTTTACTGTGTATATTTAGAAAACAACTTTATTGTTTTCCTTCACTAACATTGGTAGGAGTTTCATACTTCAAACTTTGTACAACATTATAAATGTCCAAAGATGGCATACCAATTATCAACAACAGATTAAATCAGATTAGAATCATTCACTCCATTATATGGAACTAAAGAACATTGGAATGCATAGCAATTCCAATAAACATAGTTTCAATGCCTCTTTTACTCAAGGAATTAACCTTAACCTCGGAAAGTCACAAGACCTCCTCACACTTCCAAACCTCAAGTTTGGATTTCATTATACCAAAGTTCAAGTAATTTAGCAAACAAACAACTGTTGGAGGCGTAGGAGTATAAACAAAAAGTATATAAAACTCATTATAACATACACTCTTTTCATTTACCTTTTGGAGGACATGATAGTTATTTACTACAAAGTAACGCAAATAAACGATGTATCTATTAAATAAAAGAGTTACAAATTTTCCAACCAAGGATTCATAATCTTCTAAACGGAAGAACTACAACTCTTACAACCAAGAGTTACAACTTTCTATACCGGAAAGTCTCAAAATTTCAAAGCAAAAGTTACATCCTTCTGAACCGAAGAATCACAACTTTTAAACCAAGAGTTGTAACCTTTAAAACTGAAAAGTTACTACCTTTAAACGAAAAGTTATAACCGTTCAAAAGAATACAAACTCTAATGAGTTGTATCCTTTCATCAAACCGATACATTCTTTACCAAATCAATAACATGATTTTTCCTCCAAAACATTCACTTAAAATCAAAGTGAAAATCCATGATACTAATCATGTTTCCGAAAAGAATAAGTTCAAAACAAGTTATAAACATACATTACATATAAGTATCACTTAAGCATACCAATAAACATACATGTATAGTTATTTCAAATTATACTAACCATGTACAACTAATGTTTAAACTAAATCTTTCAAGAACCAAAGGATATACTTAAATCTCTTAATAATGACAACCTTGACTCTTTTTCATGAATGTCACGGATCAACAATCCGCCGGTTCAAAGCTTCAAACCAAGTTGATCCTTACACTCACAATTTTCCAAACCGGAGTCAAAACTCAAAACAACATTTTAATAGTTGTTTCACGAAACTTAGTTTACCGTCATTATTCTATCCTTTGTTTGATCTTACATACTAGGCATTCAACCTAGTAAAACAAGTTTTTTTAAATCCAAATTTCTTTAGATTTGCAAACTCTTCATTACAAGTGTTCTATCAAAGATAGACATTTAAAATCATTATCTCTTCAACATGATTTCCATCTATTTGTACCATTAGACAACATCTAACTACAATAGACATCAAGTTTTCCAAGAGATAACACTTGATTCATCCCAACATTAGTTATACACAAACACTTAAAATTTCTAAACATTAACATGATTTTATCACCAAGATCAATGAACATTAAACATTAAACACGCAGCAAGTTTCATCATTGATTCAATCATGTCTAGAAATATCAAGCCAAACAACATATATGTATAATCAAACAACATCCAAGAACAAAACTTAGACACTACAATCAAAATTTATATTGATTGTAGTTAATTCTTGGACACCACAAACTTGCATGAAATAATGTAAATAAACATACATACCATTCATTCGTAGTCATAGCAACATCACAAAGCAATTTTTACAAAGTCATTCCAATGAACTTTTACTTACCAAAAGATTATAATCGACTTTGCATCAATCAAAAACCGCAGCAACTTCTCAGAATTTCTGACAATTGTCAACATCGAACCAGACTGCAAACTTGATATCACTGTGATCCTCGTCTCGCCACGATTCTAACGTTATCTCCGGATTTTCAAACCGATTCCTGAATCAAGAGTTATGCCCAAAATACTAGGACACAACCTTTGATAAAATTCTGGAAAATGCAACTCTTCATTTTGAAACCGACATTGTTCTACAAAATCAAAAATAGTTTTCGCAGATTGTTGGGGAAATACAAAGGGAACGAACAATGCCGAACCCAAAATGAATGTTCTTGCAATGAAAATAACCGGATATACACGTAGAGTCGATTTGAGAATCTTTCCTGCGAAAACTATTCGCCTTCAAATGATTGTCTCCGGGTAAACACGAATATTTTCACGAGATAAAACTACGTTCCACTTTCAGTCTAGACAATATAGACAGAAAGAAAGCTACAAAAGCTTTGAAGTTTTGAGTTTTGTGAGTTGAATTTTGAGGTTTCTACAAAATATTCTAAGAAAAGAATATTTGCTTTAAGAGTTGATATTCATCATTTTTCTTATCTTCCAAGTGTTATGTATTTATATATCTTGTGTTAAACTATGGAAAGACACAAGATATAACCCTTCAAAACCAGTTAAAACTGTGTTTACACCGAAGGGACACCATCCAAAATCGAGTGGACACCATCAAAACTGCTGGAACCGAGTGGACACCAAGAAAAACTGCTGGAACAGAGTCAAACGCCCGTCTGCCTTGATCAGACGCCCGTTTGCCCTTGGACGCCCGTCCATCAACTCCAGACGCCCGTCCACCAAACACCAGCCACATCCTGTATCCAATTCGACCTCTGGACGCCCGTCCAGATAATTTGGACGCCCGTCCATAAGTATCCAGTTTTTGGTTTTTGGTTTTCGGTTCAACACTTGATCTAATACTTCCGTAAGCTTGTAAATATCAATTATAAGCATGCACCCCGCATCTCCTAACTCATATCGATTGTTTCAAGCTTACCAAACCTCAAACTAAATCCCGATTACGCTAAATCACATGGTGATTCTACCGAAATCACCAACACTTTTGGCCTTTGTCTTCCGCTCCATCTTGTCACCAAATTTCTAACTAATAAATTTACACTCGCCGCACACGGTAGGAGCTAACATGACGGGGATAAATACAGAAAACAAACTAGACTCGTTTTTCATAATTGTCTAGGACATAAAAAACAAAATGAAAATAAAATACTACAACATCCATCTTATAGGTCGAGTCCATGACCAATCGGGATCCATTCACATAATCATATTATATGAAAATAAAACAACCATTCACATAATCGAATTACATGCCATGTAAAAGGAGAATTAAATAACAATATAATCGCGTCTTTTTATATCCTATTAATTAATCCATAATAAAAAAATTAAAATTAAACCATTCTAAAATCAAGTCAAATCCAAAGCCTCATAATTCAAAACTTTAAACCCTTTTGATTTTATAATCAAAAGACATGTCTTATGGCTCAAACCTTTTGGGCCACAAAACTTGGCTACATGAGTCAAACCTTTTGGAAGTAATGACCCATGGTTTAATTCTTATGACTCATATTGGCTTATGGATCAAACCTTTTGAGTCGTGGTTGGCCTATGGATCAAACTTTAAAGCCATAGGGTTGTCCATATGGCTTCAAATTTTTTCGGCCATCTGGTGATGCTATGCCATATGGTGGATCACATGTGGCTCAAACTTTTGAGGCACGTGACCACCCAGCAATATCATAAGGCTTTAATAAACATTAAAACCATCAACATGAATTAATCATTGATTCACATGTGACGATAGAGCAAAAACATACCACCGCCTTAGCAGTCCATGGTCACCGCCGACACCAGCAGCGGCGCTGCCACCACCGCTGCCGTGGCCCAGACGTCGTGGCGGTGTCGATGTTTTGTTTTGTTTTGTATCCCTTATGGAATTGTGAGAATCAATCACACAATCCATCTTTTAGATGAAATCAATACGATAGAAAATACTACGCGAGTACAACGTATTTTAATTGCTCGCAAAGTTGGTTCTAATACCACTGTAA
Organism: Gentiana macrophylla; assembly: GCA_026214975.1. Taxonomy (NCBI): domain Eukaryota; kingdom Viridiplantae; phylum Streptophyta; class Magnoliopsida; order Gentianales; family Gentianaceae; genus Gentiana; species Gentiana macrophylla. The sequence goes on along the minus strand of CM047816.1, from coordinate 20,086,093 downwards.
AGAAATCAAAACGTGCCGCGCAACAAAATTTAAAATTTTGATTTCCTAGACTCGAGAACCGATTTTGAAGAATAAGAAAATACATACACAATAAGAAAAAAACAATTACCCGGTTGATCCAATGGATCGATGCTTTATCTTCGGTTGTTGATCCGAGCACCGAGTCGTTTAAGCGTTTAGCCACTAGCGGTAATCAACACGAATGACTACCGAAATCCTCCAAGAACTGCCACCGGAAATGTTGGTTTGCTTGGTCGGATTTTCTCATCTCTCAACTCTCTCTCAAAGAAAATATTTACTAAAGTTCTCTTTTTCAGTAACTCTCTTGGTTTTTTTGATTTGGTGCAGTGAGAAGATTGACCCTCCTTCCTATTTACAGGTGCATGAGGCGCCCCATTTCCCTCTCCACATCTGATGTTGGATTTTTTGCTTTCTTTGATTTAGATTAGGAAAATAACAAACCCTTTTTCCAATAAAATAAGATTAGGATTTATTTAAAAAAATCCTTTAATTAAATCATGTTGTTAATTAATATCATATATTAATTTCTATATTAATATTATTATTTATACATAATAAATAATTTGAATATCAACCACTACAACGTTTAGTAGCAAGCATAATTAAAACCTTATTTGGTTATCATTAAAACCACAATTTAATTTCATACGTTTATTCATATATGTGTGACCCGATATACTTACGAATATGTTGGCCGTAAATATAAAACGTAGTTACAAAATTACCCTTCATATTTAACGACCATGATAGACATCTGGCAATGCGTCACGACCCCCAACTATCAGAATGAGTCAAGTGCTACTGACTACAACCTTTCATATGAAATGGTCCGCGTATAAATACGTCTGCTCGCATAAACAATATCCAAATAGTCGTTTGTCGAGTGTCATACATCAACGACTATTTCTTATATCACAAAATATAATATTCTCTTAGAATGAATAGTTCATTCCCACTCTGCAATGATTCCGATAACAAAACATTCATTTACAAGATGGTCGTTCCCGGATATTCATTCCTACCACTAAGAAGCGCGAATCCCAGACGATCGACATAAATCCTCCGCATGCTTCATTATCACATCCAATCACTAAAGCACGATCGCCCCATGACTCGGAAAAACCTCAATAGTGTTAAATCGTGATAATCCACATCGTGATATTGTGACGACCTCTGGTCTAAGGATAATTATACAACCGCCACATAATAATGACACTTAATTAATGAAGTGGGTCATCCAACATACGTATTCTTCCAATATATGTGCACGTACAGTATTAGTGTCCATACACTTAGATAGATGAGATATATCATTATCTTTAAAAGATAGAAGACATCATATACGTGCTAGCATATCTGTATTAATAATGTCTCATTTATTAATACATACGACTAAGGAGATTTAAGGATCAAACCATTTACCGTGCATCGAGATCTCATCAACCATAATCACCATTATGATTTCTCTATCATGATTTAATTCTAGGGACGATATTACATACATTATTAAATTTGTTTGCTAAACATAATATATAATAACAAAAATGCCATTAATCATATGCATAAACATAAAACCATAGTAGAAATGATCCGACCCGATCGGGTCAGGCCCTTACCGTTTGAGTTTAGGATGCTACACTAACAACTTCATGGCCTTAAACACATTAAAAGTCACTTTTTTCATTATTTAAAAAATTAACTCCCTTTTTTGGACATTTATTAATGTCATACCCATCGCTAAGAAATACGAGGGTTGTATTTAAACCTTCCTTCAAGCGTAAAACTACACATTCAAACAGAAAGATAAACTTGCTTAATTGCACAAAGACATCTTCAATCACCCCCTATGGATGCTTAATTCAAAAATTAACAAATTGCAAAGTGATTGAAGTTTCCTTTACTTCACTCGACCCTAAATTACAAAAAATGGGATATGGCATGACATTGACACTAGCACCGAGGTCACATAAGGCGTAACATATGTTGCCAATCACATAAGGAATGCAAAGACTTCCCGAATCCTTGAGCTTAAGAGGCATCTTATTCTGTAGCTATGCCAAACATTCCTTATTTAAACAAATAGTCTCAAAATCCAATAAGCTCCTCTTATTAGATACAAAAAAGTCAATATTTCACATACTCGGGCATGTTGGCAAGAACTTCAACCTAAGGAATTTTGGCATGAAGTTTTTTAAACATCTCAATGAACTTACTAAACTTCTGTCATCTGATGACGGTTATATTCGTATCAAATAAGGCACCAATATTACACCTATTATGAGCTAAATCTAGTAATTCTGGCCATAAATAATAAACTATTTGTGTTAAATTCATTCTATGAGGTTCATGGGCTGTGAATTTGGTAATTATGATAATTATCCTCGAAATTGGTAGTACTTCATGAGTTTTTTTTGATTATTTGCAGATAACGAAGTATTCCAAGTGTCAAGAAAAAATATATGGAGTGAAATGTTGAGAATCAAGACTAAAGAAGTCTAGAAGGAGTCCATAAGTGAAGACTAAGCGGAACGGATGAAAGCAGACTGGGAAGCGGAGAAACCCATTGGGCCGTGGCGGGCATCCGGAACGTAGGGTTTTACGCGTTTTCTTGTAAGAAGGAGTAAGTTTAGGGTTTTGGAGTCAACAAAGTCGGCAGAAAACAACTACATATAGAGGATATCAACACACTTTTGTAACATACCAAGATTTCATTCAATTTTGCTTGCGATTAAAAGCTTATTTTCAGTTTTTTAGTTATTATGAGTGTTCTTCATGGATCCGATAGATTCGCGATTCGAAGAGAGTCATCAACACTCGACATCGAGGGTAATGTCTATTCCGTTCCATAATCTAGATTGTTATGATGAATAGATTTAATTCGTACTAGTCCTACTATGTAGTCGTTAAACAATTCCCCAGTTATGTATAAATCAAAATCGTCTGGCCAAAAAATCACTGGATTCCGATCTGCGGCGCATAAGCCACGACAACGGTTTTTATTGCTGCTGCGATGCAATTAGCAGATCTAGATTATGTACTTCAAAGGGCCCCATATATCAATATGCACAAGATAAAAATAGCATTAACAACAGTAGTACTTAAAGAATAATTTCTTCAATTTAGCCATATGACACACAAAGCACAAGTCATGTTCACACTATTTTACATCAGCTGATTTAGAACTAATGACTTGTAATATCTATCAGGTTGATGACCTAATCTATAATGCCATAAATTAAAAGGTCATTATCTACTCTATCAGATCATGTATTGTTTTGCAAAAATTACAAACAGATTTAACAATAGCTTTCTCCAGAGGCCGTTGTAACAAAATATAAAGACCCATATGTAGCTCAGCTGAACCAATCATGTTCATCTTGTTGTCCTGCAAAACACACTTGTTAGCTGTGAATACAACTGCACAATCAAAATGATTAATCAGAGATGGTAAAGACATCAATTTATATTAAAACTAGGAATGTATAACACATTATGCAAGACCAGCTGAAAATGGATCCTCACTTCTCCCATATGTGTTACATGTACATTATTGCCATTAGGTAATCCTACTTTCATGTTAACCTCATGTTTAGGATTATTTAATTGCTTTAAAGAATACACAATGTGATCTGTGACACCAGAGTCCAAGATCCATTGAATAAGTTTTACCAAACTAAGGTCATCTGATCCTTGCACAAGTGAGAAATGATTGGTCACAACATTAATTTGGTTGACTGCATGTCCAAAGGAATCAAAACTCAGCAGAACCATCAGCTTCTCTAGCTGTTGTGTAGTAAGACATGTAAACCATAATCTAGCTGACATGTGGGCCTGATATTCTTCTACTGAATGATTCATATCTGCCTGGTCCACCATATTAGCTCTCTTGGACTAGAATCCATTTGGATAGACATGATTCTTATAACAATTTTCTTTCGCGTGGCCATTAAAACCACAGAAACTGCATTGAATCTTCTTAAATATTTTGACCTTAGAATTCTTTGCAGTCCCAGAAACTAGTCTGATGACTACTTGATTCTAGCCCTGTCCATTATTTTGTGCCATCAAGATCATAGAATCTTGATTCTTTGCCTTGTTTTCCAAATATGTTTTCTGCCTCTCAAACTTGCACCATCAGCATAGCCTGAGAAACAATATGTTCAAATTCATCATTGAGTCCTTTTAAGAATTTTATCACATGTTATGTTTCCATGTGATCCAACAGAGTAATTATAGCATTAAAATTGCACCGTGGATCACAATAACAGGTAGGCATTGACCTAATAGTATTAATCTCTTCCCAAAGAACCATCAACTTGGTAAAATACTGATTCACAGAAATAGTTCCCTGCTTCAAGATGTGCATATGTTTCAACAAAACAGAAATCCTTAAGGCATCAACATTTGAGAATCTATCAGCTAAATTCTTCCATACAGCTTGGGCACTCTTGAAATACACCAGATTTTGAGAAATAGTATTCTCTACTAAATTTAAGATCTTACCATAGTGTCTTCAAGCCCGAAATCTGCTGAACTTGCTTCTAACCTATTAATTGTGCCATCAACGAAGCCATATTTGTTCTTGGTAATTAACACCATCTCCATTGAAATCTTCCAAGGATTGTAGTTGTTGCCATTCATCAATGGATGAACCAAAACTAATGAAGGATTCTCACTGGGATGAACATAGAATGGACTTGAATGGCTCAATTCTTGCTTCTTTGCCTCCATGGTTGTCAAGAACATATAGTCCACACAAGAATATAACAAAAAAGATCTAGAAGTAAGATTTTCTACAGAGTTCTCTCAAGAATCTATGTGAAACACAAGAAAAAATGAAGAAAACTCTCAAGTTTCTTCTTATAATAGAGTAAAAGCACAAGAAAGCAATGAAATCTCTCAAGTTTCATGCTCAGATACCATGTTAAAATTGTGAAAGTGAAAACACAACACAAAATATAATGTGGAATTCTTATTACTCAGAATAATGAATTGAGTTAAATTACAATGCTGCCGATCATAGGGTATTTATTGTACATACACCTTATGAATCAGTTAGAAAGAAGTTACAACAGAATAACTACCTAACTACACTAGTCAAGAACTCTTGTGCAATTTGTTCCGTTCGGTGACGACTACTTAAATTCCGCCGCTTGATACTCAGTTGATCTGGTTACTAAGATGAGTTGTTTAGTTGATCACATCCTCTTGTATCAAAATTCCTTTATCTATTTATTGTAACACTTTTCGACCTATGCTCTTTTGTATGATACGACTGTTATGTAAGACTAGCATGCGTATTTGATCACGTGATGTGCACGTGCTGAATAGTCTGTGACCATTTTTAACTTTGCTTATAGTTCGGGTCATTACTGTTGGTATCGACATGAGGTTCATGTGAGTGGGCGTTTATTCTTGTTAGATTATGATCTTTGAGATTGCCTAGGCTATATTCCTCATTTGGTTCTTAGTTATTTTCCTTAGTGGCCGTAAATCCTTAATCTTTTTCTTATTCTTCTTAAGTGAGGGATCAAGAAGTGGCAATCAAACTTAGGGATAATCACTGGTTCTTCCTTCACATTTTCCTCTAGTCTAAGTTCTAATACCGGCTCATAAAGGTGGGACCTCTTCATCCACCTCCTAGTAACCTCCTTTTCTGGAAGCAGGTTCTTACCCAGACCTTGATCCAGGCTTAATGGCACATATGCAAGCATAGATAGTTGCACATCCTCATCCATCATATTAGCAGAGGACAACAGTGTGTGGTTTTCAGAGTTAGGAAAGACATGGTTTAGTACACCAAGGAAGCAGAGACGGAACCAGGAATTGTTGATCGGATGGGCTAATAGAGTAATTTTGTATGATCGGGTGGGATGGATTAAGATAACTAATTGTGTTGGACTGAATTATATAAGGATTTTTATGTACCGAAAAAAAAAATCGGGTGGCTGTGCGCCCACCCAATAAACCCCTCTAGTTCCGTCCCTACAAGGAAGGCCACTCAAAAAAAAGTACACCAAGGAAGGTATTAACCTACAAAGAATGTAGGAATGATTCAAGTTGATGAAAACAACTTTGTAAGACTTATCAAAGTGGTTCAATATGTTGGGATCAAGAGCTTACCGTTGTACTAAACCAATTGGTTAGTAAAGGTGTTACTATCTTGCTGTATACCACACCCTGCAAGCGCCACGATTCGAACCCGCGCAAACGGGTAGAGTGATGAACCCCAACATTCTCCCCCAAGACCTGCCAGCCTCAACTACACAATATGTTGTTGTCGGGATTCGATCTCATGACCACTCTCTGATACCAATTGTTAGGATCAAGCACTTACCGTTGTACTAAAACCAATTGGTTTTAGTAAATGTGCTAATATATATCCTTATACCACACCCCGCATGCGCTACGATTCGAACCCATGCTAGGCGGGCGGAGTGCTGAACCCCAACACAATACAAGCATAATGAAGCCATTCCCAAAAGCTGAACTATTCATCAAGCAAGATTGAGTTGCCTCTACCTGTTTCTTCACACAATGGAAAGCCAAATTGGTTTGAGGAAGTCGTTTCCGATGGATCTTTTCAATAGAGTAGCTCTTCTAGAGCAATTTGTAGAAATTCCGAGAGCCAAGACTGCTGAATCAACGGCCTTACCGTTGATTTTGTGGCAAGGTTTGTTTCAAGTTTTGCATATAGATTGTCAATGATGCACAATACACAGTGGACCTTAAGAAGATCTAGCCTCAGTTGAAAGATGTCCCGGTAGTTTGTGAGATTCTAGAAATTCTTTTGAGAAGCTACTTGGCCTTTCTCCTGATAGACTAGTTGAGTTTGAAATCAACTTAGTTTTAGAGGCACAACTAGTTTTAAAGTAGCCTTATAGAATGGTCCCACTGAGCTTAAAGAACTTAAGGAGCTGTTGTAAAATATGATGGATATGAAGATCATCCCATCCAGTGTCTCACCTTAAGGATTACTTTTTCTCTTTGTAAGGAAAAAGTCAAAAAAATGAGAGTATGCATAGACTACAGAGAGTTAAACAGGATGACAATAAGGGTCAAACATCATTCGCCTCGGATTGATGACTTGTTTGAGCAGTTACATGGGGATATCATATTTACAAGGGTAGATCTGAGATCGGGGTACCATTAGTTGAAGATCAAGAAATGGGATATCCCAAAGAGCGACTTTAGCACTATGTATAGTCATTACGATTACCCAGTCATGCCCTTTGGTTTGACTAATGCATCTGCAGCTTTTATGAGACTCATGAATGATGTGTTGAATGATTATCTGGACAAGATGGTCGTAGTCTTCATTGATGACATTCTTGCCTATTTACGAGATGAAAGTGCACGCCAAACACCTCTGATTGGTTCCTGCAATGTCTCAGGGAAGATCATCTTTATACAAAGTTTAGTAAGTTCAAGTTTTGGTTGGTCAAAGTTGCCGTTCTAGGGCATGCTCCTTTCCTTTTCGAATTTCACTATTTTTTATAATACGGCTATCATGTAAGGCTTATATATGCATTTGATCATAAGTTATATACGTGTCGAGCGGCATGTGGCCATTTTATCATTGCCGATGGTTCTGGTCGTTACAATAAATGTTATCAATATCATTGTTAAATTTTTGTACAATTTTTGTAAACGATTTAGTGGTCTTTATATGCATGTTATTATAAACACAAACATCAAGAAGACAAAGATACTTTATCTAAAATTATCAAATATTTGATAGTATATATGTTGTTATATATGAGAAACTAATTTTGAATTGCATAAATTAATATGATTATATGAATCAATTTTGAATAGTAAATGCATTGAGGACATCTTTATCTTTGAGGAGGTCGGGAGGAGCCCAAAAAAACCTTGTAATTCATCATTCTATTAATAAAATTACAAGGTTTCATTAAAAAAAAAAAAATCAATTTTGAATAAGAATAATATGATACATGGTACGATGACCATTTGTTTTGTTAAACTCTATTGATTTAGATGTAACAATTCACATGATCACAAATCAAGTAAAACAAAATTGATGAATAAAAACTTAGCTGTCACTGCCCGCGTTGTTTGTCTTGCCCATCATTTCAAAAATTGCGTAACCTCCTTTTATGTACATCAAAATCTTCCCAAATTTTTCTCCGCCAAGAAACATAGCTAAAATGGAATAAGAATGAAAGTTTCACGTTTGATATCATATCAAGAGCGTGATCAAAACAAGACTTGTGTGGTTATATCATGATTATTATATATTCACAATGACAAAAGATGAAGCAAAGTAAGGGCTTTACAGCTGTGACAATGCCGTTTTGTGTGAATAATGTTCGCCTCCTATTCTCTGCTCGGGTATAAGTACATCATATTCTCCCTCTACTGGACATCAATCATTCAGCTCAATCGCTAACAAATACACTACTACTCCATTTTTGAGATCAAAGCTCATCTCTACTACTGTAAGCTATTTCTTCTAAATTTCATCTACCTACATACATTTATATATGACCCAGTGTTTGAATCTTTTCCCCGATATCATAAACATCTCCTTTCCTTCTCTCTCTCTCTCTCTCTCTCTCTCTCTCTCACACACACACTCACTCTTTCTCCCCAAGAAATAGAATTGTTTAATAAAAATAGCATCTTTGTATTCCATCACTACACATTCAAGACAATTGATCATGATGTGAATCATATAGATCAACATGAATTACACTTTTTGATCAATGATCTATAATTATGTACTGAAACACTGTTGTTAAAAAGCATAGTGATTATATTTTTCATGTAATATAGTATATATCTTATAAATAACATAAGATAGAAGGTCGTCAATGATGCAATGCCCCAGTGGTAAAACATATGCTTAGGCCTATGGAGGTATCATTTTCAAGTTCCTGCTATATACAAGGATTTTTTACTTTGTGTAGTGTTTAATTTAATAAAAGGAATTTTTACTTTACATAGTGTTTAATTTAATGCAGTGGTACATATCAATTTAAAAAAATGAAAGTAAACCAGGGATAGAAAGTGATAAAAAAAATTGGTTTTCATTTATACACACTTTTAGATTTCATTTTTGGGTATCTTTATTCATATGACTAACCTTATATAGTTGTGCTAGTTGGATATGGAGAAAGAAAATGCAAAGCTTCTCATGGAAAACTACCGCATCTTTATTGAGAACCGTAGGCTGACGAAGAAAGCTCAGGAGCTCAACAAAGAGAATCAGGCTTTACGAGCTCAGATGAAACATGGGCTTGGTGCTGAAAACCCCATTCCCAAATCTAATGATGAATCTGGATCTAGCTCAAAACAATGAAATGGCTGGATGATCATGGCCAAAAGGAACAGTGAGAAATTTGAGTCGTTATTGCTCACGAGTCGAGTTGAGTCAAGCTCACCGTACTTTTATTTAGTTGTTTACCGTTGATCACCATATAGAGGTAGCATGTAATTTCATGTGGAACGAAAAAAAAAAGGGAGAGTGATAATCCATGCAGTTGCTTTACTGTCCATCTATAATAAAGGGCTTGACCGAAGGTTTTTTTTTTTTTGTTGTTGGGAAAACTTGTTGCAATGCAGTGCTAAACTTACTTTCCTAACAATTATACGACGGGTTGGCTAAATTCTGAATGGAAAACCTTTCAGAATTGATATATAACCTTTAAAAGCTAAACCATCTTGTAACGCCCCGTTTCCGGATACCGAGTCTTTATCCGAAAAAAAGTGTTCGGCACGTATAACATTAAATAAATTCAACATCATACGTAAGCCTCTACGTCGTCGTATCGAGTTAAGCAAAACAAAAGCTAAAAAGACTCGGGTGAAAACCGTAAAAGTTACTAGAATTACAATGTCATCCAACTTAAAAGGTAGAAAAAGAGAACTTACAACAACGGAAAGTCTTACATTGTATGATGTCTCTTACAAACCAAACCGAAGTACTTAACTTACAACACGTCTTAAAATAAAATTACAATAAGTCTTGAAATAGAAAGTGCAACGTAGTTGAAATGAAAACATAAAAGTTCTAGCATAGCATGGCATCATAGGATCAAACATTATCCTCAGTCATCATCAACAATCGGGTCATCCTGCAAATCTTCTCACACAAAGCAAACATACAAACATGCAAAAGAGGTAAGTATAAACGTACTTAGTACAAAATAGAAGCTATTGAACAATTATGCTTTACAAGGAAAGGAACACAATTATTATTATTAAATTATCTTTATGAACACGACTCAAACTCAAGGGTTCACTTTATGCTCATCAACATGTCGCGAGGATCCTACTTTATATCTAGCTTAGCTTATCTTTGTTACACCAAATATTCAAGGGCACTACGCATAGTGCTACTCACCACGAAGCATCTAGTTGCAACCTACTAGTGGTGCTACACTAGAAGCCACGGGCTAGTCCCGATAGTGTGTGTGTTTGGCGAAGTCCCTCCATACTTGGGGTCTTAGTAACCTATGGAGTTATTCACTTTATCTGACCACACCACACATTGCGATATTGTCTTGTGTCTTACCAAGAACCTTGATGTTTATGCTTTTAACTACACAAGTATGTATGTTGTTAATTGTTAACTAGTCACCTAAGTGTTTTCAGGCAAATCTCACTTACACTTCTATTCCCTCAGTTAGACAGCTAGACATTAACAAAGCCTAACAAATACACATGCATTGGTGGATACTAATCCACCAAAGCACAAGGCCAATTATGCTCTTCCGACGGTCCCGAACGTCAACTCTTAGTAAGAATCCATTCCGTGCCGGAACTAAACACATCAGAAGCTTAATCATGGATTTGTCAAGTTTATTTAAGATTATTAGATCAAGAGATATCATTCAAAACTCAATTCGGGGTCTTAGGAACCCAAACTGCAAACAACCTCTTTGGCGCACGCCAGGCCTCTTCAACGCACGCTGAAGCATTCCAAAACCATTAAAGAACACTCTGTTCAGTGTTGGCACGCGCCAAGCCTTTTCGGCGTGCGCCAAAACAGACACATCATTCTGTTTTGATTCTACTTCAACGTTGGCGCGCGCTAAAACCCTCGGCGTGCGCTAAACTTTCTAGAAACATCCTGCTATCATCCTGAACACCCTTGGAACGCGCTGAAGCCTTTTGGAGCGCGCCAAAAGAGTCGAACTACTAAAAAACAACAGTTTTCTGCACTTTACGAGTCCAAACCAATTCCCAACACATTAACATCAAGTTTAACACAAAGTTTGCAGTAAAACAACACCAAATCATTACCATACAACTACCAAACATTATAAGACAGTAATAGTTCAATATGAAGACTCTCTCACTTGTGATCCAAAGCAAATTCAAAGCAATCTTGAAGCAAAACATGCAACTCTTGAACTTTTCAACCAAAACCTAATTGATCAACAATTTAACCGAAATTAACTGTGATCAAAGTTTTCTAAACAATCTATTCTACGAATTAAAAAACTTAGAACAACAGAACCTGATCAAATCTAAAAGATTCCTAAACTAGGGCAAACTTATACCTTTTCAAAACTCCAACTTCTTGGTATCCACACGAAGCTTATCTCATGCTGATTCCGATTCTCTAATTGTATCTGCGAACCGAAGAAGACCCTTTGAAGATTCTTTTTTTTCCGAAACGAAAGGAATTTTATTAAATAAACCAATAGAATTACAACCGGACAACCTCCGGAACACCACCGAACAACCGCTGGATCACTTCCAGCACACTAATGGACATAACAACATTAAAGAAATAAAAAAAGATTGGGAGAACCCCAATATGACCAAATATTGTCTCGTTAAAGAGAACTTCATTTGGTAAAAGACGAAAATGGAAACAATCCGATATATTACAGATGTCCATAACCAACTCGAAAAACAACAACCACCACCACCACCCAGTAGTAACTGTAATGACCGACAAGACCGATGAGTACCAAGGCCACCTGGAATCTACAAACAAACCACAAATACTGAAAAAGATAACAACTATCTTGAAACCACCAACGCCAGCATCACCTATTAGGTAAGGAGGAACCACTCTATCATCCCCAGGGCCGTCCCGGAGTATTTTTGGGCCCTAGGCCGATTACCATCATTCATAGCTAATGGGGCATCATCTGGCTAACCATGTTTTTTTCCCACACAAATGAAGATTTTTTTTGTCTTTTGCTATTATATACTCTTTTCCATTTTGAAATACTGAGTCATTTTAGAATTTTTACGAAATTAAATTCTTTTTGTTATTGAATATCATAAATTTACGATTCTAATGTCAAAAACATTATTTTGATTATCATGAACACAATAGTTGTGAAGTTAGTATAAATGTGGTTAGGTGAATATAAATTATAGTGATAAGAAGAGGAAAAGTATCAATAAAATATCTCTTTGTATTAGTGAAGAAAAATATATCTCTTTTTATTGTAAATAACTTTTATGAAGAGACAAAACAAAAATGTTGAAATGCTTATGAATAGGTGAATGATTAAGAGAACATCTTAAATGGACTGATAAACTATGTCTTGGTACTTGGTGTCATCTCTCAAAAAAAATTAAATGTCAGTTAATATGACATAAGGAAATGTGGGAGTTGAAGAAAATGATTTCCCACCGAGTGCAAGAAGTCAATGATCGAAATTCTGGGCAACCAGAAAGTGATAAATATGGTCACCATTAAAGATAAGGGCACAATAAAATTTAAGTTTGAGGATGTTGCTGGCTTTCAACACTAGGGGCAAAAGTGACAGCATACGGATATTGGTTGTTTATTATGACAATAGGTTGCAATGCATTGAAAAATTTCTTGCAATATCATGCTTGCTAAGCAAATAAAGCTAAGTTTCTCCTTTTTTGGTTTGTTAAGGGGTTGGGTTGATTTATGTGCCTTAACACACTTGGTGGATAGATTCGAGTGCAACCATGCATTTAAGTGTGAATATAAAGAGTCACTAGCATTATCCATCACCATTTGATGTTGAAAGATACGTCTTTGTGTGTCATTAGGGCGTGGGCCTTTTATGTGTAGAGACTAAGGGGTAATTTCTATTTAGTTGATGGGTAGAAATAGAAAAATCTAAAATATATTTCACTATATAAGGAGGGTTATGGTCCCTAGGTCACACACCTATCTATTCTCCTCTGCCTCCCATTACCAGAAAGAGAACTACAGGGAATTCTACAGGTTCCTCTGAAAATTACTAGAAGGTGTGTAGATCTAGAAGATCAATCCTACAATACCAAAGGGGATTTCCGTTGCTATGGATTCAGGTATGTTTATAGTTTAATTTCGTTTTGATTCTCAATAGTTTATGTTAGCTATTTTATTCACAAAGTCTGTTTTATTTTTTGTTTTGAATGTGTTGTTGCACACTGAGTGCGACAGGTGTCGCCGAAAAGAAACGGGGAACGCCCCCGAAACCTAAACGAACCTATGCGAATGACACACCATTTCGTAGAAGGGTTTTTCATTGGGACACACCATTTCGGTGGTGCATGTTCATTGGGACACATCCTTTGAAGATGAACTGGTTTGTTCTTTTATGAAGAGGTACAGTGTGTTTTTTCATTGTCTATTTATAGACATCAGATGCATTCGAAAATGTTCAAGTTTTGTCATAAGCATCATCAGCACAAAAAACGTATTGTATCTCTAAGTTGTACTCCATTGAATCCTGAGGGAGATCTAAAACATCTCTTTAAAGAAACGATTACGTGCCTTGGAGAATCTTTTTATCTGTTTGTTTTATCTCATTTTTTCTAACAGTTTAGCATAATCGATCCTGAGATAATGTGATTGAATCACATAAGGCTAGTTCTAACACATCCATGTTAATAATATAAAAAACGCTGAATTGCAAGTTGGTTTCAAGCTTCCAGCAACAAGTTGTTGATGAAGTATCAAGTTGAAAACATAAACATTCCCCCCGAAAAAACAGAAACTTCAGATCCAAACAAAAAAGTAAAAGTAAAACTCACGTTTCCGTTCAGCCAACGGGTACAACCTTTCACCGTCGTTGATTCGGACTTGATTAAGAGTTTGAAGGAGTTTAGAAGAATATACCTATTGCCGAGCATTTGACTTCCAATTCCATTGAGAAACTGCTGCCGAATTGTATTGAATTTGATCCCTCGGTTTTTGAATCCTCTTTTTCTTCTTGCTATGCTGCTGGTATTAATCATCGAGGAGAGTGAATTGGTTGAACAACAAATTGGTATAGCGACCGAGCTGGAGCTGGGAAAATGAGTAACATGCTTGATATGGTCGGAAAAGGAGGGAACGGCAATGCCAAGCAATTTTTCTGCGTTTGAGTTTAGTCTATCAGTTTCCAGGAAAAAAAAATGCTATCGTTTTTGTTTTTTTTTTTAAATTTTTTATTTGTTAAGGTGATGAGTTTAAGAGGTTAAAAGATTTGTTATGGTACACAATATATGATAATGATTCACATCAATCTAAAAGTTTATATTATTTTAATATTGATCCAACGGCAAACTGGACGGATCAATTTTTCTATACTAACTGGACCGTAGTTTTTACCATTTATTATTATTTTCCTAATGTTTTTCCTAAATTATTAATTGCTATTCAATGCTGTTCATTAATTGCTATTTAATGTTGTTCAAACACTTTTCCTTTTTTTTAATAACTTATTCATCCTATATTTAATACAATTAATGTTGCCACATTAATTGATCGAAATTAATGGTAAATCTTCTCCAAAAAAATAATATATATACCTGAAAATATCCCATTTTATAAATAAAAAATATAGGTTTTTGTCTAGAAGGACAAATTAATGTATTTATTAGGCTACAAGGAAATGAATTATTAATTAGGACAAAACTTATTGAAACTTACCAAAATACCCTTTTTCTAATTAACCAATTAATCTAATTAATATTTCTGAAAACCAGACGCCAAATGCATCAGCGTTCTATCAAAGACGAATTCAAATGCATCAGCGTTCAAAAACGGGAGAGAGGACGAGGCAAGAAAGGGAGAGAAGCAGGGGGCTTGCCGGACGATTAGGAGAAACGGGAGGAGACCGGAGAGAGTGGAGGCCTGGGGCGGTAGAGAGGAGAGTGCGGCGGCGGCGGCGTGGTTATTGGGGCCATGGAAGATTGGCCACGAAAATCAAATCAAGGATTTGATTGAGGATGGAAACGGAAGGATTCTCAGAATCGCCGCTATTTCGGCTTGAACTAAAGGTTCGCCCATCGCTCCGCCCAAGTCCAATTTCCGGCCAAGAAGGGGCTACTTTGGAGAAGCAGGTTGTTGTTGTTGTTTTTTTTTTTTGAAAAAGTTACTTTAAATTGTGTGACGTTACTACATTTTTTTGATGTACTTTATCTATTTTATGGGATGTCACTACTTGTTTATTGACCATTACTACATTTTACGGGTTGTTACTACTTGTTTTTAGGCGGTTACTACTTGTTTTTAGGTTGTCACTACTTGTTTATTGGTTGTTATTACTTTTCATTGGATTTTACGACATTTTATGGGCTGTTACTACTTGTTTCTTGGTTTATTACGACATTTTTAGGTCACATTACTACTTGTTTATTGGTCATTTACTACTTTTCATTGGATATTTACGATATTTTATGGTTTATTACTTGTTTCTTGGCTGTTATTATTTGTTTTCTTGGCTGTTACTACACTTTATCTAGCGTTACTACGTGTTTAATGTGTAAAAGGGTATTTTTGTCCATTTATTATGATTTTGTCCTTTTTAATCACATAAAATGTAGTAACGTCCTTCTGGACCCATTTATTATTTTTTTGTCCTTCTGGCCCATTCCCCTAAAAAATAAAAACTCCTTTTTATTTACTACTTGTTACTATATCAGTATTTACTACTTGTTACTATATTATTATTTTTTGTGTGTAAATACATATATTAGACTAACTAGTACTAATCTACTCTAATGCCTGTAACTACATTCTTTGTATGTGTTACTACACATTTTTTTCCTGATTAGATTAGTACTAGTCATGTAGTAACATCAACTTCCTGTGCTAACACTGTTGTAACACATGCCCTTTTCATCATGTAGTAACACCACTATGCACACTCCATACAAAGAATGTAGTTACGCACAATGTAGTATCACAGTGAAAGTCCACATATGAAGTAAAAGGTATTTCACGTTGGTTCCGTGAACACCCTCAGACGTAGTAACACCACGATCGATGCAAACACCCTCAGACATAGTAACACAAAATGTACACCCTAAACCCTAAACCCAAAACCCTGAACCCTGAATATTAAACCTTAAACCCTAAACACTAAATCTGAATCCTAAACCTTAAACCTTAACCCTAAACCTTAAACCCTAAACCATAAACCCAAACCTTAACCCCTATGTTTAGGGTTTAGGGTTCATGTTTAGTGTTTAGGGTTTAGGTTTAGGCTTTAGGGTTTAGGGTTTAAGGTTTAGGGTTCAGGTTTAGGGTTAAGGTTTTAAGGTTTAGGGTTTCAGTTTAAGGTTTAAGGTTCATGTTTAATGTTCAGGGTTCAGGGCTTAAGGTATAGGGTTTAGGGTTAATTGTTCATGGTTTAGGGTGTACATTATGTGTTACTACATTTGAGGGTGTTTGCATCGTGGTGCTACTACGTCTACGGGTGTTCATCAAACCACCGTGAAATACGTGTTACTTATGGACTTTCACTGTGATACTACATTATGTGCTACTACATCTTATAGAGTGTGCATAGTGGTGTTACTACATGATGAAAAAGGCATGTGTTTTTCTACATGATGTTGATGTTACAACGTGTTACACATTGTAACTACATTGTATGATTTTGATGTTACTACGTGTTACTTAGTGTAACTGCGTTGTGTGGATTGGGTGTATAGTGAAATTGATTATGTGTGTTGTTACTAGCTACACCGAAAAAGATTAGTACTAGGCAGTCTAATACAAGTAGTTACACCCCAAAAAAATATTAATATCGTAACAAGAACTAAGGATTGATATGGTAACAAGTAGTAAGTTAATATATACGTGTGTGAGTGCATGAGTTACTACATGTTGTTAAGCACAAACTTTTATTTGGTTGAAATTTAAAGTAGAAAAATATGTAGTTAACTTAGAAAAATATGTAGTACATATCAACCAAATATATGTAGTTACACCCAAGAATAATGTAGTAATACCCGTGAAACGTGTTGTAACACTGAAAATATATGTAGTAACAACTAATAAATTAAGTGTAGTTTCAACCAAAAAAAAGGTGTAGTAACACACATACAAAGAATGTAGTTACAACAAAAAAAATGTAGTAACATGCATTATATTAGATTAGTATTAGATAGTCTAATACACGTAGTTACACCTGAAAAAAATTGATATGGTAATAAGTAGTAAATTAATGTACATGTGTGTTAGTGCATAAGTTACTACATATGAAGTACGAACTTATATTAGGTTGAAATTTAACATAGGAAAATATGTAGTTAACGTAGAAAAATATGTAGTACAACTCAACCAAATACATGTACTAAAACATGAAAAATTTTGTAGTAACAACTAATGAATTAAGTGTGGCACCAACAAAAATGTGCAGTAACACACATAAAGAGCATGTAGTTACGACAATTTAAATGTATTAAAATCTAAAATGATTAGTACTAGTCACTACTCCCGCTGTTTTTTTTATCTGTCATATTTCAGAATTTGTTCAGTTTTTATTTATCTGTCATTCTATATCTCCAATGCATCATTTATTACTTTTTTCCTCATTTATCAATAAAATATTTACATCTCCAATAAAATAATACATTTCCAATACTAAACTCTTTTACCGACAAAGTATTTACATATCCAATAAAAAAAATACATTTTCAATACTATATTTTAAACATATTAATTGTTTTCTTAATCTGCGTGAATCTTCTCTCCGCGACATATAAAAAAACGAAGGGAGTATAATACATGTAGTTACACCCAAATAAGATACTACTAATTGTCAACCCACTCATTAACTATTTTCCTCATTTTTTCCCTCCATTATTAGTTATGAGTTAATGCCTGCGAAGTTAATGCTTCCGAATTAATTTTTTTCCTCCATCTTTAATTATGAAGATATTGCTGCCGAAATTTCCAAAAATAAAATAAAATAATATTTGCCAAGGATCTTTGTTTAAATAAGGGTGTTTCTGTACATCTACCTGTTTTTTGTCCTTTTCAATCAGTGTCTTTTTTGTGTCATATTTCATTATTTTCAATATTATCTTGTCCTTCTAGCCCATCACCTCATAAAAAAGTGTTGCTCAAAGTCTGAGAGAATAAAAATGAAAAGTATTTTTCATTGATTAAGAACTATGTACGGTACCACTCAAAAAAAAGAACAATTACGGTACAATGTATATATATACACAATTGACTTACTCACTAAGTTAGGCTAGGGTGCTCTACAAGAAATAAATATAATTACAAAATAATTACAATATATAAAATAAATATATACGCCTAATACGCTCAAGCGGAACGAGGGGATCGAAGGCCCAGCTTGGACTTGAAGTGGCCAAAAGGAAGTCATGGCATGGGCTGTTAGGAAATCACTAGTTTAACACAGCGGAATTTAAAATTTGATTTCCTTTTTCTTCAGATCGTTCTTCGTTTAATGCAATAAACACGTTAAGTAGTTTGACGGTTATACTTTGATGATCTATAAGATCGTCACTTTGACCGTCAACGAAGAGTAGTACTGTGCGCAAGCCGTCCACCCGTCCGGCCTCTATCGCTAATCCACACGAACTCCACACCGGAATCCTCCTTGGATTGCTATCGGAAAAACTCCGGTTGCTAGACCGGCCCTTTTCTTCCCTCACAAACTCACTATAGGTTGCTCTCTATCTTACACAATAACTATGAGCTCTTGCAATTGTGATGTACAAAAGAGCTTGACACCCACTTCCTTTATATAGGCAAAGTGGCGCCCCTATGTTGTGTGGAGGAGAAGAAAACATTTTCCCAATAAAATAAGGAAAATCAATTAGATTGATTTATCTCTTTTAATATAATTAATTTTGCCAATATCTTATATTGAATATAATTATCATATTACCATATATCTATTTTTCCAAAATCAATTAATATCTTATATTAATATTATGACAATCTTATTAATTAAAGTACACAATCCAAGTGTATCTTATACACATCAAAAGTGGCGCCACTACAGTCAACTAATTGACTTCCGGAATATTCTTTAATTAATATAATTTGTATATAATTAATATCTTATATTTTATTTATTCATAATAAATAAATACCACCATATTAATTTACCACTATAACCTTTATAGTCTAGAGATAAACTTTCCTTATTTGGTTATCAACTATAACCGCATTTTAATCCGACTCGATGTTCATATGTGTGTGACCCGATAGGCTTCCGAATATGTTGGCCGTAGACACAAAGTGCAAATTACTAAAATGCCCTTCATGCCTAACGATCACGGGATAGTGTCTAGCAACACATTGTGACCCCCAATCATCGGAAGAGTCAAAAGCAATGACTACTACCTTTCATGTGAAGCAGTTACCGTGTAACTTACAATCCTATCGCTGTAATAATATACATACGATCGTATCTCGAGTGTAAATACATTAACGATCGTATCTTATAATCTAGATATCATGCTCTCTCGGGATAACACATTTACTCCCACTTTGCAAGGATTCTCGAGAGCTAGACATTCCTTATAAGAAGGCCATTTCGGATATTCGATCCCAATCATAGGATACGCGATTCCCGGACGACCAATCATGTATACTCCGCACTTTAATATCATACCCAATCACTACCGCATGATTGCCCCGTGGCTAGGGGAAATCTCAATAGTGTCAAAGCATGACAATCCACACCGTGATGCCATGAAGACTCCGGTCAAAAGGATAATTACACAACTACCACATAGTGTGACACTTAATGTAAGTGGGTCAGTCTAACGTACGCATTCTCTAATACACGTCCACGTACAGTCCAAGTGTCTCTACACTTCGATAGACGAGATCTATATATCCCTATCTTCTAAAAGATAGAGGACATCCAATACGTGCTAGTATGATTATACTATCAATGTCCCATTTGATAATATGCAAGACTAGAGACATTTAAGTACCAACCTTGTTATAGTGATTAGAGATCTTATCAACCATAATCACTATAATGGTTTCTCTATCACAGATTGATACTAGGGACGTTACTATATATGTACAACAAATAACATGAAGATAAACAATATATAATAACATAAGTGCTTTTATTAATCATAATAAAGTTATTACATGAACTAAATAGACTGTAAATGACCTGACCCGGTCGGATCCGGTCCAACCCGGTTGGGTTTAGGACACATTTCCAACAATCTCCCACTTGGCCTAAAGCCAATCACCCATATGCCTAAGCCCGTGCAAGTGAACATGTTTCTCATGCTTTGCTTGAGACAATGCCTTGGTTAACGGATCAGCTATGTTGTCATCCGTGTGGACTTTCTCTATCTTTACATCTCCTCTATCTACTATCTCTCTAATCAAGTGATAGCTCCATAGCATATGTTTGGACTTCTGATGAGACCTTGGTTCCTTTGACTGAGATATCGCTCCATTATTATCACAAAGATGCAGGTGCTGGACCTTCAATGGAGGAACCACACCAAGTTCGTAATGAACTTCTTCATCCAAATCGCTTCCTTTGCCGCTCCGAGGTCGTTATATATTCGGCTTCCGTTGTAGAGTCCACATGTAGTCTCCCCGCTTGAACTCTTCCGACTCATTGCTCCGCCGTTAAGCGTGAAAACAAATCCAGATTGTGACTTAAAGTCATCCTTGTCGCTTGGCGGCATCTGTGTAACCTCGTAATACTAAATCATCATTCCCGAAAACTAGGAACATATCCCTAGTACGTCTCATGTACTTAAGGATATTCTTGACAGCAATCCAATGACCATCACCTGGATTGGACTGGTACCTACTAGTCATACTAAGAGGGTACGAGACATCTGGTCTTGTGCACAACACGGCATACATGATAGACCCGATTGCCGAAGCATAAGGGACCTTACTCATTTGTGCCCTCTCCTCTTCTGTCTTAGGACTCATTCCCTTTGACAGATAGACCCCATGTGACATAGGCAGCAATCCTCTCTTGGACTGCTCCATGCTGAATCTCTTCAGCATCTTGTCTATGTAGGTGGATTGCGACAGACCAAGCAACCTTTTAGATATATCTCTATAGATCTTTATTCCTAGAATATAGGCTGCATCACCCAAGTCCATCATTGATAAGTTCTTGGATAACCATGCTTTGACCGATTGTAACATAGGCACATCATTCCCTATGAGCAATATGTCATCTACATAAAGCACTAACAACACATTGGCATCCCACTAGCCTTCTTGTAAACACAGGGCTCATCTTCGTTCTTGATGAAATCAAACTGTTTGATTATCTCATCAAAGCGAAGATTCCAACTTCGAGAAGCTTACTTTAATCCGTAAATGGATCTTTGCAGTTTACACACCATCCTGGCGTCATTGGTTGTGAAACCCTCAGGCATTGTCATATACACTTCCTCAAACAGGTTCCCATTAAGGAAAGCTGTTTTCACATCCATCTGCCAGATTTCGTAATCATGGTATGCTGCAATAGCGAGCAAAATTCTAATGGATTTTAACATGGAAACAGGCGAAAAGGTTTCGTCATAGTCAACTCATTGTCTTTGCTTATAACCTTTTGCCACTAACCCAGCCTTGTAGGTAGTCACGTTACCGTCCATGTCGGTCTTTCTCTTAAAGACCCATTTACACCCTATAGGAACTATTCCTTCAGGTGGATCAACCAAGTTCCAAACTTGGTTGTCTTTCATGGATTCCATTTCAGAATTCATGGCTTCCAGCCATTTCTCTTTGTCATGCCTTAATAGCACTTCCTCATAAGTTCTAGGGTCCTCATCTTCCATGAGATACACGCTAGTGTACCTTTCAGGTTCACGGCGTTCCCTGGTCGATCTTTGAGGTGCTAGTGTGTCCATGGTAGAGGCTGGAATCACATCTGTATGTGGTGTCTCCTCTACTTCCATCAACTGACTATCATCCGTAAGTGGTTTTCGAATTTCTTCAAGATCAATCTTACTCCCACTGACCCTATCCAGAATAAACTCTTTCTCTAGAAAATGGCCAGTCCTGGCAACAAACACCTTTTGTTCCTCAGGATGGTAAAATTGGTATCCTCTAGTTTCTCTAGGATATCTCACGAACAGACATTTGTCAGATCTAGCTTCTAATTTGTCAGGCATCATCCACTTCACGTAAGTCGGACAACCCTAAGGTTTAAGATATGCTAGACTCGGTTTCCTCTTATGCCATACCTCGTATGGTGTGGATTCAAGAGAGTCGAAGAGAAGAACTGTAGACCCTCATGTAACGTAACCACCAAATAGCGAAGAACGCGCTTATCAAGAGCCCAATGATAATCCGTGAGAGCATGCATAAACTAAGAGTGTTTATTAATGAAGAGAGTTTGAGAATGTGATAAACACAAGAGTAAACTTCAACTTCGTTTATTCATTGAGTAAAAAAAATGTATAAATAGATACAATTGAGATAGAGAGACTAGCTAGCTAGCTTGGGCGGCCACTTGAGTATGTAGATGTGGGCGGCAAGCATGCAAAAGTAAAAAGTAAAAGTTATGTCTATGACATAAAGTAAACTAGAGTTTGACATATTAATTGTTTATATGAATCACAATTAATATGTCTTTTACAATTAAATAAGGTGTACAAAATATTATGCACGAAATCCTGAGGCTCAGAGAGTCTCATTTGAGTAATATTAATAGTAATATTAATATTTCCACACCCCCTCAAACAGGGGGTGTATATGTTGATGCAACCAAGTTTGCTACTTAGTCTCGCTGAACATAAGAGGTGGAATAGCCTTGGTAAGAATATCAGCATTACGATCTGCTTGAGGAACATACTGGAGTTGAATAATCTTGGCATCAATCTTCTTCGTAGGAAAGTAATCGTCAATGTCCACATGCTTGGTTTTATCATGATGGATGGATCTTCCGCCATGCATAAGGCGGAATTATTATCACTGTGAGTGTGATAGGTTCTTTGTCTGATTCTTTGAAGTTCGATCAGTACTTTTTAGCCATAGAGCTTCACAAATGCCAAGTACAAGTGCCCTTAGTTCAAACTTCAAGATCGCTTCTTGACACAAATGGGTTGTTTCTTGCTCCTCCAAGTAAACTGGTTCCCCATATATATGAGCAATAGCTTTGTGGTAGACCTCTCATCAATGTGACATCCGGCCCAATCAACATCGGTGTAGACCTTGATTGATCTATCGATGTAGACTTGGTGAAGTGCAGGCCTTGGCCAGGAGTGGATTTTAAATACCTCAGTATCCTATTCACTGCATCCCAATGTTGCTCAGTAGGGCAATGCATGAATTGACTGACAGAACGACCCCATATGCAATATCAGGTCTTGTGTGAGAAAGGTTAATGAGTTTGCCTTCAAGCCTTTGATATTGTTTCTTTCCTGACAGCAATGTCACCATGCGATGAGGTGTGACCTGGGGTCTCACTCTGAGAATCAAAGAGTTTGCATCCCATCATGCCGTTTCCTTGAAGAGTCCAGGACATACTTCCTTTGGGAGAGCCCGAAATGCCATTGGTGTTTCTAGCTACTTCCATACCAAGAAAGTACTTGAGGTAGCCCAGATCTTTAACTTGGAACACCTTTGCCAGTAGAGTCTTCAAGTTTTGGATCTCAGTAGAGTCATCTCCAGTAAGGATGATATCATCCACATATAAAATTAGAATGGACCTCCTCTGGTTGGTTGTCTTGACAAACATGGTGTGATCAGAGTTGCATTGATGATATCCAGCAGCTTTAACCACAGTAGTGAGTTTTCCAAACCATGCCCTTGGTGATTGCTTCAGGCCATATAGAGATTTCCTCAGTTTGCACACCTTGCCTTGAGTATGAGGATTGATAAAACCAGGGGGTACAGTCATATAAACCTCCTCAGTGAGGTCCCCATTTAGAAAGGCATTTTTGATGTCCAATTGGTGAAGAGGCCAGTCAAGTTGGAAAGCTAGGGAAATCAGTACCCTGACAATGTTGAGCTTTGCTACTGGTGCAAAAGTTTCCTTATAGTCAATGCCATAAGTTTGAGTGAATCCCCTTGCTACCAATCTGGCTTTATACTTGTCAATTTTACCATCAGCATTGTATTTGATAGTGAATAACCATCTGCAGACTCTCTGTTTTCTTGCCTTTGGGAAGAGTTGTGAGATCCCAAGTATGATTATCCAGAGAGCGATCATCTCTGTTTTAATGGCTGACCTTCCACTTATCATTTTGAAGGGCCTCTCGAATATTTCTAGGGATAGAGTGAGAGTCCAGTCTGTGTAAACATGGCAAAAGCAGGAGACAAGCGATCATAAGATAAATAAGTATGAATAGAATGATCGGCGAGGATCTTTTCCCTTTCCTTAGGGCAATAGGTCTGTCATCCACTTGATGAGGCTCTGCCGAGATTCAAGATGGCGAGGTCCAGCGAGACTGCGGTTCGATGAGTTCTTTGAGGTTCAGTTCGCGAGGCTCTGGGTCGACCTACTCGGGTCGCCAGATCGCTGGCGAGGGTCGATAATGTGAGTATCCGCAGGATCTTTGAAGGTTATGAGTCTGGCCGAGGTTAGGACTCTGCTTTGAGGGTAAATGGTTTCTTTGAGGAACGGACTTAGTTCAATCTCAATCGAGTTTCCATCGGTGACTTGCTCGAGAGGTTTCTTTGTAATATGGAGTCCTTTCAAAGAATTTCACATCCATAGAATTGTAAAATTTCCTTTGGTAGGAGAGTAACACTTGTAACCTTTCTGTCTGTTCATATCCAAGGAAAATGCACTTATGAGCTTTAGGATCAAGTTTATACTGTGTTGAGCATGGATATAAACAAACACAGTACAACCAAAGATCTTTGGAGGCAATTGGGTAATAAGATGAGAGCGAGGAGTGTGTGGTCGGCAGGAGGTTTGGAGAGGAGTTTTGAAACCTAACACTCTGCTTTGGGAAGTCATTGATTAAATATGTTGCGATCAATATAGCTTCACCCCACATGTATTTAGGAACATGTGTAGTGAACATGATTGATCTGGCCATTTCCATGAGATGCTGTTCTTTCTTTCAAACAACCCCATTCTGTTGAGGTGTTTCCACACAACTCTTGATATGAACAATTCCTCTATTTGTCAAAAATTCTTGATGTTAGACTCATAGTATTCGAGCATTATCGAGTCTTTAAGATCTTGATCTTAGTATCAAATTGGGTGGAGACCATGTGATAAAATTCTTGGAAGATAGGTCCAACTTGATTTGTCTTTCATTAAGAACAACCAAGTGTTTACGGTATGATCATCAATGAAGGTTACAAACCACCTTTTTCTGTTATACTTTTCACTCTTGAGGTCCCCATACATCACTTTGTGAATTAGGGTGAAAGGGAAGAGGGCAAGTGAGGTAACTTAGCATACACAGATTTGGTGAGTTTAGCAAATTGACAAATATCACATTGAAGATCATTAAGATTACATCCTTTAAACAATTTAGGGATTAAAGACTTTAAATAACCAAAACTTGGATGTCCTAGTCTATAATGCCATAACATGATATTGTCTAGGTTTTGAGTGCAGTGTCTTGACGCGATTCTGTCTTGATCTTTCTGTCTTCAGCGAGGTTGATCACAAGCTTGAGTCCTGGCGTGGTTTAGCTTGCCCAATCACTTCTCGAGAAGAAAGATCTGGAATGTGCACCGATTCTTATTAAAAACAACGGTCCAATTCAGATCTTTAGTGAGTTTCTTTTGATGATATATAAGGTTCTGATCTAACTTTGGAACAAACAGGACATTCTCTGTAGATATATCGATTAGTAAGTTTAACCTTCCCAACACCTTTTGCATAAGAAAGCAGAACCATCAATGAGTCTTAATTTCGTGAATTTGGTTGCATGGCATATATTGGGTAATAGGTTTTTATTACAGATCATATGGGAAGAAGCCCGTAATCAACAATCCAAGTCTCATTACTAAGAGGTGAGTAAAATATACTGTTTTAGCATGAGTGGCCATTTCGGTAGGGGAGCTACCTTCACGATCTTTGAGCAATAAAGGCTTTAAAGGCGACAAAACCGAGCATTGACTTCATTGTCATTCTCCTCTTCACCGACAAGTTTGCCTTGACTCTCCTCTGGTTGGTTTTGAGGTTTTAGAGGGGTAGGTTTACCATGTAGCTTCCAACAATTGTCCTTGGTGTGATTTGTGCGTTTATAAAGTGATCACGAAACGACTTTCCGGCTTTCTCGGTAGGCTTCTGTAAGTCTCATTAACCTTCAAAGAGGCGTACCTTGAAGGGTTGTCGGCAGGGAGTTCAAATGACATCACTTTCCTCTCCTGCTTTCCTCATGTTTGACCTCGGCAAACATGGATTTGAGATTTGGAAGAGGTTTAGTAGCAAGAATTCTACCTCGACATCATCAAGAGTAGGATTCGATCCAGAAGGAATTTGAATACTCTCTTTTCTCGATAATGTCTTTAAAAAGTGTAGCATCTTTAACATCATTCCAGGGTGAGTTTCCAACATATCTAGGTGTTGCCATGCCTTAGATAGTTGATTAAAGTATTGAGTTCTGAGACATATCCCTTATGCGCAATTTTGAATCTGAGCTTGAGTTCATAGACTTGAGATGTATTGTCCTTTTTGAGTAAAGGTCTCGGCATTGTCCTGATTTCCTTAGCAGCGATGTCATACATCATGAAGTTCTCATCGATCTCTTTGTCATAGACCTCGTGAGGATGGTCATGACTTGGTTATTTTCGTGTCCCATGCTTCAAACTTGGGGTCGATTTCAGTGAGGGCGGAGTTTGGAACTGCACAGATATCCCATCTTGCCCCTGGCCGGAGATATACATTTTCATAGACCTTGACCATAGCAAGTAATTGTTACCATCAAGTTTATGATTTGTAAAAGAAGAGTGTTCGATTATCGATCTTTGAGCAAATTGTGAGTCTCTTGAAGAAGATGAAACTTCGAGATAATGTTGACATTTTTACGAAAAAGAACTCGAGTTTTGCAAATGGATTTTAGAACTCAGTAAGGCTCTGCTACCATGAAGAGAGTTTGAGAATGTGAAAAACACAAGAGTAAACTTCAACTTCGTTTATTCATTGAGTAAAAAAAATGTATAAATAGATACAATTGAGATAGAGAGACTAGCTAGCTAGCTTGGGCGGCCACTTGAGTATGTAGATGTGGGCGGCAAGCATGCAAAAGTAAAAAGTAAAAGTTATGTCTATGACATAAAGTAAACTAGAGTTTGACATATTAATTGTTTATATGAATCACAATTAATATGTCTTTTACAATTAAATAAGGTGTACAAAATATTATGCACGAAATCCTGAGGCTCAACAGAGTCTGCTGAGTAATATTAATAGTAATATTAATATTTCCACAATTAACAATATAAGCAATGTCGGGGAGAGTAAACGAAAGATACTACAGAGCACCAAGAACCTGACGATACTGGGTAACATCAGAGTAAGGAGATGATGCATCATTAAGAGAGGAAAAAGCATCAGTGGGAAGAGGCGTGTTAACAGGTTTGGCATCCTGCATATTAACTGTTAAGGGCGAAAATCTATGAATTATAAGGCGATATTCCACGATGTTTTTCCCTCTATATTGTATAATTTGCATAATAATTGGTCCTTTTATTAGAATATCGAGCAAACGATATTTTCATAGACTTAATCGCAAAGTTGGTATAATTATGTGATTCTATGGTTGAAATATAAGTATTTGAATATTACTACAGTTTGCGATGTGTTCCATGTGTTATAGGTATGTTTATTGTGCTCAAATGATGATCAAAAGGGATAGAACTCGAGCTATAAAGATTTAAGAAGGAGATAATGATCAAGTGGAGTGAGGAAAAAGAGATAAAGAGAGAAAATCGCACTCGAACGAGCGGCGTCCATGGCCCGTCCAGATGGACGGGCGTTTGATCAAATGGACGGGCGTCCAGGAGGATAGGTTACATTCAGGAAGTTTGGACGCAAGGTGGACGCTGGGATGGACGGGCGTCGAAGAAGACTCGGCCCGACTCGAAGTTCAGCAGACGGACGGCGTCCGGAAGGTAGAACAGCGTCCAGGGCCGTGTTGTGCAGAACCGACTTAAAACCCTATTTGTATCGGCGCGCCCCAACCCTAATTTTTCCTGTTTTCTATAAATAGTCGATTGTAAAACCTAGCAGGGGAGGAGAGATACACATATAGAGATTGAGAGAGAGTCGAATTCATCATAAAAGCAGCAGCAGTTTGTCCTTTCTTTTTGTTTCTTTTATTATGCAATCAAAACGATTTGTTGATTTCAAGACTATTATGAGTAACTAAACTCCCGGTTTGGCCGAACGGGTGAAGCAATTCAGGAGGTGTTTGGTTTTCTTATTTTCTGCGTTTTGCAATCAATAAAGGTCAGATTTTTATTGCGTTGTTCGCGGTTTTATGCAAAGCAAAAGATAACAAGTAATAAAATAAAACCGATGTCAGCCCCAAGTGCGAAGGCTCGCAGCTATAGTGGTGAAACCGGATCGTATCTTGAGGACTTATACGAAAAAAGTTTTTTTGCCTTCGATTTCTTTTATAAAGTTGATGATTATGATCTCGGATTTTCAATTAACAAACTAAGGTAGCAAACGTGAAAAGAAATAAAACTACGATAATAAAAATTTATAATTTAAAACAACTAGAACACACCGATGATCCACCACCCCACCGAAAATAACAAGAAAGACACATATTCATTCGTAAGTTCTTGGATTATTATCTGCTAAAGAGGCATTTTCCCTTTCGGTTCATCGCCTTTTAATTAGTTCACCACTCTCGGTACAACTAAAGCATTTACGGATCAAAGATATGGATATAAATCCTAATCGACAACATTCACCCTCAACTTACGTATGTTGGAAGAATATTATCATTCTCCTTCACGGTAATCTACGAATTCATCAACTATCGTATCTAAATTCGAATATCATGCAACACACATATTGTTCATACACATTGCACTTAAACAAAGTAAAACATGAAGGAAGAACAAGATAACTTACGAAAATGAATTAAAGCGAAATCCTTATTTATTCGGTGATGGTGGCTTCACAAAGGTGGTTCTAGCTTAGAGACCTTAGCCAATCATCCTCGATTATGATTTGAGAATCGGGCCGTAGCTCAAAGCATTACAACAAGATTACTATTCTAATTTATTCTCGCATAACGCCTACTGAGTATTTACATAAAAGGCGGAAAAGTAAAAGCTTGGCCAAAGTGACCAAGGAGGCGCCTTTATGGATGGAAATGAGGGAGTTCTTATAGGGAGAGTTGAGGGAGGTGTATAAGGAGAGGTTGTAGTTGAGGAGATATTTTTGGGAGAATATGCTAAGGAATATTCTCAAGTTTATTTATAAGCATGTGGGAGGTGATAATGACTTTGCATGTGAAGGTGAGGAGTCACTAAAATAGCATGTGGAGTTTGTTATGACTCATCATCATCATCATTAAGGAGCACATGGAGTAACATGCATCAAACTTGGCCAAAATATCTCCGGTTCGTCCGTAATTCCAAAGATTCGGTAAAAAAATCATAACTTGAGTTGTAGACCTCCGATTGGCGTGATTCAAAATGCGTTGGAAAGCTCATTTTAGTATCTACAACTTTCGTCAAGAACTCTTCCCTGAAAATGCTTCTAAGTCGGGTCAAATTTCCATCGAAAAACAGGTTACGGTAGAAGCTCGTTGGAAAATATTGATCCGTTGATCTCAAAACTCGTGGCATCTTCTTCTTTTCCTCAAAATCCATCTTTTAGGCCTCAAAATATAATGTTACGTGGCATATTTTGAAATACTTGATCACCAAGTTTGGGCCGAATCGAATCGAGCTTTCTTCATTCGAATCGAGCTTTCTTCTTAATCTTCATCGATCTTCGTTTAAGCTCCTCATTTAACATGCAAGCGTACTACATTCATGATAACATCGTGCAAAATGTAACATCTCATATTCAAAGATTTTTATCAATGAAATCACATAATTAACACAAATTTGCACTTAACCACTTTTAAAACTCATTTGCTCAATAATTCGATTAAACCCTTGATTTCTATGCAAATTATACGAATATGGAGGAAATCGTTATAAAATATAACATTAGAAATCGTATAAAATCACCCTAAACAACTCCCCCACACTTAGCTTTTGCTCGTCCGAGCAAAACAAAACAAGAATCAAGGCTCGAAAAGATAGACACCTCAGCCAAATACAACATATACTCAATAAATCGAGGTTCACCCCGATGTGTGTGCATAGCCATAGAAAACTTCCACTAAGTCCAAACTTGAAAATTCAAAGCAAACTAGCTAATACCCCCTTCAAACTAGTAATAATGATACTTATAAGATGTACCCTACAAAGCGTGACATATCCACGAAAGAATGATAGAATATATCTAGGGCCATTTCGATATACTCGAGAGGATAATCCCTACAACATATATCATGCGGTTTATACTGGGGATAAGGTATACGATAACTAAGTCCTTAACTTATTCATAATAATAAATTTTTCGATTTTTTTCACTTTTTTTTTTCACACTTTTTTTTTTTTTTTTTTTTTTCAACACACACACATGAATGAGCTTTTGCCCGTCATACTAGAATAGGAAATTTTGAGATAATCCCCTATCTACTCAAATCATAAGTGACTTTTTTTTTGATCGTGTGAGCTTTGGTCATCATAGTGGTATAGGACATTTCGAGATAATGCCCTACCGCACTCAAATCATCGACCGACTTTCGACACACACAATTGATTACTTTTTCGAGATTTCGCGCAAGCAAAGTGGTTAACATGCTAAAAGCAATTCAAACCTACTGAGCATAACACCTCAAGCAATGATTTATTTGTTAATTATTGTGCAAGAACATTAGTTATGTTTCACTTATCACATTCAAACGTTCAGATATTCACAATATATCATACTCTGGGCTTAAACACAAACTATCATAATTTTCACGATACGTTACGTTAGCACTAAGCACATGACTTATAAGATAATCAAAAATCACTAATCAAAAAGGGTATAGCTTTATAATTTAGCTCATCATTCACTATGGCTCGTGAAAAATATATTGGGTGAAACAACTAACTTATCGAACATACGGAATATAGCATTAATGACTATAAAAACCGAACAAAGATATGCATTGTTTACTCGGGAATAAACAAAAATTTGAAAATTTAGCCCATTTAGCATAGAATCAAAATAATTTAAGCAAATGATAGATACACATAAACCGATCCCTCCCCACACATTAAATCACAACATGTCCTCGGGTTGTGCGAGAATGTAAAGAAAAAGAACACTTAGCTGATTGTGGTTGAAAGTGGCAATTCCGGAAGTGGCCTAGAATCGACTCGAAATGCTCGATGAAAGCGTGAGATCGTGGACCATCCACCGGAAAAGCGGCATCATCTCGAAACTCACAATTGCTATCGCAAATATCCCGCACATCATGGGAAAACAAGACGTACCTCGGGGATAGGGGCACAAAAGATGATAGACAAGGCAACATCATGGAATAAAGACAGAAATAAACTACAGAAAAAAGAAAAGATATCTAGGTTACCGTCCTAGTAGGGCTTAATTATAGTCGGGAGCTCGACTAGACAATAAAATTTCAACTCGGTCACTTTGAATTTCCTATTCCCTTAGTTGCATAGTAGTTGAATTAATACATGTCACACATTATTTGAAAATTTAAATCAGACTAGGTCATGATATGAAATATGTGACAAAGTATTAACTATGAGTCTTTTATACCCAGATCCTCAAGGGTTATTTCAAATTGTTCTAACAACCTAAATCTAAGAAATGATGCATTTGAATTTTTCTTTGTACTCCTCAGGATTTTCGGATAACCTCCTAATCGTTCCCTTTAAATGACATTCAAACATTAATCCCGAGACTTGGTGAAACAAAATGAAAATCAATTCAAGTATTTGAAAACTATTATCCAAAGTATGAGTAAAGTATAATGCAAAATGTAGAGTTTTTTTTTTTTTTTTAAAACGGGTTGCCTCCCGGTAGCGCTTTTGGTTAATGTCGTTTGCTCGACAACCCAAAAATTTTCAACCCGGGTCAGGCCAGTGAGGCCTCTTTCCGGAATCATTCTTGATTTCCTCGGGGTCAATAGTATGGATCCCACAAAAACAAAGTCTCGCCAACGTATTGGCCATATCAGTAAACTTCTGTATCCACTTAGTTCCTATGATTCTTCTCTTCTTCTTTTTAGGTTTCAGTTCCACAAGCTGAGGTGTATCATCAGTAATCACAATATCATCAAAGAATTCACAGAGACGTAAATCATCGGGTTCCAAAAAATCGGAGCTGTCTTGACTAGGGACGTCGTTTAGATGGAAAACCACTGGTCGTTCCTTTTGTTGACCAATATAGTGTTTCAACCGATGACCATTCACTCTGAACAACTCTCCCTGCTTATTTTTCAATTCGACGGCTCCACTAGGGAAAACCTGAGAAATTTCAAAGGGGCCAGACCAACGGGTGCGTAGCTTACCAGGAAACAGATGTAACCTGGTATTATATAGTAAAACCCATTCGCCCTCTTTGAATTCTCTATGCTTGATTTTCTTGTCGTGAAGAAGTTTAGTCCTTTCCTTACTGATTCTTGAGCTCTCGTAGGCCTGGAGTCTGAACTCATCAAGCTCTGTGCAATCGCAACAATCAGCTTTCTCGCATAACTGGCTGTCAAAGTTTAAGAATTTAATAGCCCAGAATGCTCTGTGCTCAAGCTCGATTGGCAGGTGGCAGGCCTTACCATAAACCATCTGAAACGGAGACGTGCCAATAGGAGTTTTGAAAGCTGTCCTGTAGGCCCAGAGTACATCATCCAGTTTCTGGCTCCAGTCCGTCCTATGAGAATTCACCGTCTTCTCAAGAATGCTTTTCAGGCTTCGGTTACTTACTTCAACTTGTCCACTCGTCTGAGGGTGATAGGGGGTAGCAGTTTTGTGTTTCACCCCATATCGTTCTAAAATCTTTTCTAATGGAGTATTGCAGAAGTGAGTTCCCTCGTCACTGATGAGAGCTCGTGGACAACCAAACCGTGTAAAAATGTTTTTCCTCAGGAAGCTCTTGACCACCTTGTGGTCGTTCCGCGGTGTTGCTATTGCCTCTACCCATTTTGACACGTAGTCAACGCAGACCAGAATGTACTTGTTCCCATACGAGGATGGAAACGGTCCCATGAAGTCAATACCCCATACGTCGAAAACCTCACATTGTTGAATGGGGTGTAGGGGCATGTCCATTCGCCGAGAAAGTTTACCGGTGCGCTGGCACCGGTCACAACCTTTTACAAAACTCTCTGTATCCTTAAAAATTGTCGGCCAGTAGAAACCGGACTGAAAAATCTTCGCAGCAGTCTTCCCAGCTCCATAATGACCTCCCACAGGTCCGTCATGGCATTGCTCTATAATGTCCCTCTGCTCGAACTCAGGGACACACCTACGGAGTAATCCATCCTTACAACGCTTGAAGAGAATAGGGTCGTCCCACACATAATAGTTCAAACCGAAAAGAATTTCTTCTTTGGTCGATATGTCAGTCGGGATCCGGATATCGCGCTCAAGAAGTTTGCAAAAGGTGCAAACCAAGGAGAACCTTTTCAAGATGCGGGCGGAGTAACCTCGCACACATCAATAGTCATGAGTTGCTCAGTTGGAAAATCAATTCCAATCTCATCCGACTCTATTTGATGATCATCGGTCAGCCGAGACATGTGATCAGCTACCACATTCTCGCTACCTTTCTTGTCCCGGATATGAACATCAAACTCTTGTAAAATCAAGATCCATCTCATCAAACGAGGCTTGGCATCGGCCTTGCTCAATGAGATACTTCAATGCGAATGGTGCATCCCGGATGTAACTTCCGACCCAAGCAAATAGCTTCTAAATTTATCCATGGCAAAAACTACTGCCAACAACTCCTTCTCAGTTGTTGCATAATTTACTTGTGCTGGGTTTAAAGTGTGACTAGCGTAGTAGATGGGTTGGAACCTTCCGTCCACTCTCGACCTAGCACCGCTCCGATTGCATAATTAGAAGCATCACACATAAGCTCGAAGGAGCTTTCAGTTGGTGCTATAAGAATTGGCGAGGTAATCAACTTGTCTTTTAATTCTTTAAAAGCTCTTTCACACTCGGGGTGAAAACAAATTTCACATCCTCTCTTAAGAGAGTTGACAAAGGCTTGGCTATCTTAGAAAAGTCTTTAATGAACCGCCTATAGAATCCAACATGACCCAAGAATCCTCTTACTTCTCTTACATTTTTAGGGTATGTCATTTTTTCAATAGCTTTTACCTTCGCTTTGTCAACCTCTATACCTTCCTTGGACACCTTGTGTCCAAGAACAATTCCTTCTTCCACCATTAGGTGGCACTTCTCCCAATTTAAGACTAAGTCCTTCTCTATGCACGGGACGAGAACTTTATCAAGATTGTGTAAACAAGTGGTCTAAAGCTGTCCCGAATACTGAGAGAAGTCATCCATAAAAATTTCCATCACCTTCTCCACTAAACCATTGAAGATAGCCAACATACATCTTTGAAATGTAGGTGGTGCGTTCTGAGACCAAATGGCATCCTTCGGTAAGCGAAGGTACCGGAGGGACAGTGAAGGTAGTCTTTTCTTGATCAGGTGGTCGATAGCTATCCGAAAGTATCCGAATAGCCATCCAAAAAACAATAAAATTGCTTGCCACTAAGTCTCTCAAGGAGCTGGTCAATGAATGGCAAGGGAAAGTGGTCTTTTAGAGTTACCTCATTTAGTCTTCTATAGTCGATGCAAACTCTATAACCAGTGACTTGTCGTAAGGCAATCTCTTCCCCCTTTTCATTCTTTTCAATAGTAATCCCTCCTTTCTTTGGCACCACATGAGTGGGGCTCACCCATTCACTATCGGCTATTGGGTAGATGATACCCATGTCAAGCAATTTGATGATTTCCTTCTTAACGATTTCCTGCATGTGAGGGTTTAGCCTTCTCTCGAGGTCATCGCACCTTCTTCGATCCCTCAACAGTCCTGATCTTATGCATACAGATATCAGGGCTTATCCCCTTAATATCTCCCACTTGCCAACCAAAGGCGAGGATATTATCTTGCAGCACTTTGATAAGCTTTTCTTCCTCCTTCGGTTCTAACTTAGATGAAATGATCAAAGGAGCTTATCACCGTCCCTCGAGAAAAATGTATTTCAAGTGTTGAGGCAAGGGTTTCAACACTAAATCGACATTGGCTTCTCCACACTTGGTCTCAATTTATCTCCCTTAAGCTCTAGATCTCCAAGCTTATTATAAGGGCTCAGCATCATGGCCTCCCCAAGCAGACAGGGGCCTCATCTCCTTTTGCAAATCTGGGCATATCACCATGCCTCTCCCTCATCTTCTTTCCTACCACCTCGTGGTAATCAGAACTTTCCTTGTCAATCTCTTCTAAAAATTTTATCCACTCCTCATTAGTCCAAGTTGCAGATAGTTTATTGAATTCTTCCTCATCCCAACTACCCATGAACACTTGTTTATCATACTCATCGCTGAAATCGTCCTCAATAGCTAAACAAGTGTCCTTTGGACGGGTGCTTCACCGCATTGCCCACATTGAACTTTATGCTCTCATCCTCCAAATGTAGGGTTACTTCGCCACTTTGTGGGAATCTAGTAAGGCACGGGCGGTTGCAAGAAAAGGTCTTCCAAGGATCAAGGGGTTTCTCATCATTGGTCATATCCATGATTACCCAATTTGGGTATATGAAGTTTTTAACCTTGACCAACACATCTTCTACAATTCCCTTGCATATTTCACACTTCTATCTGCAAGTTGAAGAGAAATAGGTTTAAGCGTAATAGATTGATCCAATCCAAGAGATTGGAAGATTGACGTAGACATCAGATTGATTGATGCTCCCGAATCACACAAAACATTGTGGAAGTCCCCTGCTCCCAATAGTACACGAAATCGTAAATCTACCAGGGTCGTGGCACTTCACGGGAAGTTTAGTCGGCTGATTCTTTGAGCATTCTCCATTCAATACTATGTGCTCGAGCTCTTGGAGCTTCTTTTCGAACTCATCAAGTCCTTTATAAACTTTGTATACTTTGGCATTCCTATCAAAAGATCAACTAATGGAATGTTTGCCTCAAGTATTCTTGAGCAAGTCGATAACCTTCTTATATTCTTTATCGATCGTTAATGATGACTTGTTCTTGTTAGGTGGGTAAGGGAGATCAACAAAGTCTTCCTCAAGAAAGTGCTTCTTTGCCGTCTTATCATTGATTGCTTTGTCTTCCCTATCCTTCCACCTCACATGCTTCCTGAACACAACTTAGATTCGACTTCTTCTCAAGATTCTTCTCTTTATCATCGAGATTCTCTTTAGAATTTTCTCTTTCACTTGGATCAATAGTAGTCCCAACATCTTCTCGAGGAGAACAAAGATCTTCCCCTCTGCGTCTCTGCTCGCGGGAGGGGCTACTCTTTTCCTGGTTGGCCCGACCGCCAACCGTTTTCCCACTCCTCGATTTATTGCATTCAACTCATCCTCGACCATAGCTCCATGGTGCGGCGAGATCGGTGCACGATTCGATCATTCGGACCAAGTTAACCCCTCGGGGTTCTTCTCGATAAAACTCGGTGACCTTGAGGTCGACTTGCTTGTTGCCCGAAATTTGTCCCATTTGCACCTCCAAATTTCTCAACATCTTGGTCGAGTACTTAAAGCATTTTCCAATTGAGTGTTGGCCGTGATTTGCTCGCTCAACTTTTGTTCTAAGATCCGAAATGATTGATTTTGATTTTGCGGTGGATTGGTGTTCCATGTCTTTGGTCGATAGTTGGATTGAAAATTGCTTTGATTAGGCCTAGGGGCCTGAAAATGATGGGGTTTGCTGCCCCGGAAGGTCACTCCATCGGAAACCAGGGTGGTTCCGGTTATAATTGAATCCTTGAGTGTTTTGATTCGACCGAAGGTCGATAATTTTGAGAAGTGAATGTATTCACTTCTTACGAATGCAACAATAGATGACACGATGGAATGCGTGCCCAACGGTATCGCAATTTTGGCAAACGACATTGTTTTGAACAGCTTTGACCGTGAGATCGGGTCAAGTGGCATTGATTACTACGATGGCCTTGGCCATGGCAATTGTCACACACAAGACTTTGAACATTCATTGCCGTCACTTGCTTCAGTAGTGCGCCAATCGAGCTTTTAGAGGCGTGGTCTCATCTATCTCATACTTCCTCGCAATGAGCTTTTACGATTGGACGACTCGCATAGGTAGGGGCATAATTATACTTTGCAATATCTTCAAACAACATCCATCCTCATCGGTGTGTTTCTCGTAAATGCACCTCCAGCAGAACTATTCACCATTCCCTTAGTCAATTCGGTCAAACCACCTTTGTAGAAAGTGTTGATCAATCTTTGTTTGTCCAGCCCATGGTGAGGCACTTTCTCAAGAGAGTCTTAAATCGTTTCCATGCATCGTAAAATGATTCCTTCTCGGATTGCACAAAAGTGAATATCTCGATTCGGAAGATGAGCCGTCTTTTTGAGGTGGAAAGTCTTGGCTCAAGAATTCTTTCTCCAACTCCTCCCACGAAGTAATGGATTCGACTGGTAAGGATTTATACCATTCTTTTGCTTCTCCCTTCAGTGAAAAGGGAAAAAGTTTCATTTTCAGGGCGTCCTCAGTGACCCCTTTGATTAAAATAGTCCCGCACGATTCTAGAAATGAGTGAATATGATCGTGCGGGTCCTCAGTGGAAAATCCATGGAATGTGGAACCTCTCACCAGATTGATTAAAGAAGTTTTGAGTTCGAAATTATCAGCCGTGATTTCAGGAATCACGACCGCAGGATTAACTTTCACAATAGATGGCATGGCAAAGTCTGCCAATGTCCGTTGATCTGCCATTTCCTCAACCTGGGCTCCTCCTTGAGCTTCTCCCTCAGCGTATCCTTCAGGATCGTTTCCTTCCGTGGTTCCCTCGTCCGTCGGTCCAGCGAGCCGAAACAAACGTCTGTTTGGTCGAGCGATGGTTCGCTCTATCTCCGGATTATACAAAAGTGGTCCCCCGTGAGTTCGAGTTTGCATAAACTACGTTTGGGCACCAACACCTAAATCACGAGGTTTCGGATTTTATCCTTATGCTTCATGCAGAGTGGGATTCACCGAGAATCCATCACCCAACCTCAATGATTGAAACGTGTTCCGTGTTTTTTTTCTCTCTTTCGGTAATTACCGAATCCACTCGGTATTTATCGAGAATTTTTTAATTTTTTTTTTTTTTTAATTTTTTTAGAATTAAAAAAACTATACTAAAACAGGCTCAAAGCAGTCTAAGCAAGCGTAAAAGAAACAAAATACTATAAAACTAATCTGAGTAATGTAAGCGAACTAAAAGAAAATATTTTTTCTCTCTCGGTAATTACCGAAAGATTTTTTTTTTTTTTTATTTTTATTTTTTTATTGTTTAAGACTAAAACAGATAACTTAGTTGACAAAAAAACTAAAGCGAAAATTTTCCGTGCCAAGTCCCGGCAACGGCGCCAAAAACTTGTTCGCGGTTTTATGCAAAGCAAAATATAACAAGTAATAAAATAAAACCGATGTCACCCAAGTGCGAAGGCTCGCAGCTATAGTGGTGAAACCGGATCGTATCCTTGAGGACTTGTACGAAAAAGAGTTTTTTTTTTTTTTTTGCCTTCGATTTCTTTTATAAAGTTGATGATTATGATCTCGGATTTTCAATTAACAAACTAAGGTAGCAAACGTGAAAAGAAATAAAACTACGATAATAAAAATTTATAATTTAAAACAACTAGAACACACCGATGATCCACCACCCCACCGAAAATAACAAGAAAGACACATATTCATTCGTAAGTTCTTGGATTATTATTATCGCTAAAGAGGCATTTTCCCTTTCGGTTCATCGCCTTTTAATTAGTTCACCACTCTCGGTACAACTAAAGCATTTACGGATCAAAGATATGGATATAAATCCTAATCTGACAACATTCACCCTCAACTTACGTATGTTGGAAGAATATTATCATTCTCCTTCACGGTAATCTACGAATTCATCAACTATCGTATCTAAATTCGAATATCATGCAACACACATATTGTTCATACACATTGCACTTAAACAAAGTAAAACATGAAGGAAGAACAAGATAACTTACGAAAATGAATTAAAGCGAAATCCTTATTTATTCCGGTGATGGTGGCTTCACAAAGGTGGTTCTAGCTTAGAGACCTTAGCCAATCATCCTCGATTATGATTTCAGAATCAGGGCCGTAGCTCCAGCATTACAACAGTACTACTATTCTAATTTATTCTCGGCATAACGCCTACAGAGTATTTACATAAAAGACGGGAAAAGTAAAAGCTTGGCCAAAAGTGACCAAGGAGGGGCGCCTTTATGGATGGAAATGAGGGAGTTCTTATAGGGAGAGTTGAGGGGAGGTGTATAAGGGAGAGGTTGTAGTTGAGGGAGATATTTTTGGGAGAATATGCTAAGGAATATTCTCAAGTTTGTTATAAGCATGTGGGAGGTGATAATGACTTTGCATGTGAAGGTGAGGAGTCACTAAAATAGCATGTGGAGTTTGTTATGACTCATCATCATCATCATTAAGGAGCACATGGAGTAACATGCATCAAACTTGGCCAAAATATCTCCGGTTCGTCCGTAATTCCAACAGTTCGGTAAAAAAAATCATAACTTGAGTTGTAGACCTCCGATTGACGTGATTCAAAATGCGTTGGAAAGCTCATTTTAGTATCTACAACTTTCGTCAAGAACTCTTCCCCTGAAAATGCTTCTAAGTCGGGTCAAATTTCCATCGAAAAACAGGTTACGGTAGAAGCTCGTTGGAAAATATTGATCCGTTGATCTCGTAAACTCGTGGCATCTTCTTCTTTTCCTCAAAATCCATCTTTTAGGCCTCAAAATATAATGTTACGTGGCATATTTTGAAATACTTGATCACCAAGTTTGGGCCGAATCGAATCGAGCTTTCTTCATTCGAATCGAGCTTTCTTCATTCGAATCGAGCTTTCTTCTTAATCTTCATCTGATCTTCGTTTAAGCTCCTCATTTAACATGCAAGCGTACCTACATTCATGATAACATCGTGCAAAATGTAACATCTCATATTCAAAGATTTTTATCAATGAAACCACATAATTAACACAAATTTGCACTTAACCACTTTTAAAACTCATTTGCTCAATAATTCGATTAAACCCTTGATTTCTATGCAAATTATACGAATATGGAGGAAATCGTTATAAAATATAACATTAGAAATCGTATAAAATCACCCTAAACATGCGTTTATTTCGTGCTTCATATCGATAGATAAAGCCTGTGATATTTGTTTGACGATAGTTGAATGAATTCTAGATCACCGCAATAGTAATCAGTTTAATCGATTTGTCTAAAAACGAAAGTTATCAAATTGTTAACCTAGATAATAGATTCGAAAGAATTTGTGCCTATCGTGCTTACATAATCAATCTTTGATAAAAGTTGATAAACAGATTATCTAAGAAATTAGTAATCTGCTTTGGGTATGGGTTAATCTTGGCCTTTAGTAATTTGCATGCGTAGGGAGTTAGAATCTTTTACCGCTATCTTGAATTGTGGATCCCTGTTCGTCTGCCTTCCTCCCCATTATTTGATAAACCTAGAATTGTCACTCGTGACACTTTTTGCCTAAGCTTTAATACACATTCAACCTCACGTTCCTCGTGGGATCGACCCGGAATAATCGCTTTACTACAAGCTTTGCACTTGGAGCGACTAACCGGATTTTTATTACTTGTCTTTTTGTTTCGTTTACAAAAATCCACCACAAGTTTTTGGCGCCGTTGCCGGGGAACTTGGCACGGTTTTATGTGTTTTTAGCATAAGATTTAGGTAGATCATTCGCTGCTGTTTTAGTTAGTGTTTAAGGTTCTCCCTTAGTAGCCTCTTTTCTGCAATTTCTGCTTCTGTTCTTGTTCTTCCGGTACCAAACGAGCGTCTGGATCCTGGACGCCCGTCCGCTGGAAATTTTCGATCCAATTTTATTTTTATTCACTCAAACGAGCGTCCATAATATTTGGACGCCCGTTCAGGTATTCTGCCAACCGGATGAGCGTTTGTGTCACTAAACGCCCGTCCAGCCCAATACCCACCCAGACGCCCGTCTGTCTTCCTGACTCCTTTCTTCTCTTTCTCTTTCTCTCCTTAGTTTGACTTCGTTATATGCAAACACGAAGTAAACAAGGATGATTAATTTTTGAGCCTGAGCTTGAAGCGAGGCGTAGTTCGAGTAAACCGTAAACGAAAAGTTCCCGAGCCCATTCCGATTCTCAAGAGGAAGTCGAAGAAAGTTCGAGTGAAAACTCTTACGAGGATAATTTCTTCTCCAACCTTTTCTTTGAGGAAGAAACTCATCTGTTTCGATGGCTCAAGCCAACCGCGCACCCTGGCGGACTATGCCACTCCTGGTGATGTGAACATTCGCTCATTTGTGGTTATCCCTACCGATACTGACCCGTTTGAGATAAGACACGCCTCATCCGGATGGTGCAACATGCATCAACTTTCTATGGGTATCAACTCGAGAACCCCTATACGCACCTTTATGTATTTACGGGTATATGCGATACTACTCGCATCAAGGATGTCATCAAGACATCATTAAGTGAAACTATTTCCATTTTCACTCCGTGGAGAAGCAATGGAATGGTTTAAATCTCTTCCTTCGAATCTATCCAAACTTGGGCCCACTCGAAAGTCAATTTTTGGCCCAATATTTTCCTCCATCTAAGACGACTCAATGTCTTAACGAGATCTCAAACTTTCATCAACTGAGTGATGAATCTTTCTTTGAAGCATGGAAGCGTTTCAAAATTTTGTTGAACAAGTGCCCCATCATGGAATGGATTTGCAGAGGAAAGTCCACACTTTCTTGAAGGGTGCGAATGAGTCCACTAAAGGAATGGTCAACTCCTCATCCTGGAGGAGTCTTCTTGAAGAAAACCCCACGAGCAAGGGTGGGAGTTATTTGAAGATATAGCTAAGTACAACTATGCACCTACGTATCAATCACCAACGGTCCTGCCGCACCTAAAATCGAAGAAGTCAACAACCGAGAATCATGGTCAAATGATTGCGACCCTGCAGCTCAACAACTCGCTTTGACCATGACTAAAAATCAAAATCAACCCTCTCTCCAATGAATGCACAAGTATTCTCTTGTGATAAGCTGTTATCGATCGGTCACATCGGTGACCATTGTCAATACACTCCTACCCCGGCTTTCAAGCCAATGCCGCCCAACAAACGAGGAGGTAAGATGATTCGTGAATTGCTATACATGTGGGCTTAGAGGTCACATTTACGCAACATGCCCCTTGAATGGTGGACATGAGAGAAACCATTCTTTCGGCCAAAGAAACCAGAGATTTTCAAACCGAATAACTCTCAAGGTCGAACTACAACGAGAATAGAAATTATGCTCGAGAATCAAGGTTATGACCAAAACCGCTTTCGTAATTCGGGCTACAATCAAAATTCGGGATGAGAATACCACTCGCAATGCCTACTACCGTAACCCCAACTCGAGTCAAAGTTCAAATTCTCAACCAAAAACAAATCCAACCTGGCCCACTAATCAAAACTCACAGCAAAACCGCCCTAATCAGGATTCCTCAACTTATGGTACTACCCCTACACGGGCAGAGTATGACGAGCAACAGAGGACGATGAAGAACTTAGAAAGACAGTTAGGACAACTGGCTGAACAATTAGCTGCCAGACCTCAAGGTCAGCTACCTAGTTTCTGAAAAAACCTAAAAGTGGGCATACGGCCCAGTGAAGCGAGAACAAACCACTGTGCCGAGCTCGCACCCATTGCTCCCTATGGACAAGAGGAGTCAAATGCTATGAATCTGAGATCCGGTACACAATTGCAACAACACCCTGGTTACAGACAGAACCAGGGAAACGAGTAAGCCCTCCTACCCCTGATTCGGTAAGAGGGGAAGAATCGCAGTTCCCTGACCTGGATAAAGAGAAAGATGAAAATGAGATTGAAGCAGGAAAGAGATCTCGGGTGATTGAAAACCAAAATGATGAACCGGAGAGAGTCACTTAGGCGAATGATCTCTCGACGAGTAAAAGAGAGTAAAAGATGGTGAGGTGGAAGGATCTTGAGGACAAAGCTATAAGAGCTTCCTCGCCCGGAAAGTCTTTTTCGAAGAAGAAGCTGAATAAGCTCCCCATTTCCGCCAAGAAAGCAAAACATTTCATTATCTGAAGACAAGAAGTACGAGAAGGTACTCAACCTACTAAGAAACACCCAAGTAAATTTGCCTTTATCTGAAGTGTTGGTTGAGATGCCTAAGTACGCCAAGTTTGTGAAGGATGTTGTTTCTTCAAAGAAGAAGTTGGGTGAAATGGAGAAAAAATTGGGAGAGGAATGCTCCGCTATCAATGACGGAGAAATTCCTAAGAAGCGCAGCGATCCGGGAAAGTTTGTCTTAACTCTGCAG
This sequence comes from Gentiana macrophylla, assembly GCA_026214975.1. Classification (NCBI taxonomy): domain Eukaryota; kingdom Viridiplantae; phylum Streptophyta; class Magnoliopsida; order Gentianales; family Gentianaceae; genus Gentiana; species Gentiana macrophylla. The sequence continues at coordinate 20,042,279 of CM047816.1, read as the reverse complement.
ATCAAGGATTTAAGTTTCCCAAACTCTCTGTGTGATTTAGGAGCATCCATTAGTCTGATGTCTCTATCTGCCTGCAGAGACTACACCTTGACCATCTATTGGAGCCTACCCCCATAAGGTATCGACTTGCCAGACAGATCTTTCAAGAGAGCCGAAGGAGTGCTTAGAGACCTTCTGGTCCAAGTAGACAAATTTACATTTCCTGTGGATTGGTACGTCTTGGACACTAAAGAAGAAGATACCCCCTCCTCCGGGACGACCTTTCCTATCCACCGCTGAGCCTCTATAGATTGCGATGCAGATTTGTCACTACGTGTTGGGGACGAGGAAGCACGCTACAGTGTAGTTAAAGCTCTCAGAGCACCTTCACGAAAAATCCTCAGGCTTTGTGATTGAGACGTCAGACGATTTCACAGACTACACTCTGGGAGCAGTGGAGGTCGCTTATGGAGAAGAGCTTGTTGAAGAGGACACGTGGTTGCTCTCTGAAAGAACTCTTTCCCCTCGGAAGAAGTCGATTTGCTTGAGGCAAGAATTTTTGACCCTATCGCGAGGAAGATCTAAAACAAGGAGAAGCCAAGACCGACTTAGAGGAACCTCCCGAGGACCTTGTTCTAAAACCTCTACCTCAAAGATCTCAAGTATATCTTCTTGAGAGAAGGCGAGCGCCTACCTCTGATTATCTCCTCTACACTGTCAGCAGAAGAAGAAGATGAGTTGGTTGACGTTCTGAAGAAAAATGAGAAAGCCTTCGGTTGGCAGGTAGGTGATATAAGAGGAATATCTCCGCACGCGTCTGTATGCATAAGATTAGAACCGAAGAAGGTGCAAAGAGTGTAAGACAACCGCAGAGACGTTTAAACCCACACATGCAGGAAGTGGTGAAGAAAGAGATCATTAAGCTGTTGGATATGGGGATCATTTATGCGATAGCTGATAGCGATTGGGTGTCCCCACTCGGGTAGTACCTAAAAAGGAGGTATTACCATTGAAAAGAATGACAAAGGTGAAGAGGTAGTTGTTAGATTAGTCATCGGCAGTGAGTCTCAGATAGACTATAGGAAGGCTGAACGAGGTGACCTTGAAGGACCATTTCCTCTCCCCTTCATAGACCAAATGTTGGAACGTTTGGCGGGCATGCTTTCTCTTGTTTTACGGACGGTTATTCAGAGTTATTTCCAAATCCCTATTGACCCAGTAGATCAAGAAAAAAAACTTCACCACTTCCTATGGTACTTTCGCTTATAGGCGAATGCCCTTTGGACTTTGTAATGCACCAGCTACATTTCAAAGATGTATGTTGGCTATCTTTGATGGACTTATAGAGAAATGCATGGAGGTATTCATGGACGACTTCTCGGTGTTTGGCACATCGTTTACGGACTGTCTTGAAAATCTAGACAAAGTACTGCAAAGGTGTGTGGAGAAGAACTTGGTTCTCAACTGGGAGAAGTGCCATCTTATGGTAACCGAAGGGATTGTTTTAGGTCACAAGATTTCCGCTAAAGGCATAGAGGTTGATAGAGCTAAGATAGAAGCTATTGAAAAGATGAATTACCCCAGAAACACGAAAGAAGTAAGAAGTTTCATTGGTCATGTGGGGTTCTATAGGAGATTTATAAAAGATTTTTCAAAAATATCTAAACCTTTATCAACTTTCTTTGAAAGATGACATCACTTTCAATTTCGATAATATTTGTCAAAATGCCTTCAAAGAGCTAAAGCAGCGTTTAACCTCTCGCCCCTATCCCGATTTCTCAGATTGGAACATGCCATTTGAACTAATGTGTGATGCCTCCAATTATACATTTGTTAGTCTTTGTATTGGGGCAAAGGATTAATGGTAAGTTCCAACCTATTTCCTACGCAAGTCATACCTTGAATCCAGCCCAAGCAAACTATACCACTACGGAAAAGGAGGCATTAGCAGTTGTGTTTTCCATGGATAAGTTTCATGACTATTTGCTTGGTGCCAAGGTGATTGTATGGACTGATCATGCGGCTCTGCGTTACTTGATGAACAAGAAGGATGCTAAACCGAGACTGCTGAGATGGATTCTTACACTACAAGAATTCGATGTTCACATCAAGGACATACGGGGTAGTGAAAACACCGTAGCGGACCATATTTCGAGAGTTTTGCCAGTAGTTGAGGAAGACTCCCAGGACATTGATCTTTATTACCCCTTCGAGAGCGTTATGAACATGGATGTCCACACTCCCGACCCTCCCTGGTATGCTTCGATTGTCAATTATCTTCACTCTGGCTATCTGAACCCTGAATTCTCTTACCAGGAGAAGAAGAAGTTCTTCTCTGATCTAAAGTACTATGTCTGGGAAGAACCATATCTGTTCAAGATCTGCAAGGATGGGTTGCTTCGCCGGTGTGTCCCTGAATCCGAGCAACGGGATATTATTGAGCAATGTCATAGTGGTCCCACTGGTGGCCATTTCAATCCGTGGAAAACCGTTGCCAAAATCTTCCAATGTGGTTTTTACTGGCCCAAAGTCTTTAAAGATACTGAAGCTTTCTGCAAAGGCTGTGATAGGTGCCAGAGGACCGGCACTTTGACCAGGCGGTATGATATGCCGCTTAAACCCATTTTGGAGTGTGAAGTGTTTGACGTATGGGGCATTGACTTTATGGGACCATTTCCATCTTCATGCGGAAATAAATACATTTTAGTCTGTGTAGACTACGTATCTAAATGGGTAGAAGCTGTCGCGACTCCACTGAATGACCATAAAACGGTCATGAAATTTCTGAAGAGAAACATTTTCACGAGGTTTGGCTGCCCTAGAGCTCTGATCAGCGATGAAGGTCACACTTCATTAATAGACCCCTGGATAGCCTGTTAGCTAAATATGGTGTTAAGCATAAAAGTGGCACACCATATCACCCTATGACCAGTGGGCAAGTTGAGCGTAGTAATCAGAGTATAAAGAAAATCCTCGAGAAAACGGTCAACTCTCATCGAAAGGATTGGAGTCTGAAGCTGGATGATGTACTGTGGGCTTACCGGACCGCATACAAAAACCCTATGGGTACATCACCATACCAAATGGTTTATGGAAAGCCCTGTCATTTGCCAGTAGAATTAGAGCATAGAGCTTATTGGGCAACTAAGTTCCTAAACTTCGACTCCCAAGCTTGTGGAGAACGTAGGCTCCAGCAGATACATGAATTAGACGAGTTCAGGCTCCAAGCTTATGAGAGTTCACGGATAAGCAAGGAAAGGATGAAATTCCTTCATGATAAAAAGATCAAGAACAGGGAGTTTCATGCAAGTAGCCTGCATCTCATATACAATTCCAGTCGCATCTTTTCCCGGAAAGCTAAGGACGCGTGGTCCGGTCCATTTGAGGTCTGTCTGTCTTTCTAGCGGCGTTTTGGAACTTAAGGGATTGGTGATCAGCCTTTCAAAGTCAATGGTCAACGATGCAAACACTACATTGGCCAACCGAAGGAATCACCCGAGGTAGTTAAATTCCTTGATTTGTTAAGTTGTATCACTTTCAGAGTCGATGATCGCGATGAGTTCTCCTGGACCTATTCTCTCGATGATAATCTTGAATCACCGGTGAAGTTTTTGCGGAAGTGGGACATGGAACAATATTGGAAGGAAGTGGATTTGAAGAAGCATAAAGTACGGAAGAGATCCCGGTCAGACGAGAAGATCAAGCAGCCTGGGAAAAATGGTTGGGTCGAATCCGAGTGCCCAGCTTCTTTGTTTTTGTAGACCTAATTTTGTTAAGGATTACATTCTTTGAGATGACCGGCAAAAAGCCAAAGTGGCCCGACCCGGTTAGACTGAATTGAATGTCGAGCTAACGACATAAACCAAAAAAGCGCCACTAGGGGGCATCCTAGATATCAAATCTTGTTTCGATTTTCCCTTAGTTCTTTTGCTTTCGTATGTTATTTTAGTTCGTTTTACTAAGCTTTTATGTTTCTATCATCAAGAGTTGCTTTCTAGTTATGGATCTTTACGGAGTTCGCTTACGAGGAGTTTCCACTCATTAGTCGGATTCACCGATCACTGATAGATGATGGACCAGGAGGCACTATAATTCTTCATGTAGATTTTGATATTAGTACTCAGGTTAAGACCATCACGTACGTTATCATTGTTCCACCTTGTTCGGGAGGCAGCGATTTCACGACTGAGGAGTTGCAGGAGGCCATAAGACGTCCGTACAAGATCCTTAATGATCCTATCTTTGACGGATTTGCAATCAGTGCTGCTGGTCGAGCATTTCAGAGAGTCCGAGGTAGGCTGGTGAGGATTGGTGTTTGCAGGATGAGTACGATTTTCCTCCGGCTATTGACATGCTTCGACATCTCATTCGCATAGTGGACTGGGACGAGATCTACGCAGACCAGTGACCTCTTAGTTAGTTTTGTCTCCGTCGAGCCCCGACGTAAAATGAAAGCGCTGGGTGGGAGGCAACCCACCGTTTCTTATCTATTTTTGTTTTGATTGTACTTCGTTGATTTATAGTTGTGTTTTTAAAGTCTAAATTAAGTTAATAAGACAATGCACTTTTGAATTTGAGTTGTAAGGAATTTTCTGATTTTTTGCATTTAAGCCTTCTTGGACGCCCGTCCATCAGTATGGACGCCCTTCCGGCATGACTAATCCTAAGACGAACGTCCACTAATCCTGGACGCCCGTCTGATATTTTCCCTCCAATCCTGTATGTGATTTAAAATCTCGGACGCGCGTCTACTGAACTGGACGCCCGTCCAGTTCATCTGATTTCCCAGTGGACGCCCGTCTGCTGAGTTGGACGAGCGTCCAACCTCTGTCTATATATACCCCTTCTTCGATGTGAACCCTCACTTTTCAGAGATTTTTTTTTTTTTTTTCAAAAGCAAAACCGGTCGCTTTACCTCCTTTTGCCCTAGAACCGTCGATTCTAAACCTTTTTGAGCGATTCAAAGTGCTACAGGCCGCTTTTCATCCCCTCTCTTTGATTCTCACAACCAAATCCTCCAACACACAGTATTTTTGGAGAATCAGGCACCATTCACGTCCGACTTTTCAGAGAAAAAATTCGATTTTGGAGCCCATTTTGGTGTTGTTTGGATTGATTTTCAACTCAATCAGCATCTACTCATCTTCCTCGGTAAGTTAGTGACAACTTTTCTCGATTTTGTTCACATTTTTTTCTGAGTTCGATCTTTGGGTCGGCTCGTTCGCTTGAACGTCATCTTATTTGTTTTCTGTCTTTCGTTTTTGATTCTTGGCTCTTGTTGGTTGATGCTGTGGATGGTGAATGGTTTGTTTGGTGATGATTGTGGTTGTGGTTCGGTTGATTTGAAATCCCGCTGTGGATGTTACACGGGTAACTTGCTGTGAATGGGTTGTTTTGGCTTAGTCTAGGTTTGAATATGGTTCATAAGAAAGCAGTTGTGAAACGGCATGGTAAGGAAGTGGCCCGGGAGGCGGGGAAGAAGCGGAAAGAGTTTGACCCTACCGCGGTTGATCCTAACCGAGGTGTGAGTATTCGGGAGCAACCCCCTAGAGCTACCCAAACTAGGGCAACCTTGCGAGATGCGCCAAGTTCAAATTCTGAAACAGATGACGATGTGCCATTAGCACGAATGCCTAGGGTTTCCCGAGGTGGAGGATCGTCTAGGGCGGCGGAAACCGTAGAAGCTACTCTTGAGGAGGAACCAGTTGCCCCTAGGACTGCCCCACCTAGGAAGAAATCTAAAACCTTCGCTCCCATGCCATTGCCTCGTCGATTCATTAACCCCAGAGCTCATGAGGTTTTTAATAAACATTACTTCTCACGGAACATGTTGGTTGAGAGGGCTGTTTTGGAGGCGAATGTCGATCCAGGGTTCATTAAGTTGCTCAAGGTCCGGAAATGGGAAGCCTTAATGACGATCCCGACTACCCCGGTCAATAGCTCCCTAGTTAGGGAATTTTATGCAAACTGTTCGGAAACCGATTTGGGGACTAAGGTAGTCATGGTTCGAGGGGTAGAAGTTCCCTTTACACCGGAGGTGATTAATCGTAAATACAACTTAGCGGCTTTTGAGGGACGAGATTATAAGGAAGAAATTGTGCATAGACGAGTTTGGGACATGATCCTTTGGAGGAGTTTGCGATTGCGAGTTTGCCCGGATGTGGCTTGGGCGTTGAGACCGGGGGGAGACCGGAAAGAATTGGTTACCACGACCTGGACAGAGGACTGGAAGGTCCAGTGTCGCTTTATTCAGAACCGGTTGTTGCCGAAGAACAACGACACATTTTCATATTGGTGATCTAGGCATCTTTGTATGCATTGACGTTTGGCCTCGAATGTAAATGTGGGATGAGCATCGTATGACGAGGTGGCTACTAATCGCCAGATCTATACTCGTAGCTTGATTATCCCTCACCGATCCATGTCCTCTGCATTGATGCCGGTGTGCCTGAGTATGGGGCCGATCACAAGCCGAAGAACCCGAGGCCTATCTGAGAGAGAGAAGGTAAGCCTTCGGGACGACCGAGTCGGGGCACCACCGAGCCTGGTTCATCTTCGATTCGAGACTCGAGCATCCTCACTTCGGCTTTATCTCCTCGGTCCGGATGAGATTGAGTATGGCCAATGATCTCGGGATTGGATGATCGATATCCACGAAACGTAGAAGAACATGATGTACGTACTGAAGTGCCTTGTGGAGGACAAAAAGCCGAGGGATATGCAGATCTTCAAGGAGAGTGATACGGAGTTCGTCTTCTCGGATGAGATTGAGCAGGCTATTGCGGATGTCATTCACGAGTCTGAGTCGTCCGATGAGGAGCAAGCGCTGCAAAGCTGAGACGGGACTACGGCACCACCTTCTGGACCCTCCTCTGATCCCCCAGCTGTTGATTCTGCGCCGTCTAGCCAACCTTGATATTATTTGTCTATTTTATGGTTGTATTGACGTTTTTACTTATCTAGTTCGTTGTGGTTTGATATTGCTACTATTTATTTTCGATGGATTGTGTAAGCCATAAGGCACCCATACTTTCATTTCTGTCATTCGTGCACTTCGTGGATGGATTGAATGCTTACGCTTTTGTTTTATCTTGATTTTGATCTCTCTTTTTCATTCCGTTGTATTCCCCCGTTTTTGTCAAGTTGGGCAGGTCTATTTTTAGCAGTTTATCCGGGCTACATTGTATGATTACGACTTTCCAGTGTCACTAGATAGGCTCCGGCCTGACCGACGATCCGTGTACCGGTTGAAATCAGCTAAGTTCCTTATTTCTTTTTATTTTCTGCACAACATGAGGACATGTTGAATTTCTTAAGTGTGGGGGAGGGGATAGTTCGAGTTGTACCTACGCATATGAGTTTGCTTACTACGTTAGTTTGTTTATTATGCAAAAATGGGCTAAATTTTCAAATTTTTCTACACTTTTGTTTTTTTTGTTTTGTCCCGAGTAGGCAATTCGATTTCAAGGTTGTTGTTTTTACAATCATCCATGCGATATTTCATATGATTGATAAGTTAGTTGTTTCACCGGACATTATTTCTCACGAGCCATAGTGAATGATGAGCTAATTTTTAAAGTTATACCCCCTTTTGGATTAGTAATTTTTGATTTTTCTTATAAGTCATGTGCTTAGTGCTACGTATATATCTTGAGATTTATGGTAGTTTGTATTTAGTCCCGTAGTATGAGATACTGTGAATATCTAGAGGTTTGAATGTGATAAGTAACACGTAACTAATGTCAAATGAGAAGTTGAATAATTAAATGAATCTATCGGGTGTGTCGAAAGCTAGTCGATGATTTGAGTGCGATAGGGTATACCACGTATGTCCTATACCACTATGATGACTAAGAGCTCACGACAGTTAGGAAAAGCTGCCTTATGATTGGAGTAAGGTAGGGTATTATCTCGAAATGTCCTATTCTGCTATGAGGGCAATAGCTTCTTCTAATGTGTGTTTAAAGTGAAATGGTTAGATCAACTTAACAATTTATGTGAAATGAATAAGGCTTAGTTTTCGTTAATCTTATCCCCAGTATAAACTGATAGATATGCTGTAGGGATTATCCTCTGAGTATTTCGTAAAGGCCCTAGATTCATTCGATCATCCACCGGGATATGTCACGTTTGTAGGGTGCACCTTATGAGTGTCACTTATTACTAGTCCACGAGGGGGTATTAGCTAGTTTTACTTTGAGTTCCTCAAGTTTGGGTTTAGTGGAAGTTTTCTATGGCTATGCACACACACGATGGTGAACTTCTAATTTATTGACTATGTGGTATATGTGTTAAGATGTCTATACTCTTCCGAGCCTTTCTTTCGTTTTGTTTTGCTCGGGACGAGCAAAAGATAAGTGTGGGGGAGTTGTTAAGGGCGAAAATCTATGAATTATAAGGCGATATTCCACGATGTTTTTCCCTCTATATTGTATAATTTGCATAATAATTGGTCCTTTTATTAGAATATCGAGCAAACGATATTTTCATAGACTTAATCGCAAAGTTGGTATAATTATGTGATTCTATGGTTGAAATATAAGTATTTGAATATTACTACAGTTTGCGATGTGTTCCATGTGTTATAGGTATGTTTATTGTGCTCAAATGATGATCAAAAGGGATAGAACTCGAGCTATAAAGATTTAAGAAGGAGATAATGATCAAGTGGAGTGAGGAAAAAGAGATAAAGAGGAGAAAATCGCACTCAACGAGCAGCGTCCATGGCCCGCCCAGATGGACGGGCGTTTGATCAAATGGACGGGCGCCCAGGAGGATAGGTTACATTCGAGGAAGTTTGGGACGCAAGGTGGACGCATTTGGGATGGACGGGTCACGAAGAAGACTCGGCCCGACTCGAAGTTCAGCAGCGGACGGACGGCGTCCGGAAGGGTAGACAGCGTCCAGGGCCGTGTTCAGCAGAACCGACTTAAAACCCTAGCTGTATCGGCCGTGCCCCAACCCTAATTTTTCCTGTTTTCTATAAATAGTCTGATTGTAAAACCTAGCAGGGGAGGAGAGATACACATATAGAGATTGAGAGAGTCGAATTCATCATAAAAGCAGCAGCAGTTTGTCATTTCTTTTTGTTTCTTTTATTATGCAATCAAAACGATTTGTTGATTTCAAGACTATTATGAGTAACTAAACTCCCGGGTTGGACGAACGGGTGAAGCAATTCAGGAGGTGTTTGGTTTTCTTATTTTCTGCGTTTTACAATCAATAAAGGTCAGATTTTTATTGTGTTTATTTCGTGCTTCATATCGATAGATAAAGCCTGTGATATTTGTTTGACGATAGTTGAATGAATTCTAGATCACCGCAATAGTAATCAGTTTAATCGATTTGTCTAAAAACGAAAGTTATCAAATTGTTAACCTAGATAATAGATTCGAAAGAATTTGTGCCTATCGTGCTTACATAATCAATCTTTGATAAAAGTTGATAAACGGATTATCTAAGAAATTAGTAATCTGCTTTGGGTATGGGTTAATCTTGGCCTTTAGTAATTTGCATGCGTAGGGAGTTAGAATCTTTTACCGCTATCTTGAATTGTGGATCCCTGTTCGTCTGCCTTCCTCCCCATTATTTGATAAACCTAGAATTGTCACTCGTGACACTTTTTGCCTAAGCTTTAATACACATTCAACCTCACGTTCCTCGTGGGATCGACCCGGAATAATCGCTTTACTACAAGCTTTGCACTTGGAGTGACTAACCGGATTTTTATTACTTGTCTTTTTGTTTCGTTTACAAAAATCCACCACATTAACCTTGCCAAGAAACTCATGAATATATTTAGTTTGAGTAAGCAGCAAACCCTGAGAATTTGGAGTTACTTCTACACCATGAAAATAAGTCACGTCATAAAGATCCTTAATAGAAAGCGGTTACCAAGCTGATCAATAACCTGCTGAATATGAGCGGATGAGCTACAAGTAACAACAATATCCTCAACATAGACAAGTAAAATAGTAAGATGGGAAGCAGTGCGACATACAAACAAAGAGGAGTCAGCTACACTATTAATAAAGCCAATAGAGAGAAGGTATGACAGAAGCTAATGGTACCACGCACGAGGGACCTGCTTGAGGCCATATATAGCTTTGTCTAACCTACAAATATTAGTGGGATGGTACGAGTCCTCAAAACCTGTTGGCTGAACCATATAAACATCCTTGGTGAAAGAACCCTGCAAAAAGACATTATTTACATCCAACTGATGAAGAGACCAACCCAAAGAGACCGCTATGCTGAGAACCAAATGCATAGTGGTGGGCTTGACCACAGGACTGAAAGTCTCAAAATAGCCAATGCCAGGCCGTTGCGTAAATCCTTTGGCCACCAAATAAAAGCCTTATAGCGCTCGATAGAGCCATCAGAGTTATGCTTGATACAAAAATGTAGAAAACCTAGGTCATGAGGTGAGGGAAGTCCATCTCTTAATATGGTAGTTGATACAATAGCAAGTGCCCAATGTGGGACAAATTTAACACGCCCCCTCAAGTGTGAGTCTATAAAGAGTCTGGGCCACATGACACACTAGGCATATAAAGAGAACTATATATAAGGTCAACAAAGAGGCCCAACACTTGCACAATAAAAGGTGGCTCTGATACAATGTAGGAAATCTAGGCCCAAACCCATATAAGAGGAGGGTATCATCCCTAAAACTAGGTTATTAGGTGAGGGAAGTCCATCTCTTAATATGGTGGGTGTTACAATAGCAAGTGACCAATATGGGAAAACATTAACAAAAATCCCACTTGCAACCAACAACATTCAAGGAAGGATCAGGCGGAACAAGAGACCACGTGCCATTACGAACAAGAGCATCATATTCATCAGACATAGCAAGACGCCAATAGAACTCTGTAAAGCATGTTTAAAAGTATGAGGCTCGGTATCAGAATATTGAGAATCCAGTTGGGCGGTAAGGTTGAGGATTTGGCGGGGTTTGAAGATGTTGTTGCGATAATGAGTAAGCTTATGATGAGGGGGAGAGAGTAGAGGCCGAGGGAGAGGGGGAGAGAGTGGCTGAGGGGGAGGGGTTGGAAGAGGAGGAAGCCGAAGAGGGTTAGAGAGGGGAGGATAGGGTCAGTTCATGTGTGATAGAGGAGGATTAGGTTGAGCTTGAGTAGGATTAGGTAGAGACAAGAGAGCTAGAGGAAGGAGGTCGTTTAGGGAAGAAGATCAGGATTAGAAAGGGTGGAGGCAAGAGGAAAAAAATCCTCTACAAATCGAACATCTCAAGATACATACATACGAGCACCAGACAAATCATAGCAGAGGTAGGCACTTTGAGTAAGAGCGTAACCAAGGAAGACACATGTACGGAGGAGGACTCCAGCTTATAATAATTATAAGGTTTAATCCAAGGATAACACATGCAACCAAAAACCCAGAGTTTGTCATAATTGAGGGAGGAGGAATAAAGTTTTTCATAGGGGGAAAGCATGTCTAGAGTTTTGGTAGGCATATGATTAATAAGATAGATTGTAGTGCTGACAACATAGGACCAATAAGTAATAGGAATTGAGGCTTGTTTGAGAAGGGTAAGAGCAGTTTTTACAATATGCAAGTGACGACGCTCAGAAATATCGTTATGCTGAGGAGTATGAGGAGGGGATGTGTGGTGTGCAATGCCATGAGAAGCAAAAAAAAAGGACGCATGGCAATAAATCCAGTACTATTATCAGAGTAAAAGTTTTTAATAGAGGCAGAGAAAAGTTTTTCCACATATAGTTTAAAATTTTCAAAAACAGAATGAACATCAGATTTGCGAAAGCCTCCTCGTGGTTCATGACAAACCGGACTCGATTCCTACGCAGCCGAAAGCAAGCCCGATCACTGATCCATGGACCTCCACAGGCCCACAACAAGCACAACCGGCCTCGGAGTTAATCATCATAGCTGGGGATATAACTATGCTTATTGTGCCTGATTGTACTTAGTTATGTCTTGTCGAGATTAGCTTAAATATGATTAGTCTGGGAATTATAAACAGGAGCAACGTGTAAATCATAAGGATCGAGATATAAACAGAAGTAGACCAAGCTTTGACAATTTGTCAAATCTTTACCGGCATTCATTCCAGCATGGACCCGTCACCGGAGTCTTCATATTTTTCATAATCAACACCACTCTCATCGGAGAAATCACACATTAATAGCCAGATATCCACATATATCCACGTTACCGCCACCGCGATATTTTCAACAATATCAGTTGGCTCCGTTACCGGGAAAATAATTAAGAATCAGCCTTTTCCGGTAGCTTGCGCCGCCGCAAAACCTTCTTCTACGGCGTCTCTGACATGACCGTCGCCTGTCGTCTAGTCCCAGCAACAATGAAAACCTTGATTTTTGGGTAGTATGGCCTGAGAATCATCGTTTATAACACCTTTTGAAGCAAATTCAAAGATAAGACCACTAATTCCACGAATCATTACAGCCAATCTTCATCAAAATCATTCCAACCTGGGAGAATCTCTTCACCAACGCCGTCATAGCACCACCGTGAGTTCTTCGTTATTCTCAGGTTGGTTCATGTGTTCCATAAGCTCAGCCCCTCACAAATAAGAAAGATTGTGTGTATTTACGCTTCTTGAGGTTGTTAGGGTTGAGATCATCTGAGTTCTGCCGGATTCTGGGTTTTGGGGCTACTCTGGTCGGCACCGCCCTATCTACCTACTTTATCAATCATCCGTAAAATCAAATATGACTGGCGGGAAAGTTGTCATACCTGAAACACCAGCCAAGTAAGCCAATCAAGACGCTCCATATGGCAGCGCGTCACATCACAGCGGACACAGTAGAGGCTCGCAATCCACTGGGGGTAATTCCGCCCATGAGGAGGCGGATATGCGGACAACATTAAATGAAAGGGCAAGGGCCCAAGAAGCACAAGAGGTGGTCATTAGGCCGGCCGCGGCAAACATGTTGTTGAAGCTTCTCATCAAAACTTTGAACAACGAACAAATTTGGAAGTGGAAGCTAGCCTGAACCCCACTCCTCATGCTCTAGCACTCAAACCGCACATAGAATATGTAGAGGACATGCGGTTATACAACTTGCAACTTATATCCGAGGGACTGCCGCCACAACCCGTAAGTAAATTCGTTTCGCCTATGCAAGTCCCTACAGAGGTACAACCCACCTTGAATCCACCAAGAGTAGCGCGACCACGTCGTGAAGAGGACGAACAAAGCAGCCATGCAACTTCTCAACCAAGTAAGGCATGAAGTCGGCTTTAGCTGACCTGGGGCCTACGGATAAAGTTCACGGTGCAGCCCCAGAGCGGGAAATGTAGATCGACCCGGGAACGCCAGATAGGTCTGAACCCGGAGAGAGGGGCAGGGAGAATCGCAATAAGAGAAAATCTATGAAGGTGACAAACCACCTCTTCCCAGTTATACTTTTAACTCTTGAAGGTCCCCATACATCACTATGTATTAGAGTGAAAGGTGTGGAAGGCAAGTAAGGTAATTTAGTATACACAGACTTAGTAAGTTTAGCAAACTGACAAATATCACATTGAAGGTCACTGAGGTTACATCCTTTAAACAATTCAGGAAATAAAGACTTTAAATAACCAAAACTTAGATGACCTAGTCTATAATGCCATAACATGATATTGTCTACGGTTTGAGTGTAGGCTGCTGAGGCAGTTTCAATCTTCAATCTTCTATCTTGCGAGGTTTACCATAACTTGATCTGAGCGAGCTTTAGCTCTCCCAATCACTTCTGTGAAGAAAGATCTGGAAAATACACTCGATTGTCATTAAACAAGAATTTGTCCAATTTAGGTCTTTAGTGAGTCTACTGACAGATATAAGGTTACAGTCTAATTTAGGAACAAATAGGACATCCTAAAGGTATATCTTATCAGTAAGTTTAACATTTCCAAAACCTTGTGCACATGAGATAGATCCATCAGCAATCCTAATATTGTGGGTTTGATGACAGGGCCTAAACTGAGATATGAGACTCTTGTTACCAGTCATATGGGATGAAGCCCCAGAATCAACAATCCAAGTATCATTACTGAGAGGTGAGTGGAATATACCTGTTTTAGCATGAGTAGCTATGTCAGTGATAGAACTACCTTCATTTTGTTGAGCAATGAAGGCTTTGAAGGCAGCAAACTGAGCATCCAACCTGGTATCTTTGTTCCCTTCTTCACTGACATGCCTGCCCTGACTCTCCCTGGTTGGTTTGGAGGGTTTAAAAGAGTTAGGCTTACCATGGAGTTTCCAGCAAGTGTCCTTGGTGTGATTTGTGCGTTTGCAGTGGTCACAAAACAATTTTCCTGCCTTCTCAGTAGGGTTCCTGTAAGTCTCAGTAACCTTAGCAGGCTTCCTGACCACCAACATTGCTGAGCTATCAGTAGGGTGATCAGCAGGGTTGCTTTGCAGCATTACTTTCCTCCTGCTTTCCTCATGTTTGACTTCAGCAAACACAGATTTGAGACTGGAAGAGGTTTAATAGCAAGAACTCTACCTCTAACATCATCAAGGGATGAGTTCAGTCCTGTAAGGAACTTGAATACCCTCTTCTTCTCCATGATATTCTTGTATAAGGCAGCATCCTCTACATCCTTCCATGGGTGAATTTCCAACATATCTAGGTGTTGCCATGCCTTAGATAGTTGGTTGAAATCTTGAGTTCTGACATGCATCCCCTTGCCTGCAATTTTGGATTTGAGCTTCAAGATCATAGACCTCAGATGTATTGTCCTTTTTTGAGTAAAGGTCTCTGGCATTGTCCCATATTTCCTTTGCAGTATCATACATCATGAAGTTCTCACTGATCTCTTTTGTCATTGACCTCGTGAGGATGGTCATGACTTGGTTATTTTGTATCCCATGCTTCAAACTTGGGGTCAGTTTCAGCAGGGGCAGGTTTGGAGCCAGACAATTTTCCCATCTTGCTCTGGCCTGAGATATACATTTTCATAGATCTTGACCACAGCAGGTAGTTGTTGCCATCAAGTCTGTGATTTGTAAATGAATGGTTTTCAAGTGACCCCTAGTCTCTTGAGGCGGTGGGACTCTGCGAGGTGAGGAAGCTTGAGATAATGAAGACATTCTTGAAATGAGATGAGATGTTCCAGCAGGTTAGGGAGATTTTGCAGCGGATTCAGGATTTTACGGCTCTGATACCATGAAGAGAGTTTGAGAAAGTAATAATACTTGAGTAAACTTCAACTTGTTTATTCATGTTTGAAGAATGAGTATAAATAGATACAAGCATGTAAAGGTCCTAGCTAGTAAAGTAAAAGTTACTAGAGCCGGCTCATATTAATTGCTAGAGTCGGCTATTACATAATAGGACAAGATAGATTTACTTTATGACTTTAGGACATATTAATTGTTTATACACTACAATTAATATGTCTCTTTATACATAAGTAACATGTTACAATGTAACATATTATAATTAACAATGTAATATTTCCACACGCCTTCATCACGGATCAGTATCCACGCACCACAACATCACTCTCGGTGAGCATATTCGATGACATCCTAAAAGCATAAGGCGAGTTGGATTAATTATCGCCTAAACTCAGAAGTCGGGCCGAGATGAACGAGCATGTTTGATCTCAACACCTCGCCCCTTTGCCCCCTCAAAAATAAAAAGAACAACCTAGAAGCTACCGGATGCATACAGAATGAATCTGGGAAACAATAGAATGAAGAACATGGCCAAGTTCTAAAAGATAGTGCCCAGCTTTTGCAGATCAACACAGAAAATGATACATGACAACGATGATAACAAACATCTAAGTGACAATAAATGGAGAAAAAATTTGAGGGTTACCTGAAAATCTGAGGAAAATGTGGATTTTGCTCTGAGAAACGGCCGGAAACTTCAAAAGATGCCAGAATCCACTAGTAGTTGGTCAAAAATCTCAATGAAACCACCGTCACTCTCTTACTTCTCGTCGAAAAATGCAAGGAACACGCTGAAACCTCTCGCTTTGTGCCGGAGTTTTTTACGCTAGATAAGAAAGCGGTTTTTGCAAAAGTGTGCAAGTGAGGTGGAGACCTCTTATATAGGCAAGAGATAAGGCGGGAAAGTGAACCGTCGCGTCTCGAAATTTTGAAATTCAAAGCGCAATTGTTAGGAACATTTTATTTGTTTTGATGATGGCCATACTAGATGTTATGACAAGCCTGAAATAATTTAGTAATATATGTATAAGACTTTACTTAGAGTCTGAGATGTTGTATAAGTTCAGTCAGACAAGCACTGTACTAGTTTGATAGGATGGCTCAGTAATTGAAGGACAGAAGATCAACTGAGTGAAGATAGCCAAGTACCAGCAGAGTAAAGTGAAGGCTTTTCGACTGACTTATAACCAGGGAAGTCTGTGATGACCTTGGATAAGTTTAAGATACATTCTACAAGTCATGAAATCTATTTTTAAATAAGGTGTACACTAATCTCACACAAAATAAGGATCGGTGAAGTAGAGCTTTATCAATTTGCATCATATCGATAGATTAGTATAAGTAGAGGAAGGAAAGCAGATCGACAAAGCAGACCTATATATAGTAGTGGTGACCAACGAGATAAGTAAAAGAGCCACCGAACGGCCAAGCAGCAGACAAGTGAAAAAGCAGGCAAGTCAA
Organism: Gentiana macrophylla; assembly: GCA_026214975.1. Classification (NCBI taxonomy): domain Eukaryota; kingdom Viridiplantae; phylum Streptophyta; class Magnoliopsida; order Gentianales; family Gentianaceae; genus Gentiana; species Gentiana macrophylla. The sequence goes on along the minus strand of CM047816.1, from coordinate 20,025,661 downwards.
GTATATACTATCTACATTTGATTGAGCGTGGAAATTAAGGAAATCAAGCAATTAATGCGAGAATCAATAAAGGGCCGGATTTTATGAGGAATGTTTGAAGAAAATCCGGATCTTGAAATCAAGAAGAATGAAATCAAAGAAATATCAAGGATTATTCTCCGTATTAAATAGCCAACGGAGGAATTTTCAAATCAAGGAAATCAAAGCTATAAATAACCAATGAAGCATTTAAGTAAGTCCATTTAAATAACCAATGAAGCATTTATTTTATTTTTCTATTTTTACCCCTCATTTATTATCTATTCATCCACTTTTTACTATATTCTACATTAATAATAGTCAAAGGTTATTTTAGACTTTTCATCAAAATTAATGACACATAACCAATTTAACCAACTTTCTTAATATATGTGAAATACCCTAAAAGGACTTGGGACGGAGGTAGTAACTCGTATCAAATCTATTTTAGGTTTAAAATTACTGAGAGGTTCTTGACGATTGAAGTTGACCTAATTAATGACATTTATTGGTAACAATTAGTGTTTGAATCATCACCTTATTTTTCAATAGAATAAAAATTAACAGTCCCTTAATGATAATTATATATTTGTTTACATATGCATTTTCTAAGGAGATGTAGGGACTTGCCGATGTGGCCTAACTCAACTGGCTAGAGCTGAAGGTCTCAAGTTCAAATCCAATAATTTGAGAATCCTCCAGCCTAGTTTTCCTTTTTAGAAAAGTTGTACCAACATTATGTGGTATGTTTGTCCACTATTATGGTTGTAAATAGTTGTAGTGTTCTTACTTTCATTTGTAATAAAAAATAGAGATGTAAGGACTTACAGAAATGAGAGGGAATTATGACAACGAAATTGAGCCGAGTTGATATACTAGTCATTTGAAGTTATTTTCCTTCATTGTCTAAAGAATCGATAATTAAACTCAATAATGGTCACCTTGTTCGGCATATTTCAAATAAATACATTATTTATTGCTTCTAGCTAGTTTGAATTGTTAAAGTATCTAAAACGTTAATTATCCACCTCCTATCAGCTTAAGTTTTTGGAAGAAATAATAATTCAACATTATATTAGAGTTGGATGTCTTGAGTTCAAAATTAAACCTCATTGCAAGCACAATCTTTACAAACAAACAAACAAAATATCAAGTGTTGGACCACCGGAAAAACAAAAAAAAAATCCTCAAGTTCTGGGCCAGCAAAAAACTAAAAATGTTGATTAAGCTCTTGGGAAATATGATAAAACAATATGATATCAAAGTAGGAGGTGGGAAATGTTGTAGTTCAACACAGTATCAAAGTTAGAATGTCTCGAATTCAAATCCCAACTTTTGGGATAGTTGATGGTTCAACAAGATATTAAACCAGGAGGTCATGAGTTCAAACCCCACTGCAAACACAGTCTTCAAGAAAAAAAACTAGTGTTGGGTCATTCTAAGAAAAACTGTATAAAAAGACCCATACTTGAAGGTGGGAAAGATGATAGTTCAACATGGTATCAAGCAGGGGGTCATGAGTTTTAAATCTCAGTATTTGGGAAAGATGGTAGTTCGACATGATATCAAAGTAGAATGTCCTGAGTTCAAACCCCGAGACATGCATAGTCTTTCAAAGAAAAAAAACAAGTGTTGAACCATTCTAGGAAAACTCTATAAAAGTCCACACTTGAAAGGAAATGTTAAAGTATGTAAAATATTAATTATCTTTCTTCCAATCAGCTTACGCTTTTGGGAGAAATGATAATTCAACATAAGCATTTGTTTATTTCATATTCAATAAAGAATATAAATGTTACCCTTTTCATGTGTTGTAAAAAATCTAGGCTCAAACCCATATAAGAGGAGGGGTCTCATCCCCAAAACCTAGGTTGTGAGGTGAGGGAAATACATCTCTTAATATGGTAAGTTACACAATCACAAGTTCCCAATATGGATACTTTAGCATGCACCCTCAAGTGTGTACCTATAAACAACCTGGGTTACATGACACACAAGGCATATAAGGGGCACTCTTAAGGCCAACGCAGAGGCCTAACACTTGCACAATAAAGGGGTGGCTCTGATACCATGTTAAACTACATTCTCTCCCAAAAGCTTAAGTTGATGGGGAGGAAAATAATTTACATGTTAAGCTTTTGGGAGAGATGATAGTTCAACATGATATCGGAGTCAGAGGTTATGAGATCGAACCATGTGTGAACATTATTTTCCCTATTTATATTGTGCAAGTGTAGGGAGAGATTGCCCACACTTGAGGGGAGTATTGAAATGTTTAAAGCGTGCAAGTGTTAGAGAGATTACCAACACTTGAGAAGACGTGTCAAAGTGTATAACATGTTAATTATATGCCTCCCCATCCATTTAAGCTTTTGGGAGGGATGGTAGTTCAACATGTGTTAAAATTTTCCACACCTTTAGTAAATGATTCATTGGTCTTTATATGCACGATATCCTTAACACAAACATCAAGAAGAATAAAATAGTTTATCTAAAATAGTCCAATATTTGATATTATAAATTTGAATATATGAGAAATGAATTTTCAAATTGCATAAAGATGGTTATACGAATCAATTTTTAATAAGAATAATATGATACATTGCAAAATGACTATTAATTTTGTTTAACTTTATTGATTTAGGTGCAACAATTCATGATCACAAATCAAGTAAAACAAGATTTATGAATAAATCTTAGTTGTCACTGCCCACGTTGTTTGTCTTGCCTGTCATTTCAAAAAAGGCTTAACATCATTTTCTAAGCATCAAAATCTTTCCAGATTTTCTCCGCTTAAAAACAAAGCTAGAATAGCATAAACATGAAAGTTTCATGTTTGTTATCATTTCAAGAGCATGACGAAAACAAGACTTGTATGGTTATATCACGATTATTATATATTCACTTTGACAAAATATGAAGCAAAGTAAGGGCTTTACAGCTATGACAATGCTGTTTTGGGTGAATAATCTTTGCCTCCTATTCTACGCTCTGGTATAAGTGCATCATAATCTTCCTCAACTAGACGGAAACCATTCAACACAATCACTAGCAAATACACCACTACTTCATCATTCAGGTCAAAACTCATCTCTACTACTCTGTAAAGTCGCTTCTTGTAAATTTCATCTTTGCATAAGTACATTTATATATGAACCAGTGTTAGGATCTCCCTCCCCCCCCCCCTCCCTATATCATAAACATCTTCTTTCCTTCTCCCACCCCTCCCCAAAAAAATGTTTGAAAAAAAGTGTTGTGCATTGCGTCACTACACATTCCGGACAATTGATCATGGTGTGAATCATATATCGACTTGAATTATACTTATTGGTCAATGGTTTATAATTATGTAGTGAAATAGTGTTGTTAAACAACATAGTGGTGATATTTTTAATGTGATATAGTACATGTCTTACAAATAAGTATGATAGAAGGTCGTCAATGATGCAATGGCCAAGTGGTAAAACATATATATGCTTAGACATATGGAGGTTTCATGTTCAAATTCTTGCTAAATGCAATGATTTTTACTTTATATACTCTTTGATCTAAAGCAGTGGTACGTATCAATTTTGTAAAGAAATTATTTACCAAAAAAACTTAGGATAGAAAGTCATAAAACCTTTTGGTTTTCATTTATACAAACTGTAAGATTTTATTTTTGTGTATCTTGATTTATGTGTCTAACCTTACTTAGTTGTGTGAGTTGGATATGGAGAAAGAAAATGCAAAGCTCCTATTGAAAAACTACCGCATCTTTATTGAGAATTGCAGGTTGAAGAAGAAAGCTCAAGAGCTCAACATAGAGAATCAAGCTTTCTTGGCTCGGATGAAACAGGGAGTGTTGCCAAAATCCCAATCCCAAACCTAATGATGAACTGGGTCTAGCTCAAAACAATGAAATGGATGATCATGTCCAGATGAAACATTGAGAAATTTGAGTCCTTAATGCTCACGAGTCGAGTTGAGCCAAGCCCATCTTATTGTTATCTTAGTATTTTTTTTTTTTTTTTTGTATTTTTGTTTACCGTCGATCACCATATAGACGTTGCATGTAATTTCATTTGGAACAAAAAAAGAGTGATAATCGTGTTGGTGTTGAAAATTTCATTCCCAAACCAAATGTTGAACCTGGGTCTAGCTTGAAGCAATGAACCGGATGATCATGGCCATATAATGATTCATGTTTTTTAAATTTGACTTGCTTTACTGTCCATATATGACAAATGGCCAGACCCAAGGTTTCCCAAACCTGTTCTTTCGAGCTCATCATCGTACGTGACATATATCTCTATGTTCATTGACTTCGATTATTTTCTTTATACATATGATTGAGTCGGATGTAGTGCTACACGAAATATAAATGAACCGGTATTTCGTTCAAACTCAATTCGATTAGAATATGAACCGATAACGAGAGATACTGGTCGAAATTGTCCATTGTCATTGATGTACTCCTGTATCACAATATTGTTGATGGCCAGCAGAAGTCAATAAAAATGGATTAAATTGGTCGTTGCGGTTTCTTAAGCATATGAAATCGATCATACCATAGTAAACAAGAAAACCTTTAGCGGCGTAATTGTCACCACAAGGCACCTTAAAAAGCTTCCTACAACCATCTCCACCGATGACCAAAACCCGGCCCAGGGAGAGATGTCGAATTAACATAAAGAGAAACATGTAAAACCCATCTAGAAAGCAAATTAAGTGAAAAGACAAAAAGAACGGAGGGGAAATTAGAAAATAGAAGGAAAAATATGGATAGCTGGCTTTGACGATGTACACCACCTTTCTTGAACTTCTGCTTTCTAGGATTTTCATGTCCTTTGCTAATACTATTGGCCATTAATCCAGCAGTGGGACTATCTGCAACAGCTACCTTATGCTTGAACTCTCTAGTACAGAGGGAAGACCTAACATCCTCCAATCACACCGTATCATTCCCAACAATAATAGACCACACAAAATTCTCATATATATGATGCTAGTAGTGATACCAACAAAATTGGAGCTGCATCATCATCTTCGATCTTAACATCCATAATTCTCAAATCAAGCAATATTATGTTTAGCTTATCCAGATGATCTCTGAGAGGCATTCATTAAAGCACCCTTAAATTGAACAAACATTGCTTCAACAACAACTTGTTGGTGAAATATTTTGTAATGTACAGACTCTCAAACTTCAACCACATCCTTGCTGCAGTCTCCTCTTTGGGAACTTTTGTGATAATATCATCAGAGAAGCACAACATAATCGTTAAATGTGCTTTCTTTTGCAGACTGGTCATCTCAGCGTTTCCGGCATCCACTGTCTCAGTCAGCAGAACCCAAAGCCCGTGTTGCTTCAACATGGCATGCATATCGATCTGCCATAAACTGAAACCGTTCCTCCTTGTGAATTTGTCAATCTTTACATTCAACCAGACATCTTCTCACCAGAAATCAGGCGTTATTCCCAAAACCTAGAGTTGACCACAACAACCTTGGTGCCGATCAAACCCTAACTTAAACAAATTGTGGATACCTAGAAAGCGACGCATACGATACCACTTGTTGATACGGATTCGCAAGAATAAGAACAAAAATAAAGATCAAACACACGAGAAAACAAGAACACAATGATTTAACACGGTTTATGACCCTCCGTTCTTTTGTCTTTTCCCTTAATCTTTAGAACGGAGGGGAAATTCAACACTTCTCCAACAAAATCAGATTACCAGATTGAGATGCATGAGATCAAGGCACATTTACATTGTCCTTAAAGCGTTTTGTACTAGATGAAGTAGATTTATGTCACGTCTCTAGGATTTTGACAAACATGAATATTCTTTTTGATCTTCTTTCTCCTTTCTAAGCATCTAGCTAGTACTCACTTCTTTTTTTGGGATACGAAAATATACAGGTTGAAGATGAATTGGATGAGGAGCTTGGAAAGCAAGGTTAGGATGAAGCGTGGAGTTCTCAATTATGTTTTAGTTTTCTTTTTACTAGTGGTTCCCTCTGAATAAGGCATGAGTGCTGAATGGTTTATTAGTTTCCTGTTCGGTTGTGTTGAGTTGTAATGGATGATAGTCTTTGTTTCCATCTATTTATGATTCTAGTTTGACATCAGTGGTGTTCTGGTTGTTCGTTGTTATTGAAGGCTTTAAAGTCTGTCCCGAGAGTCTTAACATGTTTATTTTCCTCCGTGCATTCTTTATTGCTCTGAAATTACGTTGGGCTTACAAGGGGTATTAGGGTTTCTCTAAAAGACACATGCCGGCGCCCGATTACCGGAAAAAGATTCGGTATTCGAGCAATGCAGCAATGCATTTGAAAAAAGAATGTTGTGTTAGTAATATCATCCGCATGAAGAGCGATTTAAGAGATCTAGATCTATAAAATACACGTAATAAAATAACTAGATCTACTCTACAAGGGGTTGTAGAACATACCTCTTGGATCTCAAAATCCAAGTTGAAGAACTGCAATAGAAAGAACGAACAAGGTGTGAAGAGCACCACGATCTTCCGTCACGTTTGATCCAAGCAACTCCGGTGGAAGGAAATCCTCGTCTCGAATCCTTCCGATATGCTACCGGAAAAATCTCAAGATTTTCCCCATATTCCCCTTGGCGAAAATTTTCACCTTCTCCTCTCTAAGAGGTGTAGGTGAGAAATATTGTGGTGTGTTAAGGCTTGGAAGAACTCTCTTTATATGGAAAGAGTAAAACTTAGCCTCAAGGATTTAATAATTAATACAAAATCAATTATAATAATCCTATTAAATAAAAGATAATCCCATAATATTCTAGAACAAATCTAGAATAATATTTATCTTTATTTCTTACCATAAATATTTATTTTATAAATATTTTATGCACATGTCTTATTAATACTGCTGAAAACAATTTCTTGTTCCATAATAATAAGGGGCGAAATTTTACATATTGACCTAGTCAATATTAATTTTGCCATAACACAATAATTGGGCCAAGATTATGAAAAATGTCTTTTCACATATTTAATTATTTAACCCAACTAATTTAATAGTCCACTAAACAATTAATTCACATATCGTTTTAATAAAATCCAACAAGAACTAAATTAATATTATTAGGATTCGACGTCCGAGAATAGCTATGCTATATTAGGAGGCACGTCGGGGACCATGGACTAATAATCGTGACTCCGATAAATCAAATAAATAATTATCTTACGAACAGAATAATTATATTCGATAAATCAATCACAGAATATGCCACCATAATCCCGTATTTGCACTCCTCCGATTATGAGATTCTATTTATCTCCTCACGAGAATAATAATAAGAGTCCATTGATATAATCATTACATATGGATTAATCCTCCATAGACTGTTCATTCTAAATCGGAAGTTACCGTTAACCCTTTTTAGAACCTCTTATCCTTATTTACCATTAACCCCTAGTGATCAATTAATTCATACAACAACCTTTGGTAGCTAATCGATTGTAATATGAACTCCATGGATCGATCGTTTCTAGGATTAACAAATGAGGCTCATCTATCTACTTCGAAATGGAAGGAATGGATTCGTATCTGTGATAACACACGACTACTCACTCAATCGAGTACAATGCCAAGATGGGGTAATTCGGACCACGGACTCGAGTGTAATCCCTTAACCGTCAAGTCAAACTTCATCTTGATTCAAGCGGTTGGTGTGATCACCTCGAGGATTAAGATATATCCATAAATATGATCATCCATTGATTCGATAAGAATTCTCGATTCACGGAATTATATCGTGAACTCTAATCAAATCGGTCCAGCCCTATATGATATATCTATCATATATAAATGCCCCATTAGGTTCTCTTAACCGATAGTCCGGATAAGACAATCACACCTATTGTGTTCAGGCGCATTAATAGCACGTTAAAGGAGAGACCCGATACTCTCGATTAACTTCACTACGGGCTAATTGTATTTTAAGTACATCTTCACTAACTCAATCCTCCCGTGTATATACCATACACTGAGTTAAGTGATTACATAATCGATATACTTAGGGTTTTCTGTAGTGTAAATACTATTGTCACATCGGTGATTATGAGAATAATAAATATGAATAATAATGTCAATTCATTTATTAAATAAAACAATTACAAAATTATCTTTCGGGCATCACACCTAACAATCTCCCACTTGCACGAAAGCATGTGATTAATTGTTTTAGAGCACACCCTATTATTTAAAATACAACAAACTACATCTCCCACTTGCTCTAAAGCAATGGAGACCCATCCCGTATTCTAGTACCCATTAAGCATATCATAACCATTTGGATGACAAAATACACTCCGAGTGTGCCGTCGTAGGATAGGTCGGTGACTCGGGAGTACCTACATCTAAATGTCATGGGTCTTAATGATTA